>JAGDYQ010000012.1:8440207-8801778 GCA_021962125.1 Bulinus truncatus
AATACAAAGAATTTACCAATGTTGTCATACTTAAATAGGAAAAAAAACTCAGCAACATTGTTGTGATGGTCGAAATGTCACAATGTTTATAAAGACATGCAGATATTTAGAAATTGTTTAATTTTAATTCATTTGCTAATAAAAAAAACCGGTATTGTATTGTAGGTAATTTATTTTTGCATTCATTGAGTCTTCTATTTATATATCGATATGTATGGCTAAATGCAAGTAACGTTTTAAGCATAAAAGGAGTCCATTTTTCTTGTAGAACTACAAATTTACTGACGTTATCAATCAGTAAAATAAAAGCTTTACATATAAATTACTATTATAAAATTGTTATATTATTGTGATGCAAAAATAAGCTTTTATATGGTATCCTTTTTAATTGTAAAATAGCATAATTTAGTTTTTTGCACAAAAATTATGCCTGGTTAAGAGTATTATCATCTTAAGTTTTTATGAATTTATTCCATTTTAAAAACAATAATTACATTTATTATTGTTTTTAAAATAGAATAAATTGAATTTAGTACTTCACTATTGACATTGTATGTTTGTATTTGATAAACAAAATTGACAAATATTATTTTTTCTGACCAAAATAAATAAATTTACAGATTATTGTATTGTTAGCTTAATGTAATAATGAATTTTTTTTATTTCAGAATTCTGTTAGGCACAATCTATCTTTAAATAAATGTTTTGCAAAAGTCGACAATCCAAAGTTAAGTCAAGGGGCTAAGAAGGGATGCCTATGGGCCTTAAATCCAGCAAAAATTACTAAGATGGAAGATGAAATTTCTAAATGGGGTAAAAAAGATCCAGCAGGTTTACTCAGCAGTATGGCTTATTCTGGTAAGTAGTTGTTTATTTATGTGACGTATTTGCCTGTGATACATATTTTACACTTCAATTTGGTTTTAGAATAGATATTTATATTTTGATAATGTGTTCATTTAACTCTATCTCTACCTCACCATTCTCACTGTTACCACCCACAATTCTTGCATCATTTTACTTAACACATTCCCCACAGAATAAAAATTATACAGATATAGCGTTCCTCATTTCAAATCACTATTTCTGACCTCCCCCATATTTGTTAATTTTTATCTCCAATAAGGTATTCTGATACTTAATAGGCAAAGCTACTGAAAAGTAGGGCTTCTCAGTTTTTAAAAACTGGTGGTGAAAATTTTCGAATCATCAGTTTTTTTTGGGCTTTAAAGGCTACTTTTAGCTTAGAACTTAACAATTAGCAAAAATGTTGATACTTTCCACTAAATTACAGAGAAATCTGGAAAACTGTACTTCCCAGTGAATTCCCTCATCAGTTCAACCTGTGTACTTTCATTGTTAGAAAGTAATTCTTGAGCGATACAAAAGAGTTGGCATGAGCAAGTGGTTCATGTGTGATTTGAGGATTGGGATGGGGGATGTATATGCATAGAGAGACTTATCACATCCGTTTCCTAGACCTGGACAGAGGTCTATAGTCAAGTCATCCAACCCCTCTAACCTACACAAGGCATTCACATGGCAGGACTTGCACAGTCGCTGTAATGACTGGTGTAGGTTGGGAGGAGAGACAAATGTATGCAGTGAGGGTTGGGGAGTGTTTTAGAGTGCAACAGTGGAGGAATGTTTTGAAACGGGCACTCGTTGTGGTATCATAGATGGGGCTGTGCAGAGGTGTTTGTGTACTGTCACAGAGAGAGAGAAAGTGAATACAATGGCTAAAAATAACCATTATATTTATAGGCTTTATGTGAATAAGCGCTTAATTTTGTTCTTTTTTAAAAAGGAATCATAGCTTGTTTGTAATTCATGTTTTTGTGATTAAGTATAAATAAGTCTTCAACTACATCTCTACGGCTGAATTCAGAACTTGTCTGTGAGTGGCAAACATGTCTCAATACGTAAAGTATAATATAAACAAAACATGGGAAATAATTACATTTTATTCGTGACTTCCAAATAAAGTTGAACAGTTTAAAGGTCATGATAGAAATATGTTATAATGCAATTTAAAAGAATATATATGTACCCGATAGTAGTAGTTTTTTTTATTATATAAGCTTACTGATAATTTCTTTCTATGATTTATTGTTTGCATAAAAATTGGTTGACATACATACATTTTACTTTATTCTTTATCATACATGTTAATTATATATACGACATAATTTGAAAATGATTATTGCTAGAATGCTTTAAATATCTGTTTTTTTTTCCATGTTATTTTAGTAAAACAGAAGATTTTGTCAGTTTTTTTGAGTAGTTAACCTTTGACAATTGTTTTTTTTTAAAGTCTGTTTTTTGTATAATAATTTAGATTTCTCAAAGCCAGACAGACATTTTTTATTAGTAATATATCATTCAATTTTTAAAATGAAATTTATTTAAAAAGAGGAACATTGTTTTAGAATAAAGTGTTGCTATTACAATAACATACATTTTAAATAGTGATGCCCTTTCTGTATAATATATTCTGTGACATTAAATGTCTATAAATTATTGTTTTGTATTTTTAATAACTAATATTATATCATCTTAAACAACTATTTCTACAAGGATATTATTATAATTATTGAAATAAAAGTATTTTTAGCAATTCTACATGTATTAGCTGGCTAGTACCTTCTGTTAAAAAAAGTTGAGTTCCCTTAGGCCTAGTGGGCCATCAGGCAGATGAAGTGTAGAATTCATCTGTTAAAATAACCTCTGCATATGAAGAGATTGTGCGATTATCACAACGCCCAGCCGCCTTTACTTCTCCAACTTAAAGTCAGGTACCCATTCAATGCTGGGAGGACTTGTAGGACAACTTTGAAACAAATTTCACCTGGGAAAATTCCATGGTTCTCACAGTGGATTAAACCCAGGAATCTCAGACCAACAGACGAGTATCTACACCACTTGGCCATTCTTCCCACAGTACCTACTATACTAAGTTATAATTGCTATAACAGTGACATCTAGAATTAAGTTCTATGCATTTTGTTAAAAAATTTACTTAATCGGAAAAAAAAATTACATGCATTAGTCTATAGCTAACAACTTCATTTTTCAAAGGGAAAGAAAGAAACATTCAATAAACACACATAAAATTATATCAGTTACTGTATATGGTTTAATGCTATTTATAGGATTAGAATGATTTACCAGAAATTTGATTGAAGGAATCCATTTTGTATTCAAATTAATTAGTAAATGATATAGGTGTGCTAGATATGCTTGTAATAAACCTTTTAGATATACAGGTATGCAAAAAAAGTATTTTGTAACTATTGTAACTTAATATTTTAAAGAATTTGTTTGGAATTTATTCTGCAAACACACATGTCCCTATTACATCACTGTAGATATTTTCTTGTAAAATCCAGTGTTGTGTTAAACTGTGCATGTAGAGACGATGAAACAAATAGATGGGAGATAAGTTCTGAGAACTTTTAATTATTTTTCTTTCATCTAACAAAAACAGGTTTATTTGATATATAAAAATGGCTAAAATAAACCATAGTAATAAAAAATAGTCTTATTAAATTTGAAGTCATTTTAAGAAATTCATCCCCCATTACTTCTTGTGGATTGGAATGGGAAAAGTCATTGGGTGAACTAGAGCATTATGAATTTTTCAATTGTTTGAACTGACATGTACAGAAAATTTAGCCTTAAATTTAATGGTCTAGCAATCTTTAAACTAAGAATTAATAACACAAATTACTAATGGTTATGTAACACAATATGGTATCCCCTTTAGGGAATCACAAAACTTCATTTCCCCTTTTTTCCCCTCTTATTTTCACAATTCTTTCTGTTAGAGTGAAACCCATATGACAGTAAACAATGTTGGAGGAGGGATAGGTGCATGGCATGCATGTAATTTTTCATGAGTGCACCTCATTTTTTCATTTCATTGCATTATTCTGGTAGTAGCATTTTGAAATTAGACTTTTTTAATGCTTTTATTTGTACATTTTGAAAATTATGAAATATTTCCCTTAAATAACTAGGAAAAATATTTTTCATACAAATTTTTACATTTATGTAGAACTTTATCACGCCTCAATGATGACTTTACAGTAGTTATATTTTTAGTTTATTTGGTACTTTCTCACTTCAGTATTTTGATATAAACCAAATTATTTTATTCAGAAAATTTGGAAGCCATTGAAAAAGGTCAAGCTGGTCTTCATTATTCTAGAAAAAAATCACCAGATTCTTCACCATGTACACCATTACAAACTGAGGCTACGCCAACAAAAGCAGAATATTCTTCTGTCAAATCTGAGTATCATCAGATCAAAATTGAAAAATTTCATCCAAATATTAGATTGGAAAAATCAGAAAGCCAGACTCCATTAAAATCAGACTATTCCCCTATTGTACAAAGAGATTATACACCTATGCGACAAGACTATGTTTCAACTGCTCCGAAAATTCACACTCAACTGAAATTAGACAGTGGTGACCTTAGCTGTTTAGAAATTCCAGTTTCGTTTAATAATGATGCTCTCACTGATCTCGTTTTACAGGTATCTGATTTTCACATTTACATTTTTCATTAGGAATTTTTACAATCTTTATTCAAATGCCTTATCCTTGTTCTAAAAAAATAAAGATTTTAGTTTTATAAAAAAAATATGTAACAGAAACCTTTAATATTGGTAAAGTTTTACACTTTGCCATTAAAAATTAAACTTGGTATTAAAGAAATAAATAGATTATTCCAAGATCAGTTTTTTTTTTCTCATGACACTTATTTTTAATAGAAATGTTAGTTGACTGTTATTGGTCCTTAAGAACATCAGCATGTCCACAGAAAATTTTTGACATTATTCCTTTTCAATAAATTTAACATTTTTCAAAATTTTATTTACTATTTTTTGTGTGGTATCATGCAATGTAGTAACCAGTACACTCTTTCATTCATTAATTTTTAATTTACTGGGTCAAGTTCTGATAAAAATAACTTTTCCAGTGTTTTTGACAGTCAGCCAGTTTTGCCATGCTTTCTCACAATGTATTTATATATTATACAGAAAGCTTATTGTTATGTAAAAAGTCCTTTTCCTTTAACCAAAAAAAGACAGCCAATACTGTTATTGGGTTTTCTAACTCTAGCAGCTTATTATTGATATACAGTAGCAGTTGTATTAAAAAGATGGACAAAGTTTAATAAATAAAAAACAATGAATTCTGAAATAACATTGTCAATTTAAATAAATACCATATTAAAAACTAAATAATAGAATGCTATTAAATTATCTGTCCAGCCTTAAGAAAACAATTATTTTCTGTGACTTTGAAGAAAATGCTTGATAAACTAATAAACATTATGGCAATAATTGAATAAATCGATCAAATCATGTGTAATATATATTCAGTATGATTGCTTTACAATATGGCTACTTCAAAGTGCAAAATAAAATTTGTGCTATTTCTCTGTGACTAATGAAATACATTGCAACATACTACCTCATGCGTAGAAACTTTGCTATAAGATACTCCTCTCATACAGGAAAAATGACATTAATTTTTGTTTGTTTATATATTTGTAGTCAGTTTACTCTTTCTTGCTGGTGTTTTATTTGCCAGCAGTGTAGAGAAATTAGAAAGGGCTGTGGTGAAAAAGCCATAAAAAGCAAGTTCTTGGGCCACTAGATAAATTTTCTTTAATAACTCCAGGATAACTGTTTTTAAAATGATTATTTTTAATAAGGTTACTAGACATTTAGGTTTCTTCCGCCCCACCACCACCCCTAGCCCTGACCATTATTTATCACTTTGTGTACCTTATTTTTTATAAAGCTTCATCTTTTTTTTAGACTTTTATTGTACATGTGATGCATTCTTGTGAAACGATGTCTTTTTTAAAATAAATAATCAATGGTTAATTTTAAAAAGGCAAATTTTCAGAGCATAATTTGTTTATCAAAATAGTACAAGTTTGTTAAAAAAGAACTATCATTTTATCTTTTATTACAGAACTCAACTTGGGATGATGATTACGAAAATAATTTAGATATAGACCTTATCTGTGATTCTCCATCAGCTCATTCACATTTGTCTACTCAATCACCGTTGACAGTTCGAGGGTCTCCTAACTTTCTACCACACAGTACAGGTAGCTCACAGCTCTCCTAAGCTTATCCAGGAGATAGGTGAATATCACCACCATTGTCCTCAAACAGTCATATCTGTCTCAGAAATTTTCTAATTCAGATTATAAGTTTACTATAAATTGCACAACCCTTTCCCTTTCCATCTTTAGTACAGATATGGTTGTAGCTGCTAAACCTTTGTAAATCACTAGATACAGTTACATGTTAATTTTGTTTGTTGCATTGTCAGATTTAATTAATATATATTATGATGTCCAGTTTATGTCTTATGTTTATCACATTCATTGAATCATTATGGAATATTTCTGAGCTGACACGAGGATGCATACAATGTGGTGCATTACTTTACTATCTCACTGGTGTCTTCTACAAGAAGAAATGTAGTTTTCTTAATGCAAAGTGAGAACTAATAGTGTTTTTTGATAAAAGTATGTATTAATAGAATTGTGTAATTTTCAGATTACTACAATAGTCCTTCCGTCCATCAGCTATACAACACTATCAGTAGTCCTGCCCAGGTGATGAATCCATCCCCTGCCAGTGTGAGGACCAACTTGTTTGGTGTAAATACCCCAACACGACGAACACTGTATACTTAACAGAGAGGAAAGAGGTCTGAACAAATAAAAACTGTTATTCCTATATTTCTGTCATATTTTTTTTTTCAAATCATGTGTGCAGACTTGTTGAGTATACTTTTCAGATATCGCAAATGATTTATGAAATTTTAATGTCAACGTAAGCATTTCATTTTGTAGATTTCTGCTTGGGTAATAATAATACACAATGTTTTTAAACTAATTTCAAATTTAATTTATATATATTGACATACCAAACTGGTTTTGAAGTTGTTGTTTTTTCTTCTTTAAAACTGACTTTTTTCATTTGCTACTAAAGTTGTCCTTACAGGTTGGCTACTAAATAGCCCTGACCCGCCCACAACTCCCTGTAAAAATTTTTTAGTATCTAATACAATAATCCCAAGGTTTTTTAAGATTATGATTTCGTGAAATTTAAAATTATATAAAAAAAAAACCATGTAAAATCTGTAGTGATTTATTTGTCTTGGGATTTTAAAGCTAGGTGGTTTTTTGGTTTCTTAAATATTTTTTCCCCTCACTTTTTATCTCAGAATAAGATATTTTAATAGTGAGTGTGCAAGAATTTGATTTATCTATTGAAAAAGTAAAAAAAAAATTGGTATAGTGACAGTATTAATGAATTATAGACATGATCTTATTTACTGATAAGATGAAGAATATTCCCAAGTTCAAATGGTATTGATATCAACACTCTAGACTGCTTCGTGTTTTTAAATTAAAAAATAATAAATAGGTAGGCCCAGGGCGGGACACAGACTCTTCTGTATGCTAAGCAGATTTACACTTTTCTGTATTTTAAAATCATGGCTGGCTTGCATGTCATATAAGTTTTAATTATCTGCAATTATGTGATTAACTTGCAAAATCTAAAAAAAAACATGCTTTGGGTTTTTTCCTAAATTAAAGAACAAATACAATACATTTGAATTATTTCCGATTGCTTACTTACCAGGGAAGAAATTCTGTAACTTGTTTATTTATTCTACACTTTGTTGTTTACAATTTGACCATGGTGTATTATGGTGTTGAAAAGTTTTAAAAAGTATTGATTAGTAAACATTATTTAGTAATACATTTATTTTTAGTCTTAAAATTGTAAAAAAAAAAATCTGAGTACATTTATATTTGTTTTACAATAACTCATGTTTTAATAAAATATTCGAATAGCTCAGCATACATGTATATTAAATGCATTAACTTTTGAAGTGTATAATAGTTTGGTATTCTTCTATCCCCATCATAATGAAACTGTTTTAAACCAACACGAGAGTCTTGTACCTTGTTTCACATAATTTATACACAGTGTGAGGATCACTGGGGTGGATCAATTAGATCAGGTAGCTAAATGAATGGTCTTTATTTTCATTACTTGTGTGTGTCAGCTAGGTCTCTTGTCTCCTACACATAATTGTTTAGAGCAAAAAACTAATGAAACCATTAATGAATAGAAGCAATTGACGTGTTTGAGTGAACCAGTTTCCTTTTTAATGTTATGGTTCTGTCATCGCCAACTGATATCAGTGGGCTTCATATATTTTTGTTAGTTATCTTTGTAACAGTACAGTATAAAGATTCTGAAGATTCTTTCACTAGCCATTCAATTATATTTCTTTTGGCATAGTAATAAATGAATGCAAGCCAGCCATTAGACACATTTCGCTGATGTTGTTACACCCATGATCTGCGCTCTTGTGATAGTTTTATAAATTTTATGTTTTCCCTGTAGAGTATAGATAGTCCATGTTCTTACAAAAGTACAGAATCTTGTTTATTATATAGGTGGTCCATATTCTGACCCAAGTATACTATACATTTCATTGGTTACACTTATGACTACTCTTTGGGATAATAATTCATTGACAGCCTCATGATTTTTTTGTAAGCACATTATATATACTCTGACAATTCTGTTAGTTTCCCACTAAACTGTTGCTCAAAGATAGGCAATCTCCATAACTAGTTACATTTTATGTATAATGCCTGAGTATTGCGGTAACATTTTTATTCAGTTAAATTTTAAATTGGACTAATTGGTGCTTAAAATTGTTTGATATACTCTGTAGAGAAAAGTAAACTTTCTAGTAACTGTCTTATTTTACTCATATATTAGTTTGCTATTAATCTGTCAAATTGTACTGGAGTGTTTCATATTATTTGTGTTCTGTTAGAGTTAAACATTCCAAATCAAATAGATAAAAAGACAATAGTTGGTAATATGTGCCTTCTTTCTTCATTTATTTAACTTCCTTTTTTTTTGACTTAAAATGTAGTATATTATTTTCTTTATTCTTGGCATATTTTGATCCAATAATGATAAATTAAGCTCATTATATGTCATGTTTGTTGAATGTAATTTTTACAAAAACTCTACAGTGGAGAAGATCTCCAAATTTTTTTATTTTAGAGGCTTCTTATGTTATTTGTTAATTTATTTTCCAATAGTACTGAAATGAACATACCTTTATTTACTATCTTTGATTATAATAAAAGTTTATTTCTTAGTTTCATATATGGAATGCTTAGAGGCAATATCTGAATACTTTTTTCATTCCTAAATTTGTTACTAGCTGGAATAATTAACTTAGTCTGAATCAGTCAAACACATGTTTATAGAATAGTGAAGATTCTACAGTGTCCGAACTAACCTGGCTTTAACAAATATCCCCATAATCTCAGCTGATTTTTAAGACAAGCTGAATGAAGGCATCTTATTTTCTGCCATTTGTAAATTATTAATAAATAAACTAATTGAAATAAAGGCATGATAAAACTTTAAAAAAAAAGTACAATACTTAAATCGATACAAACTATTTCATTTATTATTTGTATTCGACCATGTTTGCCATCACATATTAAATTGGCATAATAATGGTCAGTTTGGTTCACAGTAAAACTCTTATAGTAATATTTCCATTAACCATTCACATATAAGGCATTAAATATTTTTTTCAAACCAGTCTATTCACAAAAGTAAATTCAAGTGATCATATTTACTTTTTGACAACATAACCGGAAATGGATATCTTATTTATTACTTACTATTAGTTTTTTCTTGATTTGTTTACCCCCCCCCCCCCCCTCTGTGACACCTGACAGCTTCCATCCCTACATTACAACTAGCTTCTCTTAGTGTGCATTTATGAATTTTATAATTATTCTTGTTTTTTTTTGTGTGCGGGTCCATATGAATCAGTTTTTTCTTTCCCTCTTTGATTTCATATCACTAAATCTTATTAGATCATACAAAGCTATAAAGTTTAGTTCATTATTGCATTCAGATAGTTAGACACTAATGCTAATTAAAAACAAACATGGAAACATTGGCTTCCTTGAATGTTTATGGTTAGGAGTCATTATTGTACTTTTCAGGGTCAGAAAATGAATTTAACAATTTACAAGGTCATCCAGCTGCTATAATTTTGAGTTAAAATGTTAGTCCCTGACAGTGTTGTCTTTTTCTTTGATGATCAATCTTACTTTGATCTACATTTTTTACTTTGCTTCCATCTATTGCTAAACTTCTCAAAATAGCCAAACTTTGCAGAATCATACCAGGACTTAAACCCCCATTACTATTGAACTGTTCATACAATTGGATATTTACCTTTTTTGAAACTCTGAAGTAACTTAGTCAAACTAAATAATTGCATTAGATTTTGCGTTAAAAATTTTAGACACATACATTTTTTAAAATGCTAATGGGGATAAATACGTAGCCCTGTTAATTGTTTAGAATGTTTGGCTCCGGATTAATTATCAGGTCTCCAATTTTTTTTTGAATTATGAAGGAGAGCTTCAGCAGCTAGATTAAACAATACATAATTTTACAATTCCAATGTTTTTAATTATATATATATTCATATTCAGCTTTACTTCCATACTCAAAAATTTTAGGGGTGCTTATTCTTAAAGACTCCAGGAAATATTTAGAAAATTTTCTGTTGTGCTTTTAAATGCCACTTAAGTAAGTCTCTCATGTTTCTATAAATCTTCGTAATATTATAAAACTGATTTTTTTTATTGATATCATCCTTTTTATGTCAGAGTTTGTGTTTGTCCTTTAACACAATGGTGGTCTTTGACTCAATGGTGGTCTTTGACTCAACTGAATTAGCTGTCAATTTTAGAAATCAACAAGATATTCATTTAAACAAAGAAATGTATTTTCTTCATTGGTTTGTTTATAAGTCAGTGCCTGTGTCCATGACAAAGTTAGAATAATGGTTGATGTGATTGTAATACATATTTTTTAAATGCACTTACATTTGACGGTACTTTTTTTATGTTTTTATTTTGCTTTATTTTTTTTTAAAGACCTGTATAAAGTGTATTGATCAGTGTTAAATTATTTCTCTGGCTCAAGGGTTTTTGGTTTTTACTAAAATTTTTGAAGCTGAAAGTGGCTTTTTAATTTAATGTAAAGATAAGGGGGCTTAATATTTTAACAGCAATAAAACCAAACAAATCTATTTGGTGAATGTCAAGAAGCATCTTGTATCTGAATGTATTGTGTGTATGTGTGATGTGTTTATGCATGGTGCCAAATTTACTTCTCTTTAGTTTTCACTTTTATATTAAACTGTAGTACATTTAGAAATATTTACATTCATTTCAGCTTTCTAAGTTTATTTAAAATAGTTACAGATCAAGCCAAATATAAAAAAAATTCTGAGTCAGCAATCATAGTTGCATAGTTTTTCTCCATTTAGACTTGTAGGGAAAGCTTTTTATAATTGGCTTTTGTTGTACACCGAATGTTGCTATTGAATAAATTGTATCAGTAAAATATATGAAGAGTTGTGATGACATAAAGTGGCAGCAATTTGTACATAAACTTTTTTATTATATTTTTTGAGTTGTATTGATAAATACAGAATTATGCATTACAGCTAAAGCAAGAGGGGAATGTATGCATGTTCCAGATGAAAGACATGTTAGTTGACACATGACATTTTCTTGTATGGTACGAGTAAAGCGTTGGAAATATTTTCAAGAAATACATTTATTATTATTTCATCATAAAGTTTAAAAAAATCTTCTAATGAAAGCTAATATTTTTGTTTTGTTTGACTCAGTCAATATTGCAGAAAGTTCACTTAGAATAGTCTCATTTAACTCAGTCTTAATATTGCAGAAAGTTCACTTGGAATAGTCCCATTTAACTCAGTCTTAATATTGCAGAAAGTTCACTTAGAATAGTCTCATTTAAAACTCTATGAATACCACTTGGAACGGTTTTTTATGCTGTAACAAATATACAGTCCATCAAGAGATTCAATAGAGCAGATTGTATGGGGGCAAATAAACTTTACTTACAATAACTATTGTTGTTAAAAGAAATGTACAAGGTAATTAAAAAAAATTTCTGCTCTTTTGAAAATGTCATGAAAAATATAAAAGTTTGTAAGGGTGATATAATAGGTGCTTGCTTATAAATAGAAGACTCAAGGTATTTCTAAAACTAATTGTTCAAATTATTGTACAGTATTATCTGTCAAGTAATTTATATTTTTATTCGATGTTCCTAATGTAGCTCATGGAAAAAGTTTACAAAAGTTACTTTTAAAAAAAAATCCTTGTACATTCATAAGATTATAATTTTAGTAAAAATAATTTACAATTTATTTCGTATGAATGTTAGATTAATGTAACACAAATAAAATTGCATATTTCAAGAAGGCAGTTATTATAATTTTAGTAAAATAACTTATTTTATAGGTATTTTAGAAAGATATAGTTCTCTTCTTCAAAACATTTCTGAATGACTTAATTGTGACTATATGTGTACACTCAAAGTAATGGTAATATAGTGTCATTAGCTTTCTTATGAAACTGTTCATTGCTTTCTATCACATTATCTTTGGTTTAATTATGTGTGAAATAAACAGGTTTTTTCAACTTAAAATTAGTCTCATGAAAATTATCTAATTGTTGAAATAATATTGTGAGAAGAACCCACTATAAACACTAATTATAGAAGGATACAAATGTGTGTAAACCAATATCACTTTGTGTATTTTATTTGTATGGTTGTATTGGTCACATTGTAATAAATAACTTGATGCTCTGTACATGTGAATATGTTATGAGCCTACTAAATATCATTCTGAACCATGTTTATATATTTTGTTTAAAAATGTTAGACTGAACTTCCTGAATTATGTCAATGACATTCAAATACATGTAAATTTGTGAACTAATTGTACAAAGTTTTGTAATGCTTGATAATATAATAAACATTCTTTTGCTTAAATATTTACATATATTACTTTTTTTTCTAAAACAATAAATAAAATTACTATCTCTTTAATGTGTTTATGAAGACTACAAAGTTCATTTTTCAGTTCGCCATAGGCTTCTTCCAAGGTCCTTCACCCTTATGTGTATACCACCAACGTCTGTCTACGTCATCGAGCTGCATCTTGAGAGGATGTAAGCAATTATATTGTCCTCTCCTGGTATTGGATGTATGTTGAATCTGTATAGCAGTAGAGACCAAAGAGCTACTCTGTGATTGATGTTTCTCCTGGTTGATAAAGGCCAATGGGGTGTGGTCGGTGTATATGGTAAACGTACACCCCAAAATATATTTTTCAAAGCTAGACCCTCTCTCCACAGTGGCTTAACGAGTCAGCCGGCAGAAGTTTACTGCAGACCTAGATCACTGACGGAGATTCTATGATGAGCTCTGCAGCCCAAGACAAGATGTCGTCCTTAATCATGACCCGAGAATCATCAGAGCACTGGCTGTTGTCTATGTGATCAATGTCAGGTCCCAGTTTCTACATGGTTGCACTCAAGTTGTGAGATTTGTTTGTATTTCTGTAAACGCAGTTCTTGGCGTGCTCTCTGAAATCCTTGCCCTCTGATCCAGCTGACTAGGGATCTTTTTCTGACGCAGAAAGTCTTCACAGCGCAGCAGTGTTGGTAAGCTCGCCAGACTTTCTGAATCTTAAAATTAAAAGAGCCTAGCCTGACTCTACCACAGTGGAGTTGAGCCGAGTGCGTTCGCCAAATAGATTGTATAGTTGGAACTGACCTTCTGCACAGATGAAAACCCTGCTCCCAACAGTCTAATTTTGAAACTAGTCCAGCGATAATGCTGGCTTCAGTGTGTTCAAAATCTTCCATCTGCATTTGTGTGAGTTAGTATTTATTTCAAGTATAGAAAGTCCTTCAACAAATGTTGTCTCTATTCGCACTCTTTCCTTGCAGTGCAAACCTAAATCTTTAACTGAAAAGTGAAATACAATAAGTACATATATGTATTACATCAGCAGTGGCTTGGAGCCATGGTTTGTTTCTGCCATGTCTTAAATCGTGCTAAGGATAGTCCCTTAGGAAAAAAAACTCGTCCTGAATGTTTTCTTCATTAATTGTTACATTAAAATTGTCATCGGCATTAAATGTATTTACGAGTTCATTGCACGTATTTGGGTAACATTCTGAACTTTTTGGTCGGACACTGATGTAATGAGTTTCAGTTATTTGCCCAATAACACCTTTCTTTACATGCAACAAAGAACGTGTGTTGCATTTTACTATTGTGATGTGTCCATTGTCATGCCAGATGTGTATATCTACTCCAAATTATCTGCATTGGCTCGCACAATCGGTTCATCACATCAATGTCCATTTAATCTTTAGCGTTCTAAATACACTGTAAAATCTTTATAATCTGCCCGAATCAGAAACGATTATTCAATGCACTTTGGATGGTTTTCTACGCCCCCCCCCCTCCCACCTTATATCATACTTAATGCAGAGTAGCCTACTGTAAGATGGCATTCATCATACTTAATGCATAGTAGGCAGCTGGAAGATGGCATTTATCATACGGGTCATTCCATTTCAACTCAACCAGTTTTTTTGACAATTGTTCACCCGACCCCCTCAGATCTTCCTGAAATTTTCAGGGCTTGTTGTACATTTAAAGTTGAGTGATTCCTGAAAATTTCAGGTCATTTGGTCAAAGAATTTCTGAAATATGATTTTTTTAATTTTTAAGGGTAGTCGCGAGTGCGCGTGACATTTACATTTTCGCGATATTTGAACGTGAATATTTCAAAAACTAAAAGAGGTATCAGGCTGAAATTTTCAGTATTTACTCATTGTTTCGTCCTGAGTTGATTGATGTATTTATCTCAAGTATAGCTTGCACACAGAATGCCCTAAAAATTTCCAAACATCGCACTTCAGACAGTTTTCATCAATATTTGACTCGGTAGAGCCAAGAACCTATAAGACATGAAATGATGTTTGTTATACAATTAGTAAGTACCATATATGTGTTTATTATTTTGATAGAGAATTCCTGTTAATCAATAATAGTGTACTCTTTGACCAAATGGCCTGAAATTTTCAGGAATCACTCAACTTTGAATGTACCACAAACCCTGAAAATTTCAGGAAGATCTGAGGGGGTCGGGTGAACACAACTGGTTGAGTTGACATGGAATGACCCATACTTAATTCAGAATTACTGCATGTTGATGGCATTAATCATACTTTACTATTAATTGGTGCTACACCATATTGTTGTAGTGTTCATATCTTTGTTTAAACAAGACCTGTCACTGATAGTAACATCTTTTAAAATGTTATTAAAACTTTCCTCTTGGGGTAATATGTCTGGCCTTAGATTACGGATGGGCAAACATTTTATAATCGATAAACCTTTCAGTTTTAAGAAGTGTCCCACCAAGAGAAGTTGGATAGCGATTAAAAGTAAACGTCATAAATAGAGCCGTGCCGTACTGCGGTGCAAGTCATAGAGCTGTGCCATACTGCGGTCATAGAGCTGTGCCGTACTGCGGTCATAGAGCTGTGTCGTACTGCGGTCATAGAGCTGTGCCGTACTGCGGTCATAGAGCTGTGTCGTACTGCGGTCATAGAGCTGTGTCGTACTGCGGTCATAGAGCTGTGCCGTACTGCGGTCATAGAGCCGTGCCGTACTGCGGTCATAGAGCCGTGCCGTACTGCGGTGCAAGTCATAGAGCTGTGCCGTACTGCGGTGCAAGTCATAGAGCCGTGCCGTACTGCGGTCATAGAGCTGTGCCGTACTGTGGTGCAAGTCATAGATGCAATAAATTAAGATAGAGCGTTAATCAACTCCAACACATAAATACGTTAATTTGACCAATTTACTATAGTTGTCAAGCTTTGTGCGTCCCCAAACTTCTTTAAATATTTTGAAGATAGGTATGTTTGGTGAGTTAGAGGGACCACAATGAAGATAGGTATGTTTGGTGAGTTAGAGGGACCGCAATGAAGATAGGTATGTTTGGTGAATTAGAGGGACCACAATGAAGATAGGTGTGTTTGGTGAGTTAGAGGGACCGCAATGAAGATAGGTATGTTTGGTGAATTAGAGGGACCGCAATGAAGATAGGTGTGTTTGGTGAATTAGAGGGACCACAATGAAGATAGGTGTGTTTGGTGAGTTAGAGGGACCGCAATGAAGATAGGTATGTTTGGTGAATTAGAGGGACCGCAATGAAGATAGGTGTGTTTGGTGAATTAGAGGGACCGCAATGAAGATAGGTGTGTTTGGTGAATTAGAGGGACCGCAATGAAGATAGGTATGTTTGGTGAGTTAGAGGGACCGCAATGAAGATAGGTATGTTTGGTGAGTTAGAGGGACCGCAATGAAGATAGGTATGTTTGGTGAGTTAGAGGGACCGCAATGAAGATAGGTATGTTTGGTGAGTTAGAGGGACCGCAACATAAACTGAAAGCCTTTGCCAATACCAGTTCAAGAACATGATGACGACATGCCAACAACAATACCTCTCGACCAATAAAATTCTCAAGCAGTAATCAAGCTCCATTGAAACGACCAGTGTTGACAGGAAGCTCATAGCCTGGACGCTTTCTACCAGTGCCCACTATTCTAACTGACCATAAATAGCATCAGCAGCATTCTGTCCTGTTCCTGATGTTAGTTTAGGGACATCTAGTAATTTTTCACTGCCATCACCAGAAACCAGCACCGTCAAACGGTCAACTTCTCCAAGACCCAGGATTTCAGGTAAGATGTTTCCATCCCAGTGTAGAACTAGAGAATAGTCAGGCTTGAATGAAACCTTTATATATGCCTGGCTTTCTTTCTGGCTCTTTGTATGGTGCTTCGTGAAACTGTCAAAGATGAAGGATCATTTCCCAGTGCTGCAACAATAGGAATCATCAATCCCAATGCTTCACGATCAGACGTTTGGTTGTGATCCAAGGCACCGGTGACATGCTTAGTGTACAAGGAAGCTTGGACAAGGTTCATATTCATCGAGGACTTCAAATTTATTGGATGATTCACAGCTCTCTGTTTCATTTTCACATGATTCACCTTCTATATTTGTTGTTGTCGTTTTTCCTCTGTCTGTTTACGAAGTAGCTGTTTCTGTTGTTTGTGATGGACTCGTTCCTGCTGTGCAGCCATCTCTTTATCTTCACCACTCATGAACATTATATTTGTTGATTTTCCGTCATAAAAACAACAGGAAGTCATGTATCTAAAATGAGAACTAGGTCAGCATGGAATAGGTCATAAGTAAAAAAAACGTTGTACTTCCACCAGTCAACTAAATCGAGTAAAATGCCGTAAAAGGTAAAACAACGAGGCCTGTGAGCATCCCCTTCTACTTGGAATTTAGTTGTAAAATTTTAACAGTATACTAACTAAGGCAAAAGGAACTTAAAAAAGGGTGCCCCGCTATGTGGCATGAAGTTAGATTTTTTGGGCCACCCTAATATATATATATATATATATATATATATATATATATATATATATATATATATATATAAGTATATTAGGGTGCATCACCACAATAGAGGAAACAAGCAATTAAGCCTGTTCCATTCTGGACACAGGACGCGTTAGCGCATTTTCGTGTTATGTATCAGTACGTTTGTTAGCTTTCAATAAATATTTGTAAATTTTGGAAATGTTTATAAATTCAATTGTGTAATGCATATATTTGTAAAAAAAAAATTATAAAGACGTTTCTTTATATTTGAAAAAAAAATATTGTCTCTTAAATCTAATTACAAGTGGTTTGTGGTTACTGAAATAGGACTCATAATTGAAAACATTCTAAATTATAGTCATTTAATCGTCCGAAAACTCCGTCAATTGTTGCATAGCTCTGATACTTTCAATTAAACTCAGAACACAAGCTTACTATTTCATTTGATGAGTTTCTTAATAAATCTTGGTGAAACTACGTGCTGCAGTATTTCGCACCAAATGAACGGGTTATTGAACGTACAAGGTGTATATATAATATATAAGCCCCTTAGGAGCCATGAAGCCCGGCCCTCAGAGTTCCTATCGCGAAATGAACTTTTGATGTACACATGGCAGGCCAAGACCTACAAAATGATATATACATCATGGGTCTAGGACTTATAGTTGCTGAGATATAGCGCTCCTTTATTAATATAGCTTATATAGTAAAAAACGGTACTAAGGCCCCTTTTACGGCCCTGAGAGGTCAGATCGCGAAATGGAAAAAGTCATTTCTTGGCAGGCCAAGACCTACAAAATGATATATACATCATGGGTCTAGGACTTATGGTTGTTGAGATCTAGGGTGATGACAGACGGACGGACAGACAAAACGGGGACAAAAGAGCATTTTTTTTTTCGAAAATGCTCTAAAAATTGATTGTTTGTTTTTGAGCTGTCTATATTTCTAATTTGTTCCAATATCATTAATAATAACTTGTGTCAAATATTTTTCAAACCAGAGTTGATTTAGAGGTCCCCCCCCCCTCCCAAGAAATCACAAAACATGTAAAGAAAAAAAAAGTTTATTCTAGCCTATATAAAAATTACATTAAAGTATTAAATTATTTATTACTGTTGCATTTAATTCAGTTTCACTTTGTTGCACGTTTGTAAGGTTTACACACATTTGAGATGTTTTTGCGGTCCATTTCTACCACTTGAAGAATGTTTTGAAAATGTTCATCCGTTCGCGCTGCTTCAACAAATCAGATGCCAGTTTCACTCCTCTCTCGGCACAATCGTTAACAACGTTAATAGCAGCAACATTTTCTGCACTGGCAATGTAAGAAACTGTTTGGCACCAATCATCAACAGGCAGTTGGAGGAATCCTGTGTCCAGTTGAAGTCTGTATATAGTAAACCACGAGTCAACTCCAGCCAGATCACACAACCGAGTTTTAGAATCGATTGATTGGAACTGTGGTTTTCCCCTAACCATTTCCAAATCGAACTGTGGAGTTTGGAGGGCAACCACTGGTCGAAGCCTAAGTAGAGCATCTGCTAGAGCTAGCTTTTCCAACACAGGTACTTCATTGCTGAACAGAGCAAGTGGGATCATTTGAGCAGTCAGGTATCATAGATGCCTATTCAGGGCGCGGATTGCTGACTTGGATATGTCTCTGTTGACATCGTTGTAATCCAAAAGTCGCTTGTAAAGCTGTAGATCATTCCATGGTGCATCCACACACTTTTTGCATGTGATCCACCACACGACATAAACATGTGTTACAAATGGCACTTGTTCACGTGTGGTAATAGTACCTGGAGGCAATAATTGAATTTGTTCCTCACACAGTGCAATCTTGAGGCAATATATCAGCTTTGCCATCCAACGTGCTCGGTGCAGGGCACCTGGTCTTTTAAAGTTAACCTTCTTATTTGTAGCATTCAGGTAAACAAGGGACAGCTTAAGGAATTCGTGGTAGTCGTCTCGCAAGAATTCAGTTTGTTTACTAGAGTTGGCATGTGCAATTACCGCATCTCACATTATCGTCAGTCGCTCTTGAGCCTTCAGATCATGATCAGCTAACGTAAACGAACTACAGACGTGAGACCAATCATGTGCCACCAACTCCCAATTACTTCGCAGCTTGGTGAATAAAGTTATATTCGGGGATTTGGAAACTTCTATTTTCATGTCTGCAAACACATGCGAGAGGATAACTTCACCAATGTGATGGCGACAACCTGACCACAGAAGAGCACGTTGCAGCATATTTTGTATGGCAATGCAGGCAGCAGTCTGATGACCAGTGTTTGATCTTGTTGTGTCGAATGTCATATTAACGATACAATCATTACAATGCCACTCTGTCATTAGCTTCATGGTTAATTCTGCAATTATTTCACCAACGGGTTTCTTTGTTGCCTTGGCATAATTTGGCACTCCTAGAAGTTTCAATTGCTTTGCATCACCGACAACAACTGTTATGCGTTCTTCAGTGACACGATGATTTTTTTTAGAGAAGGTGTCAGTTTGCCATCCCAGTGGAGATTGTAGAGTTTGGGTGGTTCCCAGGAGTTGTGGATCTTTCTAGATATCTCACTTACAACTTTGCGACGTGAACGATCTGCAGTGGCATAGGAAGAAGCCACCATTGATACATCACCCCCAGACTCGCTAATAAGGCCCTGTGTGAAAGCTGCCTGCTGTGTTGGTGTAATCTTTAATCTTGTCGCTAGTGACACAAGATTTGGTCAGCTTAAAACATCTGGAGGTACAAATACCAAAGCTCCTGTTGGCTTTCTTCGCTTTTGCAATGGCATTATATCATCCAAACAGTTATCAACAAACTCCATATTATCTTCAGATTTAGAAGTAGAATCATCGGGTTCGTCACTGCTACCATTGCTGGAAGGCACTGATATCGTTGAACATGCTGCATTTTCTTCTCTTGCGCGTTTCTGACGTTCCAATGTTGCGACATTTCGTGAATGGCGTCGAGCGACTTTTTTTGCAAGTGTTTTGTCAAATGATCCAAAGCTGGAAGACCTGTCTCCTTTCATAGACCCCAAGAATGCTAGATCTTCTGCATTGTTGATAATAGTCTCGACATTCGGTGGCTACAGTTTAAAGTTGTTGCCAACATAGATTTCATTTGTTCCAGTTTACGTTTGGTTGCTGGTGTGTTTCGGCCACTTTTATCAATTGCACGAAGTTTATTGTATTCGTCAAGAAGTTGAAAAATCTTCTCACAAGCTCTCCTCTCTGTCACCATTGGAATGTTTGCTTTTTCGTAGAAAGCAGTAACTTGATTCAGCACAAGTTTGGCAGTTGTAAATCGAGAAGGTGCACCAAGAGAACCTGGACGCTCACTGTGTGCTGCTACATTGCAGTGATACATCATGCACCTCATAACTTGTAAACAAGTTGGTAGTCGAATTCCAGTAATTGTAGCATCATCAACACAGATTGCAGGGCCAATGCCAAACAATTCAGTTTTCCGACGAGTTTGTGGTTTCTTAGTTCGTGAGGCATTAGATGCAGTAATAACTGGATATAACACTGTTGAGGTGGTGTCAGGGTCAGCCAGCATTTCCTTAGAAGGTGTAAAAAACGTATTGTTGTTTTTCATATCACCCAAACAGCACCTTAAAAAACATGCACTTTAATTGCATTAATTCAAAATATTCTATTGGAGTTCAAATATATTTTATAGTTAGATTTAATCTTAAAGTTTAATGAGTTATATTATTCTGTTCAGCAGAGAAGTAACATAAATAACATATTGGACAGGACACTGCAAAGCATAATATTATTTCCATGTTCTGATTTTAAAGTTCGTTTGTATCAGAAATTAAAATTATACAAATAAAGAAATTAAAATGTTTACTTTGGTCATCAATTTGCGGTAAGGACAAGTGTTGTTTTTGGTAATAAAATGTAAATTTGAAATTTAATTTCTAGCACAACTGTTTATCAAAATCAATCATGGCTGCCAAACATTATAAAACAAAGACTATAAAACAAATTATTAAGCGATTCAATTTGTGTATGTAAGTCTGTAAGACTTTACAAGTAAGGATGGTTTTTATCTAGTTTTCGCTTAATTATGCAAACTTTGTTGAAGTCCGGGGGACCTCTAAATATTGTCAAATATTTTTTTTATTTTTTTAAACAATGCTTTTTTGATCAATGGAACAAATTTAAATAGCAGACAGATCAAATATCAAACTTTTTTTGGTGATGCACTCTAATGTATATATATATATATATATATATATATATATATATATATATATATATATATATATATATATATACATTGAATTCAGCTTTATAAAATAGTGTAATTTATAAGATTGTTGCAATGAAATGCACACAATGGTAACTCAGTGATGTGTCTATATAATACACAGTGGTAACTCAGTGATGTGTCTATATAATACACAGTGGTAACTCAGTGATGTGTCTATATAATACACAGTGGTAACTCAGTGATGTGTCTATATAATATACAGTGGTAACTCAGTGATGTGTCTGTTTGATACACAATGGTAACTCAGTGATGTGTCTATTTGATACACAGTGGTAGCTCAGTGATATGTCTATATGGTGTCAGCAAATTATACTTTGAAACTCTCCAACACCAAACAACATTTCTGACAGTTGTAAGACACAGACGAGGTACACAGAAATACAACTTGAGACCAAAAAGAAAGCATCTGAAATCAAATCACGCCAAAAAAGTTTTTAAATACAAGTCCACTTCCAACTGTAAATAGGTTTAGGCAACATAGATGCTGCAGGCAAACCATAAGTGGATGCTGAGTCATTTATACACGTCTGCATGAAGTCGGACAATGTCTGGGTCATTCATAACATACTGCCTGAGATTGGACAATGTCTGAGTTATTCATAACATGTCAGCCTGAAGTCGGACAATGTCCAGTAGGGTTATGACTTTTTTGTAGCCTCATATTTACATGGCAAGAAAAGATGACTTTTAATGAGTGTATTATGACACAAATAACCTTTTCTGAAAATATTTGAAAAACTTTTCCCACCAAACCATAAAACGAATATTATATATTAATATATATAACACAACACTGTAATGGAAAGTTACATAAGAACAACAAGTGCAATGCATGTAAGCATGAGTATGGAGATGTCCAAAATATGAAATGATAATAAAGGACAGCATAGGAAACATAAATTAAGTTTTATGCTTCATCATAAGTGTGAATAAAACAGTTAATAGTGTCTTTGAAGTCTCACAACGTGGAACAATATCTTGCATTATTTGTATAGCTCTTTCTGCATAGCAGTTACTTCGTTCTATACCAGGTATTGCTTAATCTTCACAGACCCAGTGCCTCAAGAAGCATCTTTCTGCTTCAGTGTATCTAGGCAAAGCAGGTGGTAAAATCTCTTTTCCTATTTTCCAGTCCCTTTGATTTGAAAACCATACTTCAGACCATGCATGTCCTCGCTATGAAAGTACACACAAGCCCAAATTTCTCGTTTCTATTTTCCGGAATGCCAGAAGTGCTAGTATTGCACTTGAATTCCAACGAGCATTACTTAAAGCCGTCAGTCTCTGGAAGTGAATTAATGAAATGGTTTTATTTCATTCGTAATAGTGAAATACTTGCGTCAAATGATGTAAGAACTTCATGTCGTCTTTCCATCCTTTGTTTTCTCACATGATTTTTGAACTACTATCTTGAGAATCAAGTGACTCTTTAAGTGACTCGTAATTTGCGCTAATTTCAGCAACAAATGGATAAAAAATTTTTGGATTAGACGTTTCCCTGCCGAAAACAGAATCCATAGCATGCTTGAGTACTAGGCCTAAAACATGAAGCTGGCAGCCTATGTATGAGGGATTTGTCCACTGTTCTGTTGACAGTAATTTTGCAGCTTGCGTACCACACCATTTTTGCTGCCAGAATTTGTATTCCTTGTATCGCAAATAATTACTCGAATACATGAATAGAGTTCGTCTTCAGCCAGAACAGCCCTATTCGCTGTAAATATTGTCTCTGCTTTTCCATTTGTCAGAGACAATATGGCTAATCGAATTTTTTTTTTCAACGTTTTTCAGTAAAACAACTTGTTTTTCTCCTATTCTTTTTCTGTCAAAATGTATGCACCATTCAAAATTTTGTAAGCTGTTTTTATAAACTGCAACTTCAACAAATCTGCTTCTTTATAGGTTGCCTTATACACTCCTGACTGCGAAGGAGCTTCAATATTGGGAGAGTGTTCGCTTATAATTTTTAAAACTGTACAAGCTTTATTTGTTGACAAATTTGCTTTCCTACAAAATTAATTACAAACAGACGATTACAGTTGAATGAAATTGAAATAAAAGAATACAATATTCTCAAATCAACCAAGCAGACTTTCAAAATTCCAAGCAGACCACTCGTGACAATTACCAAACAAAGGTATCATAAGATTTGATTATTTTTGGTACAGTTGCAGTAGACGCATAATACATTCAAACAGTGCACTTAAAATTTAAAATAAACTTTTTTGATTTATTTTGTTTCAGACATGGAGGTGAAAAATACCCTATAAAGTTCCTGGATGTAATTAATGTAATCAAATATTTGTTAATGCGCAATCCATAAAGAAGTAATTTTATTGAAAAACGCTTCTTATTTGTAAACACAAGATGGCGTTGGTGGGGAAGGTTTTTTGAGTGAAAAATAAATTAATATTATTTTCATATTTTGTTCACAATTGTTCATTAAAAAATGCCATGCAAAATAAGATTCTGAAAAAAAATGTAAAAAGTACTAACCCTAATGTCCAGATCCATCACAGGTTCAAAAATACAAGAACGTTTAGTGAAATGACAAGAAGAGCTTGTTGTTGACATAGTACAACAATTAGACTAGGTAGGTAAGCAAATTGATGCCTGTTGTATTTGATACTCTTTATTAACACTACGAATATATCTTTGGATATCTACTACAAGTTACTGGCGTGCATTCTTCAACAATTATATTACTCAAGAAATAAATCATTCAACAAGTACATCATTCAACAAGTAAATCATTCAACAAGTACATCATTCAACAGGTACATCATTTAACAAGTTCATTATTCAAGAAGTACACCATTCAACAAGTACATCAATCGACAAGTACATCATTCAACAAGTAAATCATTCAACAAGTACATCATTCAAAAAGTACATCATTCAACAAGTTCATCATTCAACAAGTACATCAATCGACAAGTACATTATTCTACAAGTACATCATTCAACAAGTTCATTTTCAACAGGTACATCATTCAACAAGTTCATTATTCAACAATTACATAATCCAGCAAGTAAATCATTCAAGAAGTACACCATTCAACAAGTACATCAATCGACAAGTTCATTATTCCACAAGTACATCATTCAACAAGTACATCATTTAACAAGTATATTATTCAACAAGTACATCATTCCACAAGTACATTATTCAAGAAGTACACCATTCAACAAATACATCAATCGACAAATACATCATTCAACAAGTAAATCATTCAACAAGTAGATCATTCAAAAAGTACATCATTCAACAAGTTCATTATTCAACAAGTAAATCATTCAACAAGTAAATTATTCAAAAAGTAAATCATTCAATAAGTACATCAATCGACAAGTACATCATTCAACAAGTACATCAATCAACAAGTTCATTATTCCACAAGTACATTATTCAAGAAGTACACCATTCAGCAAGTACATCAATCGACAAGTACATACATAATTCAACTAGTAATTGATTCAACAAGTACATCATTCAAAAAGTACATCATTCAACAAGTTCATTATTCAACAAGTATATTACTCAACAAGTACATTAATCGACAAGTCCATCATTCAACAAGTAAACCATTCAACAAATAAATTATTCAAAAAGTAAATCATTCAACAAGTACATCATTCAACAAGTAAATCATTCAACAAGTAAATTATTCAAAAAGTAAATCATTCAACAAGTACATCAATCGACAAGTAAATCATTCAACAAGTAAATTATTCAAAAAGTAAATCATTCAACAAGTAAATCATTCAACAAGTACATCATTCAAAAAGTACATCATTCAACAAGTTCATCATTCAACAAGTACATCAATCGACAATTACATTATTCTACAAGTACATCATTCCACAAGTACATTATTCAAGAAGTACACCATTCAACAAGTACATCAATCGACAAATACATCATTCAACAAGTAAATCATTCAACAAGTAGATCATTCAAAAAGTACATCATTCAACAAGTTCATTATTCAACAAGTAAATTATTCAACAAGTAAATTATTCAAAAAGTAAATCATTCAATAAGTACATCAATCGACAAGTACATCATTCAACAAGTACATCAATCGACAAGTACATACATAATTCAACTAGTAATTGATTCAACAAGTTCATTATTCAACGAGTATATTACTCAACAAATACATTAATCGACAAGTCCATCATTCAACAAGTAAACCATTCAACAAATAAATTATTAAAAAAGTAAATCATTCAACAAGTACATCATTCAACAAGTAAATCATTCAACAAGTAAATTATTCAAAAAGTAAATCATTCAACAAGTACATCAATCGACAAGTAAATCATTCAACAAGTAAATTATTCAAAAAGTAAATCATTCAACAAGTACATCAATCGACAAGTACATCATTCAACAAGTACTTATTGGTTGCAATTTTTTTATTTGTTCTGTTTCGTAGATCCAACGTTCTATAAACAACTATATCGTATGTAATATCATGACTTATGTTACTAAAATTGAAAAAGAAAAAACAAGCAATTAAGCCTGTTCCATTCTTAACACAGGACGCGTTAGCGCATTTTCTTGTTATGTCACAGTACGTTTGTTAGCTTTCAGTAAATATTTGTAAATTTTGGAATTGTTTATAAATTCAATTTTGTAATGCATATATCTGTAAAAAAAATATTATAAAGACGTTTCTTTATATTTGAAAAAAAATTTTTTCTCTTAAATCTAACTACAAGTGGTTTGTGGTTACTGAAATAGGACTCATAATTGAATACATTCGAAATTGTAGTCATTTAATCGCCCGAAAACTCCGTCAATTGTTGCATAGCTCTGATACTTTCAATTAAACTCAGAACACAAGCTTACTATTTCATTTGATGAGTTTCTTAATAAATCTTGGTGAAACTACGTGCTGCAGTATTTCGCACCAAATGAATGGGTTATTGAACGTACAAGGTGTAGAATGGGGCCATATATATAATATATAAGCCCCTTAGGAGCCCTGAAGCCCGGCTCTCAGAGGTCCTATCGCGAAATGAACTCTTGATGTACACATGGCAGGCCAAGACCTACAAAATGATATATATATCATGGGTCTAGGACTTATGGTTGCTGAGATATAGGGCGCTCCTTTGTTAATATAGCTTATATAGTAAAAAACGGTACTTTCTAAGGCCCCTTTTACGGCCCTCAGAGGTCAGATCGCGAAATGGAAAAAGTCATTTCTTGGCAGGCCAAGACCTACAAAATGATATATACATCATGGGTCTAGGACTTATGGTTGTTGAGATCTAGGGCGATGACGGACAGACAGACAGACAAAACGGGGACAATGGAGCATTTTTTTTCGAAAATGCTCTAAAAATAATCTCAACAATTTTGAAATGTATGTAATTATTATTAATTGCCAATATTAATAAATGTATTCGTGTTTCCTATTTATAGATACAATGATTTTTTTAATCTCCCTAGACGAGTGAAAAATGTTTTATTTAAATTGAAAACGCTTTCAACTTAAATTAGTTTAAAATGGAATTTTGAGACCAATCATTTTTGCTGAGAAGATTTTTGGTCAAATTCAAACGTAACATGTGCAGTTTATAGTGAACCTATATCTGAATATATATATATATATATATATATATATATATATATATATACATATATATATATATAGAAGTTGACGCAAATACATTTAGAGAGATTAAATACAAAATAACCAGATACATTCGATTTTATCATGTTATCATGTCAGATACCTGCGATTTTATCACGTTATCATGTGGACGAGGACGAGTTCCATCCTGTAATGAGATTAACACTTTCGCTGTTGAACTGAAACATCCCATCATCCTGCTTTTGTATTGCTCTTAAAACATACAAATAGCTATATAACATTTACTATATAACATTGCTTTATAACATCTTGCAATATTACATATAGCTATATAAAATTTACTGTATAACATTGCTTTTTAACATCTTGCAATATTAAATATAGCTATATAACATTTACTATATACCATCTTGATAAACAATATATTGCTATAGACAATTGAAATATAGCCTAACATGTATCTATCTAACACCTTGCTTATTACTTTATAAGTAGAAGGGTTTCATTATTTTCAATCAAGCTCAAAACGTTATAAAACTTTAAAATGTAAAAAAAAATTGTTTGTTCATAAAAAGTTACCACCTACACATATTTTCATAATTGAAAGCTGTTTCAACACTTTTTAAATACATCTTATATTGGCATTAACAACTTTTTATAAGTCTAAAAAATCACTTTTCAAAATTTTACCCCAACTTTCTTAGATGCAAAAACAGTTCGATAGAAGATAATGCAGAACATCATAATGTAGTTGAAAGATTAATTTCAAACATAGGAAAACGCTAAAACTTTACCGGTATATCAAACTTTATCAAACTTAATAATAGTTCATAACATCTGCACGAATATTACAAGTTGATTTGATTATACACTATAGGATGTTAGTATACTGTCAATATTTCTTTTGCGTTGTAAACAACTGATTGGGAACTGGCATTAGTACCAGTACGGTAATAAAGAAAAAAGATCAATTGATAAACTAAATCAGTTCTAATTTAGTAGCATTAACGAGTTAAATGATCGAGATAAATATGTTCATTCAATTTAAAATACAGCTTAAAACACTTCCTGCGATAGGCTTAGAATTAGCTAGCAAAATTATTATAAGATTCTCGCAATTAAAGGTGGGATGGGATGGGCGCATGTGCGCCCAAATATTATTATGCTAACCCTGCCAGGATCTGTGTATGTTTTTATTTATCACCAGGTATTGCATTCATTAAATGCTTATTGAAACATTTTTCCTCTTTTGATAATAAGTATACATTGATAAAGAGCCAGTAACAAAAGTAAATATATATTAATACTTTTGAACAAATATACTTCACTATAGTGCAATATATCTAAATGTGCATAATTATATATTGTTTATTGAAAGTATACATTAAATATCGAAAAAAATCGGTAGCGAAGAAAAAGACTAAATATATAATTAAATGTGCATCTTTTTATATAGTATGAGGTGTAAGCAAGAAAAATGAATACACAGTTATTTCCCTTCCCCCCCCCCTCCCCCCCCCCGGTGTTGGTGTCAGCGGCTGTTAGAAAACCGACACCGCTGTCGGTGTCGGCGGCTGATGGAATGCTGACACTGGTGTCGGTGTCGGAAAATATTTTTGCCGACACCCAACCCCTGAAAAAAAAAACACCCCGAGAAATCTTGAAAACGAATGTGAATCAAGAGTTAAGAAACAAGGAAGTAGGGAACCAGGATTTAGGGAACCAGGTGTTCAGAATTTTCTCAGTGCAATTGATAAATCCAGGTAGCAGGGAAAGTCTCATCTTGTTGATTAGTGTTGTTATTAATAATTCATTTAAAATTATTCATGAAAAAAGTCAATACTTGAATTATTTATTTCACAGTCATATTTTGAAAAATAAAATGAAGGTAAACATACATGGCAAATAGACTAAACTAAACTTTGTGTTGTATTCAGAACTATTCACACTTCACAAATAGACTAAACTAGACTTTGTGTTGTATTCAGAACTATTCACACTTCACAAATAGACTAAACTAGACTTTGTGTTGTATTCAGAACTATTCACACTTCACAAATAGACTAAACTAGACTTTGTGTTGTATTCAGAACTATTCACACTTCACAAATAGACTAAACTAGACTTTGTGTTGTATTCAGAACTATTCACGCTTCACAAATAGACTAAACTAGACTTTGTGTTGTATTCAGAACTATTCACACTTCACAAATAGACTAAACTAGACTTTGTGTTGTATTCAGAACTATTCACACTTCTTAAATGAGCGGATGTATTTGTTCTTTCCGGCTTTCTCCAGACAATGACGCTCCCATGCAGGAGGGAAGAATACAAGTGATACTCTGTGATACTCAGTGATACTCTGTGATACTCAGAGATAAGTCTAGTTTGTGACGGACACAAACATTGTTTCCATAATAATAACGATAATTAATTGTGTAACATTTGTGACTATTTAGAGAAATTAACTTGAACGCAATAGGTGTAAAGAGAATGTTCATTTAGCGTTCAGTAAAATACACAAAATAGTGTCAATAAATAAAACATTCACAAGTTAATTGGATATATTAAGAATTTTCTAAACAGAATAAAAAAAAGTTTATTTCAAAGATGTGACAGAGATATACATTCTATGGATGTTGATAGTAAGTTTAGGGGTGGTGAGGTTGATAGGAAGCTTTGTAGGTGATGATAATGATAGTAAATTGTGTAGGTGGTGATGTTGATAGTAAATTGTGTAGGTGGTGATGTTGATAGTAAATTGTGTAGGTGGTGATGTTGATAGTAAATTGTGTAGGTGGTGATGTTGATAGTAAATTGTGTAGGTGGTGATGTTGATAGTGAATTGTGTAGGTGGTGATGTGACAGTAAATTTTGTAGGTGGTGATGTGATAGTAAATTGTGTAGGTAGTGATGTGATAGTAAATTGTGTAGGTGGTGACGTTGATAGTAAAATGTGTAGGTGTGATGTGATAGTAAATTTTGTAGGTGGTGATGTGATAGTAAATTGTGTGGGTGATGATGTTGATAGTAAATTGTGTAGGTGGTGATGTGATAGTAAATTGTGTAGGTAGTGATGTGATAGTAAATTGAGTAGGTGATGATGTTGATAGTGAATTGTGTAGGTGGTGATGTGATAGTAAATTCTGTAGGTGGTGATGTGATAGAATAATTGTGTAGGTGGTGATGTTGATAGTAGATTGTGTATGTGGTGATGTTGATAGTAAATTGTGTAGGTGATGATGTTGATAGTAAATTGAGTAGGTGATGATGTTGATAGTAAATTATGTAGGTGGTGATGTGATAGTAAATTGTGTAGGTGGTGATGTTGATAGTAGATTATGTAGGTGGTGATGTTGATAGTAAATTGTGTATGTGATGATGTGATAGTAAGTTTTGTAGGTGGTGATATGATAGTAAAACACATTACATTTTTTTATTAATAATTAATTTAATAATTTTCAAGAGCATTATTTTAATTTTGTTAATTATTCCACTTTCTATTACATCTTACCTAATGCAAGCTAATAATACACAATATATATGTTGTTTATATTGTATGAAAGTAACGAGTAGGAGCGATTGTGTTTAACAAAAAGTTCACCATGTGGTGAAAGGAAAAATAATTATTTCATATTTACAAATAGACAATTTATGCTGGATATTATACATTTTATACAAATATCACAGTCAATGGGTTAAATGGATTATTTATAGGTGACAAATATCAACCAGAGGACAAATAAACATAAATCAGTAGTTTATATCAACTAGAGAACAAATAAACATAAATCAGTAGTTTATATCAACTAGAGGACAAATAAACATAAATCAGTAGTTTATATCAACTAGAGGACAAATAAACATAAATCAGTAGTTTATATCAACTAGAGGACAAATAAACATAAATCATTAGTTTATATTTTATTTTGCCACAACAGTTAAAGGTTTTCAATGGTTTGAAATGTGGCTTTGTGGCTAATATGAACACATACACACAAGTCTCGGCAAACATACAAGTCTCAATATACATACAAGTCTCAACAAACATACAAGTCTCAATAAACATACAAGTCTCAACATACATAAAAGTCTCAACAAACATATAAGTCTCAATATACATACAAGTCTCAACAAACATATGTCTCAAAAAACATACAAGTCTCAATATACATACAAGTCTCAACAAACATACAAGTCTCAACAAACATACACGTCTCAATAAACATACAAGTCTCAATATACACACAAGTCTCAACAAACATACAAGTCTCAATATACATAAAAGTCTCAACAAACATACAAGTCTCAACAAACATACAAGTCTCAATATACATACAAGTCTCAACAAACATACAAGTCTCAATAAACATACAAGTCTCAATATACATAAAAGTCTCAACAAACATACAAGCCTCAATAAGCATACAAGTCTCAACAAACATACAAGTCTCAATTTACTAAAATATAATTTTCCATCTTCTTACTGCTAACTGCAATTCTCGCTGTCGACTAGAAGTAAAACGATTCTTGATAATATAATGCTTTGAAAGCTACACATGTTAGATTTGGCTTAATAAAGAGAATACATTATAAGTTCTATACTTAATGAAACATATATCTCAATGTGTTTGTTAGATCGCACAAACTAACAAAACGTAAACTAACATACACAAACTAACACACAAACTAACATACAAACTAGCACAAAAACTAACAAACAAAACGTGATACATCAAATAACATCCCACCCAAACTAACACTCACATAACATCACACACACAAACTAATACACACAAAACATCACACACATAAACTAATACACACATAACATCACACACACAAACTAATACACACATAACATCACACATAAACTAATACACACATAACATCACACACACAAACTAATACACACATAACATCACACACACACAAACTAATACACACATAACATAACACACACACAAACTAATAAACACATATAATCACACGCACATAAGGATCTCTAAGAAGATACAACGACAAATACACAGCAAATAGTTTTCCAAGTTATTAATATGAAGTGAAACACTATTACGTAAACCGTGTGATTAGTAAAGATAAACTGACGTAAACAGAGAAGATTGCGTTATTAGTCAAACTATAAACACAGAGTACATTGTGTTATTAGTCAAACCTATTGAAGGCAGATATTTCTAAAACATTTCTGACTAATATCTAAATCTTTGACCATAGAAATACGGTATAACATTAGACTAATTAGGTATAAGACATGTCAATATTAGACTAATTAGGTATAAGACATGTCAACATTAGACTAATGCGAAATAAAATTAGCTGGTCTTAACTTCCTTCATATTATTTAGAAATAAATACATCACTTGACCATGGTATATAACAGACATCCCATCATATACTTAACCGTTTTACTTATTTTCTGTTTTAGAGCTAGACCACTGTACTCTCATATTTTACGTAATCATGAAGGCGCAATTTGTCAGTTAAGAAAACATTCATTATTGAAATTAATACAAACAGATTGAAGCTACGCATTAATAGAACAGTCAGGTCTCAGTTTATTTATATATTTATTTCAAATAGCCTATACTAGTCCTACATAAAATAGTCCTACATAAAATAGTCCTACATAAAATAGTCCTACATAAAAAAGTCCTACATAAAATAGTCCTACATAAAATAGTCCTACATAAAATAGTCCTACATAAAATAGTCCTACATAAAATAGTCCTACATAAAATAGGCATATATAAAATGTTTTATTTCCTTGCAATTTTCTGAAAATGCATAATTTCAAGAAGACAATATTCAATGAACATAATATTACTTTATACTTTAGCAGATATTTTTCCATCAATATTTCTATCACTTTGAGATTTTGTACTTTTTAATAAAAGCGAATTTTCATACAGATTAAAAAAAAATTTATTCAAATTAAAATGTTGTATTTGTATTAATATGAAGTGAATATAAAACATTTTGATTAATACCCATAAAATAAAATTGTGGGAAGTATATAAATGATTGTATACCATTACATTATTTTTGGAGAGTCCAGCATGCATTAAAATGTTTTTTTCCCCTCAGTATATAACAATGAGCTATATTTTATTCCCAATGAGTGTTGTCTGATAAACTTATATTGTCATTGTTTGGGCTCAGAAGCTTGACAAACCTTTTTTTATGAGACACAAATGGTATAAATTTAAATTTGCTTTTAAACAAACCAAATATATTGAAACCTGACTGAATATCATTTGGAGAAAATATTTTGTAATAAATACAGGTACCTCATTTTGGGAGCAAACACCTTTTGCTGGAGGTGAAAATGATAAATATATGGCAAGTGAAATTTGTTGAAAATTTTTCACTGAAAATATAAATACATATATTTAGCACAAGCTTCCCACGGAACCAGTTTGCTTTACTGTAGCATCCATACACCAAATAGGGAAACATTCACCTAAGTGCTTATAATGCCAAGATATTAATATCCACTAAACGTTAGTAGTTTAATGACCAGCACTTGTTAGTAGTTGTTTGTCCAGAACGTGTTAATAGTGATCAAAACTTGAGTTGGGAGAATGTTTTTTCGGCTGACCATCATTCCAATGTTTTTTGACTGGACTAGTCAGTTTGTAAAATGTCCGGAACTCAGAGCCTAGACTTTCGTCGACGATATGATGCATGTGTTCTCTGTTGGTGGCCGGTGAGGTTATGTCCAAGTTGTGCTGACTAGCACCATGTCCACTAATTGAGCTCATGGATGTACCTAGACAAGAAATAGAAGTAGAAATTGGTATATATAGTTTATATTGAGTATAGACTAAGTCAATGAGAACTTGGTTGATAGATTGAAGTTTATATATTGACTGTAGACCTATGAGCAATTGATTGACTTTACCATGATTAGATAACATAGATCGATATTAGTAAAACATTCTAAATCTGGTCGTGTATTTATAGGCTGTATTTAAGAAAATGAAAAAAAAAATTTGCATAGAAATATAATTCTAAGTTCCTATTGAAAATATCTGTAACATGTTACTGAATGATTTTGAAACTTTAGTTGAAGCACCTCTCATCCTTGTCCAGAGTAAACTGTTTCATTAACCCAAGTTTCATGTGTAGCTGTGGGATCAATATCTTCTCCCTGTCAACAAGAAGTTCGTTTATGATGTTTCTCGCCCCAGGTACTAACTGCTCTCGCGCCGGCCACTCTTTCTTTACATAGTGCTGGGCTCTGTCGCGACTGTCCCACATACATATAAAGCATGGGTACTTCGTGAACCCGGACTGCTGACCAAGTAGAAAGTTCACCATCTTCAAGTCGACGCAGATGATCCATAGGTGCTGCTCATATTGGATTTTGTCGAGCACATACTTCACTGCTTCATATTTCTCTTCAAGAGTTGTGGAGTGCGCAAGAGGGATTGAGGCGAACTAGCTCCCGTTGTGGAGAAGTACACACTTCAAAGAGCGCTTGCAGCTGTCAATGAAGAGTCGCCAATCTCTCGGATCGTATTGAGGACCGCCGAGTTTATCAAGAAGACCGGCGACATCTCGGCAGTACACAAGGTCTTCCTCCTGGCAGAAGTAGCCCATGTAGTCCTCATGCCTTCTACGGAAGAAAGTGATACGCACGTCCTTGCCAAGTAGATTTTTCTCTTTGAGTCTGGAGGCCAACAGCTCGGAGGAATTATTCGACAAGCTGAGATCCCGAACCAGATCATTAAGCTGACATTGTGAGAACGGCTGCGGACCATCTTGTGATTCATATTCCTCTTCTGTATCTCCTTCCGCGTTTAAAGTGGTGGCCTCATCATCGTTGTCAGGAAGATCTCTGAACGCTGGTACAGGAATTTATTCCCAGTGAGCAGCTAGACGACGGGCAGATGGAAGGTCGGGGAACTGGAGGTTGTGCCCAATCAAGAGCTGATGCATTAAATAATCAAGTGAAAATCCAGATTGATGATTTATAAATAAAATATAATTATCTCTGTTTTTATAATTGCGATTATTTTGCTGCTAATTTAGAAAAATGATTGAACTCAAAACACCTGATATTGGAATACGTCGTATAGCTCGTCAGGTAGGTCTATGGCTGTATCTCAAGAAATTGACCTGACCGAGCAAAATCAATGTGATATTTGGACTCAGAACACCAAAACTAGTCTAAATCCGTTGAAAAACCCTGACGATTTTTTGGCTGTTGCCCATTGTAATAATAAACTAACAAAATATTGTACAATTACTACATAAATTATGGTCATGTTATTGTATATTTTTTTAGAAAATTAAAGAGGAAGGAGGTAGGTAACAATATAAAAGTAAAGTTAGCTCACCTGATGGCAGGTGAGGCAAACACAAGTTATTAACCTGATAGTAGGGAAGGTGAAGCACAAGTTAACTAACCTAATGGTGATGTAGTTCCACTGTTATCTCCCTTATTAACAATATGAATGCAGCCACCAGGATCTTTTTGTACCTTGACAGGAACTTTAGGCAGATCAGCGGCACACTTGAGTAGACTATACACCGGGTCTATTTCATTAGCTACAATGATGTTTGGAACATTTAAATTAACTATACACCGGGTCTATTTCTTTAGCTACAATGATGTTTGGAACATTTAAATTAACTATACACCGGGTCTATTTCTTTAGCTACAATGATGTTTGGAACATTTCAATAAACTATACACCGGGTCTATTTCATTAGCTACAATGATGTTTGGAACATTTAAATTAACTATACACCGGGTCTATTTCTTTAGCTACAATGATGTTTGGAACATTTAAATTAACTATACACCGGTTCTATTTCTTTAGCTATAATGATGTTTGGAATATTTAAATAAACTATACACTGGGTCTATTTCTTTAGCTACAATGATGTTTGGAACATTTAAATTAACTATACCCTGGTTCAAGCTTTTTAACTTTATTTAAAAATGTAAAAAATATCCCCTAGGCTTGTGGTCTGCAAACTTATCAGCCAAAGAGCCAAATATGAACATTACAACAATTAAAAAAACATTTGGGAGCCAAATCTGCTTGTTTATTAAACTTTTATTACACTAAATTTTATTACAATAAATAAGTAGTACACTAAATCTAAATGCCAGAGCCGCACTTAATTATCCAAAGAGCCACATGCGGCTCATGAGCTTCACTTTGCCGACCACTGCCCTAGGCCAATGTTTTAATTATTTTACTGTGTTGTTACTAACGAAGTATCGGTATCGGCCAATACAGTATCGCCGATACTTTTTTAGTATTGGTTGCTGTATTGCCGATCCTTTTTTTAACAAGTATTAATGTTTGTGTCGCCGTTACATTTTAAACGAAACATTTTCGATACTCGATACCAATACTTTTCTATTGCCACTATTAGCTATTTGTAGAATAACAATAGCGATTTTATTACATTTCTTTAAAAGTAATCTACATAAATCCAATCATAGCCATCAACCATACCAATATTAACACCACCCACCTCCCCACCAAGGCAACTTGGATCACAAGGCTGAAGTTGTACAATCCTTAAAGCGTGCCTGCAGTCAGCAGTACAGATATCTGAGTCTACAGATTTTTTGTTTTTGTTTTACTGCACGGCGGAATAACCAGGATGAATTGCTTCATAGTAACTGTACTGATGAATTATACAGACATCTTGAAGATAACTCATCAGAAATGCTATCATTAGCACCCCACCCAAGCATTAACTATACCTTCAATTGTACACTGGACTTACGGCTAGTGCTGCAGTTGAGCGCCTGTTTTCATTGTGTGCTTGTGCCATTACGTTCTAGGCTAATCAATGATGTTTTGAAATGATGGTCTTCTTACGTGATGCAAAGTAGTGAAGTGATTAGCATTAAAATTGTTCTTTGACATTGTATTTTATTGGTTTTACTTAAATATTTTGTTGTTCTCAAAAGTATTGGTATTGTATTGGTATTGATTTTGGCAATACGTTTTTACTTGAGTATTTGTATTGGTATTCGCGATACTATTTTCATGAAGTATTGGTATTGGTATTTACGATACAATTTAAGAGTATTGTTAACAACCCTGTTATTTTACTACTCATGAACTAACTCCATCCCCACAGTTTCATAAAGGACTTTAGTTTTTGACTTAACTGTCATCAATATTTAGTTTGTCTTATATTTTACTCATGTTTATAAATAAACTTACAAGAAGTATTATCTTACCTGTTTCTTCCTTCTCATCTTCAAAACATTCAGAGTCTTTCCTTTTAACAATACTTCCTTTTTTGGACTGTGAACATAGAACATTTCTTTGTTAACTTTGTTTATCGTCTATTTCTAATACATATATTAAAGGTATATATATATATATATATATATATATATATATATATATATATATATATATATATATATATATATATGCTGTTTTGACATCTATTTCTAATACAGATATAAAATGGTATATGTTGTTTTGACATCTATTTTAAATGTATAATAGATCTTATAAAAAAAAATATTATAGCGAATATAGCAAAATGGATTTAATGTTTAATAAAAAAATAATGTTTAATAACAGGGTGTACGGTTTTGGTTGGGTGCTAATGGGTGTAACAAAATCTATTGTTACTGAAGGTGTAACAAAATCTATTGTTAATGAAGGTGTAACAAAATCTATATTTACACTCTCAAATATGTCAAATATGTTTTACAAGGATAGATGGTCTGCAATTATTTGTCACGAGACACTTTAAACATTTCTAACAGGAACGAGGCGTGACTTTTGCAAGGGTGTTACCGGTCATTATTGATATGAAACTTTCTTTTACATACAATACTTCTAACGATAACATAAAAATTACATGTTAAATTATCTCTACTATGATGACTACTTATAGTTTAGCTCCATTCGTCGATTCCTTTGTATGAATAACTCTATCACTTTGTCATTAAAATTATTTTTTCACTTTATCTTTAAGAAAAGTGAATTTTTCATTGATATCAATGACATCCAGTTACTCTGTTCTAATATTGGTAATTTTGCTGTTACGTATGTCTTAGGTCAGAAAACGACCTGTCGATTGAAGAATTTTCGCAAGAATGGCTAAAAATTTAATTAGAAAGTTTGGCAACTTATGTTTTCAATCAGTTATTCTGGATTACTAATTTCCTTTTGTATAAGATATATGGTTGGGATGCGTCTTTTTACTATTCAATTAAAAGTTTCTGAGTTTAATGCAGCAACATGTTTGATGTGTTAGCTATATAGGTAGATCTCGATTGTCAAATTTTTACTTTCATCTAATTAGACGCTGAAAACTTTCAGCTGTACTGTAGTTGTCTGATGTAATTGGGCTAGTAAAAGAGCCAAAATCTATTACACGCTGGTAAGTGCAACAGAAAATATGAAAATAAAAAAAATCACTACGTAAAAGCTACAAGAGTTAATTAAACTAAATTACTATAGTGATGTGATTTTTTCTTACTTTTATTTAAAAAAAAAATAAATGAAAAAGCGTGAGAAAAAATCAGATTGGGGTATTAAACATGAAGATTTAAAAAACAAAGAAAAAAATTTCAATCTCACTACATCTAGACTATCTTAATTAAACTTACTTATGTTTTTTTCACAACATTCAAATACACCAAATGTGTTTAAAGAACACAGAAATGTACAATAATGAAATAAAACGTTTTATTGCTGTGCTGAGCGCTCTAACAATTAAAAAAAAATCTTTCAGTTGCAGAGGCACCAGCAATTAAAAAGAGTTAACTTCCATTGTGTTATCGCTAAAATAACACGACGACTCGCGGAAAAGGAAAGGTATGGGGAGGGGTGGGCAGGAAGGGGGATGTTGGATGACAGGTGACGAGACTATTTATTGTGACAAAACAAGGAAATATGTTAGTTTCGTTCATACGTCTAATAAAAAACCACTATCCTGATAAATATACAAAGTACAGTGACTACAAGTACAGTGACAGCATGTACAGTGAATACATTTACAGTGAATACATTTACAGTGACTACAAGTACAGTGACTATAAGTACAGTGACTACAGGTACAGTGACTACGAGTACAGTGACTACATTTACAGTGACTACAAGTACAGTGAGTACATTTACAGTGACTACAAGTACAGTGACTACAAGTGTAGTGACTACAAGTACAGTGACTACAGGTACAGTGACTACGAGTACAGTGACTACAAGTACAGTGACTACAAGTACAGTGACTACAAGTACAGTAACGTCTCAATGTACAAAATTACAAAAAGGGGCATTCAGTATAACTGCATGTTCTTAGAACATGTGTTATTTTAATTTTCTTCTATTTCATTTCTATTCCAACTTTACATAATTTGCGCACATTACTTCATATCATTTAAAAATCTTAATTCATTAATAAAAAGAATTCCCCAACATTTCATTTTTATTAAAGAAAGAGTCATTTGATGAACAAAATGCGCACCAAACATACTCTCATTTAGTAAGTCGTCTCTTTTCAATTTCTATAATTTTGGAATTCCCCAGACTATATTTATACTGACGGTCGACGCGCGCTGTTTTTTTTTTAACTCCGCGAACATGTGACGTAGAACCTCTCTTCGTTTTTAGCGATTTCATCTCGTGCGGTGCCATGTATTTATAACGTGCAGACATGTGGCTTTTATTGCCATGAACATCAAATACACCGCACGTTGTGAGGGTCTGTCAAACGGTCTACCGTCAATGTTAGACGATTATGTATATAGATTATTACTGCCTAAAGTCCTGTTCAATGTTTCACATAAGGTAAAGTTTGTGTAATAATCATCAGTTCATTGTTTCACATAAGGTAAAGTTTGTGTAATAATCATCAGTTCAATGTTTCACATAAGGTAAAGTTTGTGTAATAATCATCAGTTCATTGTTTCACATAAGGTAAAGTTTGTGTAATAATCATCAGTTCAATGTTTCACATAAGGTAAAGTTTGTGTAATAATCATCAGTTCAATGTTTCACATAAGGTAAAGTTTGTGTAATAATCATCAGTTCAATGTTTCACATAAGGTAAAGTTTGTGTAATAATCATCAGTTCAATGTTTCACATAAGTTAAAGTTTGTGTAATAATCATCAGTTCAATGTTCCACATAAGGTAAAGTTTGTGTAATAATCATCAGTTCAATGTTTCACATAAGGTAAAGTTTGTGTAATAATCATCAGTTCTATGGAGCAGATTTGTGTTTACTTTAATTATGAAACTGAGTAAAAAAAAACATAATTCTTTTTCTTTTATAAATCAAATTATAAGCCTACATAGGAGAGAGCAAGTCTAAATAATATATCTAAGTACATCATTTGATAAAAAATATTGTATCTATATATTAAAATACGCACCTACTACGCACCTACTACGCACATAATACGCACATAATACGCACCTACTATACTCTTGTACACGGAAGTGATCCATTTTTATTGCTATGATTTTTAAAGAAATATAAAACAACATTTTGTGTGTAAACTGGACATGACATACATAAATACCTTGACATTTATACATCTTGAGATTTCACAATCATTTTGAAGACACACTTCAAACCAGATAATAATATATAGAATAGTTTTCACTCCACTTCAAACCATATAATAATGTATAGAATAGTGTTCACTCCACTTAGAGATATTGAAGAAATAAGTAAAGTTTTTATTTTTAAAACAATAATATTCTTATATCCAGTACTGGTTTAAGGTCACTAAATATAAGTACTATGTCCAAATATCACGACACTAAGTATAAGTACTATGTACAAATATCACGACAATAAGTATAAGTACTATGTCGAAATATCACGACCAGATAAATGTAAACAGAACAGTATATCACCAAAAAGGAACACATTTTTTATTAAAAAATGTAAGGGAATTTTTTAATACCTTTTGCATTTTTCAAAATTTCACCAAACTTTGATGTCATGGAAACATGCTAAAAAACATCCATGTAAATTAGCTACCCTTGTAAAGCTATTTTGTTTTCCATCATTTCCATGTACATTCAAAACCGTTGACTTTCTAAAGAAAGAAAAATAACTTGGTAAATCTTCACACATTTAAGGGTTAAAAATTGTCGGCTACATGAATTCAATTAAAACATGTATTTTTAATCATGGAAAAAAAATGTCTAGATAAATCTCAGGTAGCAAATATGTTGCTTGGTATAATTAGTTTTTGGCTGACCACTTATCCATGTTCATAATTAAGTACATAACGGACATGTTGTAATAAGAAGGTTTACACGTGGGAATATTACAGGAAGTAAAGGGAAAAAAAGATGGCTATTTCCTGATCCTGATTGGATTTTAAATAATTAATAATTATTTAGTGAGGTAACATTTGAACTTGTTAGTGTATGAGGATATATTAAAACGTTTCATAATTATCGTCAGTGTGATTTGTTCAACGTTCAAAGACTTTGTATTGGTAAGAAATGTTTGTCTTATAAGACATCATTCTATTAATATTTGGAAAAGGGGGGAAGGAGGTTTGTAAAAATATATATAGTTTAAAATTATATAAGCTTACAGTTTACAATTCTAATTATTTGCAGTTCTATATTAATGGTGTCAAAATGTGGCTCTTCGTTGGGATTTTTGCAGCCCCGGATGAGCCATTTTTCATTATTCAACTAAGTTTTTAACTAGATCTGATAAAATAGAATTTAGTTTTTTTTTTTACATTAAGGTAAAACGGAATGCGGCTTTTATTGACCTGAAACGTGTTCGAACCTGACAGTGACATATATTTTTAGAAAGTGAATTATAAGCATATAATTCTTTTTGGAAGTAGTAATCTCATTGTTTAATCAGGTTCAACGATGAACGCAGATAGTACAGACTATCAAATCTTGATCAAACAAAACATGTGCTAAAACGTTTTACAAAAATCTCTGCTAAATAGACTACACAAATACACTAAACTAGATACATACACGGCACACACAATCCTCTCTCTCTCTCTCTCTCTCTCTCTCTCTCTCTCTCTCTCTCTCTCTCTCTCTCTCACACTACACGCATACTACACACACTAAACAAAGACACACTACACGCATACCACACACACTAAACAAAGACAGACTACACGCATACTACACACACTAAACAAAGACACACTACACACACAATTAACATTGACACACTACACTCACTACAAACATTTACTATATTCATTAAAAAACACACACTACACGCATACCACACACACTAAACAAAGACACACTACACGCATACGGCATACCACACACACTAAACAAAGACACACTACACACACAATTAACATAGACACACTACACTCACTACAAACATTTACTACATTCATTAAAAAAAACACACACTACACGCATACTAAACACACTACACGCATACTAAACACACTACACACAGACACACCACAAACACAATTAACATACACACACTACACTCTCTACACACACATACTACATAACCACACACACTGCATTCTTACTACATTCACACACTTAACACATACACAATATACACATACACATAATACACATTACACACACACTACACACATTAAAGACACTACACACACAACACACATATACTACAACATATACCACACACATATACCGCGCCCACTCACACACAACACAAACTACGCACGTATACTATACACACTACACACACTAAACTCTACACACACATAAACACAACTCACACACAGACATACACTACACACACAACCCATTTATACTACACACAGACACACAGGCGCGCGCACACACTAAACACAATATACTACACACACTACAAACTTACGACACTCAACACTTCACACATATATTACACACACTACGTACAATAAAACACACACTACTTACACTAAACACACACTACATACAATAAAACACACACTACATACAATAAAACACACACTACTTACACTAAACACAAACGACACACATGCTCTAGACTTAAACTACACACTGCAAACATTCACTGCACACCATTACACTAAACACCCTAACCCAAAACCCACTACATACACACAAAACACACTAAAACACTCAGTACACACTAAACTCACTACAAAAAAAAAACAACAACTTCTCATTGACTTAACAAACTACAAAAGCCCACTATACACTTTAAACACACTACTAAACCCCGCTACACACACTAAACACACACAAAACCCAATATGTACTAAAACACTACTTAAACTCAATATATACCTTAAACATACTACTAAACACACACACTTAACAGAATAAAAACTCAACTAAACACTCTACAAAAACCCACTGCACACACTACACTAAACAAACAACACACACACTACACACACACACTACACACACACTACACACACTACACTAAATAAACCAAATTAAATCTGTAATAAATTATTTGATTCTCAGGTCTAAATAAGATGTTACATCACTTATTACATAAGGGTAATAAACTCTTTATATTGAATTGTTTGATGACTGTATTAACTTCTGGGCAATTTCTTTTATTATAATATCATGACTAAATTGTATTGAGTAGTGAAACATTGAAATGATAATACAAATCAACAATAACCTAGTAAATATCTTGGAAAACATTATTTAAACCATGATGGAGAATTTTAAAACAGGAGATTTCAAAGAAAATTTAATTTTCAAACTTGATTAATTCCAACAGGAAGTTGATATAAATAGACTGATGTAGATTCTCTAAACAATGACTTTCTTTATTTTCAGCACAACAGTTTACGTAATACTGGAGGCGGATGGTTTCCCCTGTCTGTCTTCTGTATTGTAGTGTATATTTAAGGATACAAACTATTTAGATTACTAGTTGTATTGGGTATCTAAGGACACAAATTATACAGTTATAACCTACAAGTTGTATTAGGTACAGCCCCGTAGCCAGGGGGGGGCACTGGGGGCACCCCGCTAGGTGTGGAGTGCCCCTCCCCCGCTTAAAAAAGAAGAAAAAGAGGAAAAAATAAAGAAAAAGTATAGATGCCCCTCCCCTGCTGGGTATTGGTGCCCCCCTGCTGACTTTGACCTGGCTACGGGCCTGATTAGGTACCTAAGGACACATAAAATGCAGTTGTAACCTACTAGTTGTATAGGGTATTATTGTTATATATAAAAGATTTGGATGTATTATAAACATTTCTTAGATACATAGATACAAAATGGCCACCACGCTTTAATGTAATTTCTATTAATATTTGTACGACCTAAAAAATTGCATTTTTACTTTATAGTAGAGTTAACAAAAGCCGATTTTTTCAATTTTACTTATTTTATACTCTGTTGTGTTAAAACTTTTTTGTTTGTAACTACATAACTTTTAATGGTGACTGGTACGAAATCGAAAAGGTAAATAAATCTGTTATTATACTTAGAAGAATATCCCATAGTTTTGTTAATAAGGTCTTTGTCAAATATTAAAAGTAGCGCGACTGACCATAAACCAATGAACCCTTGATTTATTTGTGACTATAACATTTCTTTCCGCTATTTCCATCTTTATATAAACATCAAAACGTAATCAGCTTCGAACTCCATAATAATTTAAATAAATGGCCTGGAATTTTTTTTAAATAGAATACTGTCACCGATATTGCAGAAGTGTTAAAAAATTTCATTGCATAATATTGTTAAAGTTTTTCAATGTTTGGGCTTAGAAGAATTCCTTGGTTGCTGATTTCTCAAACTCGTGTGGCTTATTAGGACAGCTTGGTTGTTGATGTGTAAAACTGGTTGACTTATATGTGTAATATACTACAGACTGTATCTTATGTGTGTAATATACTACAGACTGTATCATATATGTGTGTAATATACTACAGACTGTATCATATATGTGTAATATACTACAGACTGTATCATATATGCGTGTAATATACTACAGACTGTATCATATATGTGTAATATACTACAGACTGTATCATATATGTGTGTAATATACTACAGACTGTACCATATATGTGTAATATACTACAGACTGTATCAATTATGTGTGTAATATACTACAGACTGTATCATATATGTGTAATATACTACAGACTGTATCATATATGTGTGTAATATACTACAGACTGTATCATATATGTGTGTAATATACTACAGATTGTATATGTGTGATATACTACAGACTGTATCATATATGTGTAATATACTACAGACTGTATCATATATGTGTAATATAGTACAGACTGTATGTGTGTAATATACTACAGACTGTATGTGTGTAATATACGACTGACTGTATCATATATTGTAATATACTACATACTGTATCATATATGTGTAATATATTACAGACTGTATGTAAGTAATATACTACAGACTGTATGTGTGCAATATACTGAAGACTGTATGTGTGTAATATACTACAGACTGTATGTGTGTAATATACTACAGACTGTATGTGTGTAATATACTACAGACCGTATCATATGTGTGTAATATACTACAGACTGTATCATATGTGTGTAATATACTACAGACTGTATGTGTGTAATATACTACAGACTGTATGTGTGTAATATACTACAGACTGTATGTGTGTAATATACTACAGACTGTATGTGTGTAATATACTACATACTGTATGTGTGTAATATACTACAGACTGTATCATATATGTGTAATATACTACAGACTGTATCATATATGTGTAATATACTACAGACTATATATTGTAATATACTATAGACTGTATGTGTGTAATATACTACATACAATATGTGTGTAATATACGACAGACTGTATCATATATGTGTAATATACTACAGACTGTATCATATATGTGTGTAATATACTACAGACTGTACCATATATGTGTAATATACTACAGACTGTATCAATTATGTGTGTAATATACTACAGACTGTATCATATATGTGTAATATACTACAGACTGTATCATATATGTGTGTAATATACTACAGACTGTATCATATATGTGTGTAATATACTACAGATTGTATATGTGTGATATACTACAGACTGTATCATATATGTGTAATATACTACAGACTGTATCATATATGTGTAATATAGTACAGACTGTATGTGTGTAATATACTACAGACTGTATGTGTGTAATATACGACTGACTGTATCATATATTGTAATATACTACATACTGTATCATATATGTGTAATATATTACAGACTGTATGTAAGTAATATACTACAGACTGTATGTGTGCAATATACTAAAGACTGTATGTGTGTAATATACTACAGACTGTATGTGTGTAATATACTACAGACTGTATGTGTGTAATATACTACAGACCGTATCATATGTGTGTAATATACTACAGAGCGTATCATATGTGTGTAATATACTACAGACTGTATGTGTGTAATATACTACAGACTGTATGTGTGTAATATACTACAGACTGTATGTGTGTAATATACTGCAGACTGTATGTGTGTAATATACTATAGACTATGTGTGTAATATACTACAGACTGTATCATATGTGTGTAATATACTACAGACTGTATGTGTGTAATATACTACAGACTGTATGTGTGTAATATACTACAGACTGTATATGTGTAATATACTACAGACTGTATGTGTGTAATATACTACAGACTGTATGTGTGTAATATACTACATACTGTATGTGTGTAATATACTACAGACTGTATCATATATGTGTAATATACTACAGACTGTATCATATATGTGTAATATACTACAGACTATATATTGTAATATACTATAGACTGTATGTGTGTAATATACTACATACAATATGTGTGTAATATACGACAGACTGTATCATATATGTGTAATATACTACAGACTGTATCATATATGTGTGTAATATACTACAGACTGTACCATATATGTGTAATATACTACAGACTGTATCAATTATGTGTGTAATATACTACAGACTGTATCATATATGTGTAATATACTACAGACTGTATCATATATGTGTGTAATATACTACAGACTGTATCATATATGTGTGTAATATACTACAGATTGTATATGTGTGATATACTACAGACTGTATCATATATGTGTAATATACTACAGACTGTATCATATATGTGTAATATAGTACAGACTGTATGTGTGTAATATACTACAGACTGTATGTGTGTAATATACGACTGACTGTATCATATATTGTAATATACTACATACTGTATCATATATGTGTAATATATTACAGACTGTATGTAAGTAATATACTACAGACTGTATGTGTGCAATATACTAAAGACTGTATGTGTGTAATATACTACAGACTGTATGTGTGTAATATACTACAGACTGTATGTGTGTAATATACTACAGACCGTATCATATGTGTGTAATATACTACAGAGCGTATCATATGTGTGTAATATACTACAGACTGTATGTGTGTAATATACTACAGACTGTATGTGTGTAATATACTACAGACTGTATGTGTGTAATATACTACAGACTGTATGTGTGTAATATACTACAGACTGTATGTGTGTAATATACTGCAGACTGTATGTGTGTAATATACTATAGACTATGTGTGTAATATACTACAGACTGTATCATATGTGTGTAATATACTACAGACTGTATGTGTGTAATATACTACAGACTGTATGTGTGTAATATACTACAGACTGTATATGTGTAATATACTACAGACTGTATGTGTGTAATATACTACAGACTGTATGTGTGTAATATACTACAGACTGTATCATATATGTGTAATATACTACAGACTGTATCATATATGTGTAATATACTACAGACTATATATTGTAATATACTATAGACTGTATGTGTGTAATATACTACATACTATATGTGTGTAATATACGACAGACTGTATCATATATGTGTAATATACTAAAGACTGTATCATATATGTGTGTAATATACTACAGACTGTATCATATATGTGTGTAATATACTACAGATTGTATATGTGTGATATACTACAGACTGTATCATATATGTGTAATATACTACAGACTGTATCATATATGTGTAATATAGTACAGACTGTATGTGTGTAATATACTACAGACTGTATGTGTGTAATATACGACTGACTGTATCATATATTGTAATATACTACATACTGTATCATATATGTGTAACATATTACAGACTGTATGTGTGTAATATACTACAGACTGTATGTGTGCAATATACTAAAGACTGTATGTGTGTAATATACTACAGACTGTATGTGTGTAATATACTACAGACTGTATGTGTGTAATATACTACAGACCGTATCATATGTGTGTAATATACTACAGACCGTATCATATGTGTGTAATATACTACAGACTGTATGTGTGTAATATACTACAGACTGTATGTGTGTAATATACTGCAGACTGTTTGTGTGCAATATACTATAGACTATGTGTGTAATATACTACAGACTGTATCATATGTCTGTAATAAACTACAGACTGTAAGTGTGTAATATACTACAGACTGTATGTGTGTAATATACTACAGACTGTATGTGTGTAATATACTACAGACTGTATGTGTGTAATATACTACAGACTGTATGTGTGTAATATACTACAGACTGTATCATATGTGTGTAATATACTACAGACTGTATATGTCTAATATACTACAGTCTGTATCATATATGTGTAATATACTACAGACTGTATCATATATGTGTAATATACTACAGACTGTATATGTGTAATATACTAAAGACTGTATGTGTGTAATATACTACAGAATATATGTGTGTAATATACGACAGACTGTATCATATATGTGTAATATACTACAGACTGTATCATATATGTGTAATATACTACAGACTGTATCATATATGTGTAATATACTACAGACTGTATGTGTGTAATATACTACAGACTGTATGTGTGTAATATACGACTGACTGTATCATATATTGTAATATACTACATACTGTATCATATATTTGTAATAAACTACAGACTGTATGTGTGTAATATACTACAGACTGTATGTGTGTAATATACTAAAGACTGTATGTGTTTAATATACTACAGACTCTATGTGTGTAATATACTACAGACTGTATGTGTGTAATATACTACAGACTGTATGTGTGTAATATACTACAGACCGTATCATATGTGTGTAATATACTACAGAGCGTATCATATGTGTGTAATATACTACAGACTGTATGTGTGTAATATACTACAGACTGTATGTGTGTAATATACTACAGACTGTATTTGTGTAATATACTACAGACTGTATGTGTGTAATATACTGCAGACTGTATGTGTGTAATATACTGCAGACTGTATGTGTGTAATATACTACAGACTATGTGTGTAATATACTACAGACTGTATCATATGTGTGTAATATTGTACAGACTGTATGTGTGTAATATACTACAGACTGTATGTGTGTAATATACTACAGACTGTATGTGTGTAATATACTACAGACTGTATGTGTGTAATATACTACAGAGCGTATCATATGTGTGTAATATACTACAGACTGTATCATATATGTGTGTAATATACTGCAGATTGTATATGTGTGATATACTACAGACTGTATCATATATGTGTAATAGAGTACAGACTGTATGTGTGTAATATACTACAGACTGTATATGTGTAATATACGACTGACTGTATCATTTATTGTAATATACTACATACTGTATCATATATGTGTAATATATTACAGACTGTATGTGTGTAATATACTACAGACTGTATGTGTGCAATATACTAAAGACTGTATGTGTGTAATATACTACAGACTGTATGTGTGTAATATACTACAGACTGTATGTGTGTAATATACTACAGACCGTATCATATGTGTGTAATATACTACAGAGCGTATCATATGTGTGTAATATACTACAGACTGTATGTGTGTAATATACTACAGACTGTATGTGTGTAATATACTACAGACTGTATGTGTGTAATATACTACAGACTGTATGTGTGTAATATACTACAGACTGTATGTGTGTAATATACTACAGACTGTATGTGTGTAATATACTACAGACTGTATGTGTGTAATATACTGCAGACTGTATGTGTGTAATATACTATAGACTATGTGTGTAATATACTACAGACTGTATCATATGTGTGTAATATACTACAGACTGTATGTGTGTAATATACTACAGACTGTATGTGTGTAATATACTACAGACTGTATGTGTGTAATATACTACAGACTGTATGTGTGTAATATACTACAGACTGTATGTGTGTAATATACTACAGACTGTATGTGTGTAATATACTACAGACCGTATCATATGTGTGTAATATACTACAGACTGTATGTGTGTAATAAACTACAGACTGGATGTGTGTAATATACTGCAGACTGTATGTGTGTAATATACTATAGACTATGTGTGTAATATACTACAGACTGTATCATATGTGTGTAATATACTACAGACTGTATGTGTGTAATATACTACAGACTGTATGTGTGTAATATACTACAGACTGTATGTGTGTAATATACTACAGACTGTATGTGTGTAATATACAACAGACTGTATGTGTGTAATATACTACAGACTGTATCATATGTGTGTAATATACTACAGACTGTATATGTCTAATATACTACAGACTGTATCATATATGTGTAATATACTACAGACTGTATCATATATGTGTAATATACTACAGACTATATATTGTAATATACTATAGACTGTATGTGTGTAATATACTACAGACTATATGTGTGTAATATACGACAGACTGTATCATATATGTGTAATATACTACAGACTGTATCATATATGTGTAATATACTACAGACTGTATCATATATGTGTAATATAGTACAGACTGTATGTGTGTAATATACTACAGACTGTATGTGTGTAATATACGACTGACTGTATCATATATTGTAATATACTACATACTGTATCATATATGTGTAATATACTACAGACTGTATGTGTGTAATATACTACAGACTGTATGTGTGTAATATACTACAGACTGTATGTGTGTAATATACTGCAGACTGTATGTGTGTAATATACTGCAGACTGTATGTGTGTAATATACTACAGACTATGTGTGTAATATACTACAGATTGTATCATATGTGTGTAATATACTACAGACTGTATGTGTGTAATATACTACAGACTGTATGTGTGTAATATACTACAGACTGTATGTGTGTAATATACTACAGACTGTATGTGTGTAATATACTACAGACTGTATGTGTGTAATATACGACAGACTGTATCATATATGTGTAATATACTACAGACTGTATGTGTGTAATATACTACAGACTGTATGTGTGTAATATACTACAGACTGTATGTGTGTAATATACTACAGACTGTATGTGTGTAATATACTACAGACTGTATCATATGTGTGTAATATACTACAGACTGTATATGTCTAATATACTACAGTCTGTATCATATATGTGTAATATACTACAGACTGTATCATATATGTGTAATATACTACAGACTGTATATGTGTAATATACTAAAGACTGTATGTGTGTAATATACTACAGACTATATGTGTGTAATATACGACAGACTGTATCATATATGTGTAATATACTACAGACTGTATCATATATGTGTAATATACTACAGACTGTATCATATATGTGTAATATACTACAGACTGTATGTGTGTAATATACTACAGACTGTATGTGTGTAATATACGACTGACTGTATCATATGTTGTAATATACTACATACTGTATCATATATTTGTAATAAACTACAGACTGTATATGTGTAATATACTACAGACTGTATGTGTGTAATATACTAAAGACTGTATGTGTTTAATATACTACAGACTGTATGTGTGTAATATACTACAGACTGTATGTGTGTAATATACTACAGACTGTATGTGTGTAATATACTACAGACCGTATCATATGTGTGTAATATACTACAGAGCGTATCATATGTGTGTAATATACTACAGACTGTATGTGTGTAATATACTATAGACTGTATGTGTGTAATATACTACAGACTGTATGTGTGTAATATACTACAGACTGTATGTGTGTAATATACTGCAGACTGTATGTGTGTAATATACTGCAGACTGTATGTGTGTAATATACTACAGACTATGTGTGTAATATACTACAGACTGTATCATATGTGTGTAATATTGTACAGACTGTATGTGTGTAATATACTACAGACTGTATGTGTGTAATATACTACAGACTGTATGTGTGTAATATACTACAGACTGTATGTGTGTAATATACTACAGAGCCTATCATATGTGTGTAATATACTACAGACTGTATCATATATGTGTGTAATATACTGCAGATTGTATATGTGTGATATACTACAGACTGTATCATATATGTGTAATATACTACAGACTGTATCATATATGTGTAATATAGTACAGACTGTATGTGTGTAATATACTACAGACTGTATATGTGTAATATACGACTGACTGTATCATATATTGTAATATACTACATACTGTATCATATATGTGTAATATATTACAGACTGTATGTGTGTAATATACTACAGACTGTATGTGTGCAATATACTAAAGACTGTATGTGTGTAATATACTACAGACTGTATGTGTGTAATATACTACAGACTGTATGTGTGTAATATACTACAGACCGTATCATATGTGTGTAATATACTACAGAGCGTATCATATGTGTGTAATATACTACAGACTGTATGTGTGTAATATACTACAGACTGTATGTGTGTAATATACTACAGACTGTATGTGTGTAATATACTACAGACTGTATGTGTGTAATATACTACAGACTGTATGTGTGTAATATACTACAGACTGTATGTGTGTAATATACTGCAGACTGTATGTGTGTAATATACTATAGACTATGTGTGTAATATACTACATACTGTATCATATGTGTGTAAATACTACAGACTGTATGTGTGTAATATACTACAGACTGTATGTGTGTAATATACTACAGACTGTATGTGTGTAATATACTACAGACTGTATGTGTGTAATATACTACAGACCGTATCATATGTGTGTAATATACTACAGACTGTATGTGTGTAATAAACTACAGACTGTATGTGTGTAATATACTGCAGACTGTATGTGTGTAATATACTATAGACTATGTGTGTAATATACTACAGACTGTATCATATGTGTGTAATATACTACAGACTGTATGTGTGTAATATACTACAGACTGTATGTGTGTAATATACTACAGACTGTATGTGTGTAATATACTACAGACTGTATGTGTGTAATATACAACAGACTGTATGTGTGTAATATACTACAGACTGTATCATATGTGTGTAATATACTACAGACTGTATATGTCTAATATACTACAGACTGTATCATATATGTGTAATATACTACAGACTGTATCATATATGTGTAATATACTACAGACTATATATTGTAATATACTATAGACTGTATGTGTGTAATATACTACAGACTATATGTGTGTAATATACGACAGACTGTATCATATATGTGTAATATACTACAGACTGTATCATATATGTGTAATATACTACAGACTGTATCATATATGTGTAATATAGTACAGACTGTATGTGTGTAATATACTACAGACTGTATGTGTGTAATATACTACAGACTGTATGTGTGTAATATACTACAGACCGTATCATATGTGTGTAATATACTACAGAGCGTATCATATGTGTGTAATATACTACAGACTGTATGTGTGTAATATACTACAGACTGTATGTGTGTAATATACTACAGACTGTATGTGTGTAATATACTACAGACTGTATGTGTGTAATATACTGCAGACTGTATGTGTGTAATATACTGCAGACTGTATGTGTGTAATATACTACAGACTATGTGTGTAATATACTACAGACTGTATCATATGTGTGTAATATTGTACAGACTGTATGTGTGTAATATACTACAGACTGTATGTGTGTAATATACTACAGACTGTATGTGTGTAATATACTACAGACTGTATGTGTGTAATATACTACAGAGCCTATCATATGTGTGTAATATACTACAGACTGTATCATATATGTGTGTAATATACTGCAGATTGTATATGTGTGATATACTACAGACTGTATCATATATGTGTAATATACTACAGACTGTATCATATATGTGTAATATAGTACAGACTGTATGTGTGTAATATACTACAGACTGTATATGTGTAATATACGACTGACTGTATCATATATTGTAATATACTACATACTGTATCATATATGTGTAATATATTACAGACTGTATGTGTGTAATATACTACAGACTGTATGTGTGCAATATACTAAAGACTGTATGTGTGTCATATACTACAGACTGTATGTGTGTAATATACTACAGACTGTATGTGTGTAATATACTACAGACCGTATCATATGTGTGTAATATACTACAGAGCGTATCATATGTGTGTAATATACTACAGACTGTATGTGTGTAATATACTACAGACTGTATGTGTGTAATATACTACAGACTGTATGTGTGTAATATACTACAGACTGTATGTGTGTAATATACTACAGACTGTATGTGTGTAATATACTACAGACTGTATGTGTGTAATATACTGCAGACTGTATGTGTGTAATATACTATAGACTATGTGTGTAATATACTACAGACTGTATCATATGTGTGTAATATACTACAGACTGTATGTGTGTAATATACTACAGACTGTATGTGTGTAATATACTACAGACTGTATGTGTGTAATATACTACAGACTGTATGTGTGTAATATACTACAGACCGTATCATATGTGTGTAATATACTACAGACTGTATGTGTGTAATAAACTACAGACTGTATGTGTGTAATATACTGCAGACTGTATGTGTGTAATATACTATAGACTATGTGTGTAATATACTACAGACTGTATCATATGTGTGTAATATACTACAGACTGTATGTGTGTAATATACTACAGACTGTATGTGTGTAATATACTACAGACTGTATGTGTGTAATATACTACAGACTGTATGTGTGTAATATACTACAGACCGTATCATATGTGTGTAATATACTACAGACTGTATGTGTGTAATAAACTACAGACTGTATGTGTGTAATATACTGCAGACTGTATGTGTGTAATATACTATAGACTATGTGTGTAATATACTACAGACTGTATCATATGTGTGTAATATACTACAGACTGTATGTGTTTAATATACTACAGACTGTATGTGTGTAATATACTACAGACTGTATGTGTGTAATATACTACAGACTGTATGTGTGTAATATACTACAGACCGTATCATATGTGTGTAATATACTACAGAGCGTATCATATGTGTGTAATATACTACAGACTGTATGTGTGTAATATACTACAGACTGTATGTGTGTAATATACTACAGACTGTATGTGTGTAATATACTACAGACTGTATGTGTGTAATATACTGCAGACTGTATGTGTGTAATATACTGCAGACTGTATGTGTGTAATATACTACAGACTATGTGTGTAATATACTACAGACTGTATCATATGTGTGTAATATTGTACAGACTGTATGTGTGTAATATACTACAGACTGTATGTGTGTAATATACTACAGACTGTATGTGTGTAATATACTACAGACTGTATGTGTGTAATATACTACAGAGCCTATCATATGTGTGTAATATACTACAGACTGTATCATATATGTGTGTAATATACTGCAGATTGTATATGTGTGATATACTACAGACTGTATCATATATGTGTAATATACTACAGACTGTATCATATATGTGTAATATAGTACAGACTGTATGTGTGTAATATACTACAGACTGTATATGTGTAATATACGACTGACTGTATCATATATTGTAATATACTACATACTGTATCATATATGTGTAATATATTACAGACTGTATGTGTGTAATATACTACAGACTGTATGTGTGCAATATACTAAAGACTGTATGTGTGTAATATACTACAGACTGTATGTGTGTAATATACTACAGACTGTATATGTCTAATATACTACAGACTGTATCATATATGTGTAATATACTACAGACTGTATCATATATGTGTAATATACTACAGACTATATATTGTAATATACTATAGACTGTATGTGTGTAATATACTACAGACTATATGTGTGTAATATACGACAGACTGTATCATATATGTGTAATATACTACAGACTGTATCATATATGTGTAATATACTACAGACTGTATCATATATGTGTAATATAGTACAGACTGTATGTGTGTAATATACTACAGACTGTATGTGTGTAATATACTACAGACTGTATGTGTGTAATATACTACAGACCGTATCATATGTGTGTAATATACTACAGAGCGTATCATATGTGTGTAATATACTACAGACTGTATGTGTGTAATATACTAAAGACTGTATGTGTGTAATATACTACAGACTGTATGTGTGTAATATACTACAGACTGTATGTGTGTAATATACTACAGACTGTATGTGTGTAATATACTACAGACTGTATGTGTGTAATATACAACAGACTGTATGTGTGTAATATACTACAGACTGTATCATATGTGTGTAATATACTACAGACTGTATATGTCTAATATACTACAGACTGTATCATATATGTGTAATATACTACAGACTGTATCATATATGTGTAATATACTACAGACTATATATTGTAATATACTATAGACTGTATGTGTGTAATATACTACAGACTATATGTGTGTAATATACGACAGACTGTATCATATATGTGTAATATACTACAGACTGTATCATATATGTGTAATATACTACAGACTGTATCATATATGTGTAATATAGTACAGACTGTATGTGTGTAATATACTACAGACTGTATGTGTGTAATATACGACTGACTGTATCATATATTGTAATATACTACATACTGTATCATATATGTGTAATATACTACAGACTGTATGTGTGTAATATACTACAGACTGTATGTGTGTAATATACTACAGACTGTATGTGTGTAATATACTGCAGACTGTATGTGTGTAATATACTGCAGACTGTATGTGTGTAATATACTACAGACTATGTGTGTAATATACTACAGATTGTATCATATGTGTGTAATATACTACAGACTGTATGTGTGTAATATACTACAGACTGTATGTGTGTAATATACTACAGACTGTATGTGTGTAATATACTACAGACTGTATGTGTGTAATATACTACAGACTGTATGTGTGTAATATACGACAGACTGTATCATATATGTGTAATATACTACAGACTGTATGTGTGTAATATACTACAGACTGTATGTGTGTAATATACTACAGACTGTCTGTGTGTAATATACTACAGACTGTATGTGTGTAATATACTACAGACTGTATCATATGTGTGTAATATACTACAGACTGTATATGTCTAATATACTACAGTCTGTATCATATATGTGTAATATACTACAGACTGTATCATATATGTGTAATATACTACAGACTGTATATGTGTAATATACTAAAGACTGTATGTGTGTAATATACTACAGACTATATGTGTGTAATATACGACAGACTGTATCATATATGTGTAATATACTACAGACTGTATCATATATGTGTAATATACTACAGACTGTATCATATATGTGTAATATACTACAGACTGTATGTGTGTAATATACTACAGACTGTATGTGTGTAATATACGACTGACTGTATCATATGTTGTAATATACTACATACTGTATCATATATTTGTAATAAACTACAGACTGTATATGTGTAATATACTACAGACTGTATGTGTGTAATATACTAAAGACTGTATGTGTTTAATATACTAAAGACTGTATGTGTGTAATATACTACAGACTGTATGTGTGTAATATACTACAGACTGTATGTGTGTAATATACTACAGACCGTATCATATGTGTGTAATATACTACAGAGCGTATCATATGTGTGTAATATACTACAGACTGTATGTGTGTAATATACTACAGACTGTATGTGTGTAATATACTACAGACTTTATGTGTGTAATATACTACAGACTGTATGTGTGTAATATACTGCAGACTGTATGTGTGTAATATACTGCAGACTGTATGTGTGTAATATACTACAGACTATGTGTGTAATATACTACAGACTGTATCATATGTGTGTAATATTGTACAGACTGTATGTGTGTAATATACTACAGACTGTATGTGTGTAATATACTACAGACTGTATGTGTGTAATATACTACAGACTGTATGTGTGTAATATACTACAGAGCCTATCATATGTGTGTAATATACTACAGACTGTATCATATATGTGTGTAATATACTGCAGATTGTATATGTGTGATATACTACAGACTGTATCATATATGTGTAATATACTACAGACTGTATCATATATGTGTAATATATTACAGACTGTATGTGTGTAATATACTACAGACTGTATGTGTGCAATATACTAAAGACTGTATGTGTGTAATATACTACAGACTGTATGTGTGTAATATACTACAGACTGTATGTGTGTAATATACTACAGACCGTATCATATGTGTGTAATATACTACAGAGCGTATCATATGTGTGTAATATACTACAGACTGTATGTGTGTAATATACTACAGACTGTATGTGTGTAATATACTACAGACTGTATGTGTGTAATATACTACAGACTGTATGTGTGTAATATACTACAGACTGTATGTGTGTAATATACTACAGACTGTATGTGTGTAATATACTGCAGACTGTATGTGTGTAATATACTATAGACTATGTGTGTAATATACTACAGACTGTATCATATGTGTGTAATATACTACAGACTGTATGTGTGTAATATACTACAGACTGTATGTGTGTAATATACTACAGACTGTATGTGTGTAATATACTACAGACTGTATGTGTGTAATATACTACAGACCGTATCATATGTGTGTAATATACTACAGACTGTATGTGTGTAATAAACTACAGACTGTATGTGTGTAATATACTGCAGACTGTATGTGTGTAATATACTATAGACTATGTGTGTAATATACTACAGACTGTATCATATGTGTGTAATATACTACAGACTGTATGTGTGTAATATACTACAGACTGTATGTGTGTAATATACTACAGACTGTATGTGTGTAATATACTACAGACTGTATGTGTGTAATATACTACAGACCGTTTCATATGTGTGTAATATACTACAGACTGTATGTGTGTAATAAACTACAGACTGTATGTGTGTAATATACTGCAGACTGTATGTGTGTAATATACTATAGACTATGTGTGTAATATACTACAGACTGTATCATATGTGTGTAATATACTACAGACTGTATGTGTTTAATATACTACAGACTGTATGTGTGTAATATACTACAGACTGTATGTGTGTAATATACTACAGACTGTATGTGTGTAATATACTACAGACCGTATCATATGTGTGTAATATACTACAGAGCGTATCATATGTGTGTAATATACTACAGACTGTATGTGTAATATACTACAGACTGTATGTGTGTAATATACTACAGACTGTATGTGTGTAATATACTACAGACTGTATGTGTGTAATATACTGCAGACTGTATGTGTGTAATATACTGCAGACTGTATGTGTGTAATATACTACAGACTATGTGTGTAATATACTACAGACTGTATCATATGTGTGTAATATTGTACAGACTGTATGTGTGTAATATACTACAGACTGTATGTGTGTAATATACTACAGACTGTATGTGTGTAATATACTACAGACTGTATGTGTGTAATATACTACAGAGCCTATCATATGTGTGTAATATACTACAGACTGTATCATATATGTGTGTAATATACTGCAGATTGTATATGTGTGATATACTACAGACTGTATCATATATGTGTAATATACTACAGACTGTATCATATATGTGTAATATAGTACAGACTGTATGTGTGTAATATACTACAGACTGTATATGTGTAATATACGACTGACTGTATCATATATTGTAATATACTACATACTGTATCATATATGTGTAATATATTACAGACTGTATGTGTGTAATATACTACAGACTGTATGTGTGCAATATACTAAAGACTGTATGTGTGTAATATACTACAGACTGTATGTGTGTAATATACTACAGACTGTATATGTCTAATATACTACAGACTGTATCATATATGTGTAATATACTACAGACTGTATCATATATGTGTAATATACTACAGACTATATATTGTAATATACTATAGACTGTATGTGTGTAATATACTACAGACTATATGTGTGTAATATACGACAGACTGTATCATATATGTGTAATATACTACAGACTGTATCATATATGTGTAATATACTACAGACTGTATCATATATGTGTAATATAGTACAGACTGTATGTGTGTAATATACTACAGACTGTATGTGTGTAATATACTACAGACTGTATGTGTGTAATATACTACAGACCGTATCATATGTGTGTAATATACTACAGAGCGTATCATATGTGTGTAATATACTACAGACTGTATGTGTGTAATATACTACAGACTGTATGTGTGTAATATACTACAGACTGTATGTGTGTAATATACTACAGACTGTATGTGTGTAATATACTACAGACTGTATGTGTGTAATATACTACAGACTGTATGTGTGTAATATACTACAGACTGTATCATATGTGTGTAATATTGTACAGACTGTATGTGTGTAATATACTACAGACTGTATGTGTGTAATATACTACAGACTGTATGTGTGTAATATACTACAGACTGTATGTGTGTAATATACTACAGAGCCTATCATATGTGTGTAATATACTACAGACTGTATCATATATGTGTGTAATATACTGCAGATTGTATATGTGTGATATACTACAGACTGTATCATATATGTGTAATATACTACAGACTGTATCATATATGTGTAATATAGTACAGACTGTATGTGTGTAATATACTACAGACTGTATATGTGTAATATATAACTGACTGTATCATATATTGTAATATACTACATACTGTATCATATATGTGTAATATATTACAGACTGTATGTGTGTAATATACTACAGACTGTATGTGTGCAATAAACTAAAGACTGTATGTGTGTAATATACTACAGACTGTATGTGTGTAATATACTACAGACTGTATGTGTGTAATATACTACAGACCGTATCATATGTGTGTAATATACTACAGAGCGTATCATATGTGTGTAATATACTACAGACTGTATGTGTGTAATATACTACAGACTGTATGTGTGTAATATACTACAGACTGTATGTGTGTAATATACTACAGACTGTATGTGTGTAATATACTACAGACTGTATGTGTGTAATATACTACAGACTGTATGTGTGTAATATACTGCAGACTGTATGTGTGTAATATACTATAGACTATGTGTGTAATATACTACAGACTGTATTATATGTGTGTAATATACTACAGACTGTATGTGTGTAATATACTACAGACTGTATGTGTGTAATATACTACAGACTGTATGTGTGTAATATACTACAGACTGTATGTGTGTAATATACTACAGACCGTATCATATGTGTGTAATATACTACAGACTGTATGTGTGTAATATACTACAGACTGTATGTGTGTAATATACTGCAGACTGTATGTGTGTAATATACTATAGACTATGTGTGTAATATACTACAGACTGTATCATATGTGTGTAATATACTACAGACTGTATGTGTGTAATATACTACAGACTGTATGTGTGTAATATACTACAGACTGTATGTGTGTAATATACTACAGACTGTATGTGTGTAATATACTACAGACCGTATCATATGTGTGTAATATACTACAGACTGTATGTGTGTAATAAACTACAGACTGTATGTGTGTAATATACTGCAGACTGTATGTGTGTAATATACTATAGACTATGTGTGTAATATACTACAGACTGTATCATATGTGTGTAATATACTACAGACTGTATGTGTTTAATATACTACAGACTGTATGTGTGTAATATACTACAGACTGTATGTGTGTAATATACTACAGACTGTATGTGTGTAATATACTACAGACCGTATCATATGTGTGTAATATACTACAGAGCGTATCATATGTGTGTAATATACTACAGACTGTATGTGTGTAATATACTACAGACTGTATGTGTGTAATATACTGCAGACTGTATGTGTGTAATATACTGCAGACTGTATGTGTGTAATATACTACAGACTATGTGTGTAATATACTACAGACTGTATCATATGTGTGTAATATTGTACAGACTGTATGTGTGTAATATACTACAGACTGTATGTGTGTAATATACTACAGACTGTATGTGTGTAATATACTACAGACTGTATGTGTGTAATATACTACAGAGCCTATCATATGTGTGTAATATACTACAGACTGTATCATATATGTGTGTAATATACTGCAGATTGTATATGTGTGATATACTACAGACTGTATCATATATGTGTAATATACTACAGACTGTATCATATATGTGTAATATAGTACAGACTGTATGTGTGTAATATACTACAGACTGTATATGTGTAATATACGACTGACTGTATCATATATTGTAATATACTACATACTGTATCATATATGTGTAATATATTACAGACTGTATGTGTGTAATATACTACAGACTGTATGTGTGCAATATACTAAAGACTGTATGTGTGTAATATACTACAGACTGTATGTGTGTAATATACTACAGACTGTATGTGTGTAATATACTACAGACCGTATCATATGTGTGTAATATACTACAGAGCGTATCATATGTGTGTAATATACTACAGACTGTATGTGTGTAATATACTACAGACTGTATGTGTGTAATATACTACAGACTGTATGTGTGTAATATACTACAGACTGTATGTGTGTAATATACTACAGACTGTATGTGTGTAATATACTACAGACTGTATGTGTGTAATATACTGCAGACTGTATGTGTGTAATATACTATAGACTATGTGTGTAATATACTACAGACTGTATCATATGTGTGTAATATACTACAGACTGTATGTGTGTAATATACTAAAGACTGTATGTGTGTAATATACTACAGACTGTATGTGTGTAATATACTACAGACTGTATGTGTGTAATATACTACAGACCGTATCATATGTGTGTAATATACTACAGACTGTATGTTTGTAATAAACTACAGACTGTATGTGTGTAATATACTGCAGACTGTATGTGTGTAATATACTATAGACTATGTGTGTAATATACTACAGACTGTATCATATGTGTGTAATATACTACAGACTGTATGTGTGTAATATACTACAGACTGTATGTGTGTAATATACTACAGACTGTATGTGTGTAATATACTACAGACTGTATGTGTGTAATATACAACAGACTGTATGTGTGTAATATACTACAGACTGTATCATATGTGTGTAATATACTACAGACTGTATATGTCTAATATACTACAGACTGTATCATACATGTGTAATATACTACAGACTGTATCATATATGTGTAATATACTACAGACTATATATTGTAATATACTATAGACTGTATGTGTGTAATATACTACAGACTATATGTGTGTAATATACGACAGACTGTATCATATATGTGTAATATACTACAGACTGTATCATATATGTGTAATATACTACAGACTGTATCATATATGTGTAATATAGTACAGACTGTATGTGTGTAATATACTACAGACTGTATGTGTGTAATATACGACTGACTGTATCATATATTGTAATATACTACATACTGTATCATATATGTGTAATATACTACAGACTGTATGTGTGTAATATACTACAGACTGTATGTGTGTAATATACTAAAGACTGTATGTGTTTAATATACTACAGACTGTATGTGTGTAATATACTACAGATTGTATGTGTGTAATACACTACAGACCGTATCATATGTGTGTAATATACTACAGACCGTATCATATGTGTGTAATATACTACAGACTATGTGTGTAATATACTACAGACTGTATGTGTGTAATATACTACAGTCTGTATGTGTGTAATATATTACAGACTGTATGTGTGTAATATACTACAGACTGTATGTGTGTAATTTACTGCAGACTGTATGTGTGTAATATACTGCAGACTATGTGTGTAATATACTACAGACTGTATCATATGTGTGTAATATACTACAGACTGTATGTGTGTAATATACTACAGACTGTATGTGTGTAATATACTATAGACTGTATGTGTGTAATATACTACAGACTGTTTGTGTGTAATATACTACTGACTGTATGTGTAATATACTACAGACTGTATGTGTGTAGTATACTACAGACTGTATCATATGTGTGTAATATACTACAGATTGTATATGTCTAATATACTACAGACTGTATCATATATGTGTAATATACTACAGACTGTATCATATATGTGTAATATACTACAGACTATATATTGTAATATACTATAGACTGTATGTGTGTAATATACTACAGACTGTATGTGTAATATACGACAGACTGTATCATATATGTGTAATATACTACAGACTGTATCATATATGTGTAATATAGTACAGACTGTATGTGTGTAATATACTACAGACTGTATGTGTGTAATATACGACTGACTGTATCATATATTGTAATATACTACATACTGTATCATATATGTGTAATATACTACAGACTGTATGTGTGTAATATACTATAGACTGTATGTGTGTAATATACTACAGACCGTATCATATGTGTGTAATATACTACAGAGCGTATCATATGTGTGTAATATACTACAGAATGTATGTGTGTAATATACTACAGACTGTATGTGTGTAATATACTACAGACTGTATGTGTGTAATATACTACAGACTGTATGTGTGTAATATACTACAGACTGTATGTGTGTAATATACTTCAGACTGTATGTGTGTAATATACTGCAGACTGTATGTGTGTAATATACTACAGACTATGTGTGTAATATACTACAGATTGTATCATATGTGTGTAATATACTACAGACTGTATGTGTGTAATATACTACAGACTGTATGTGTGTAATATACTACAGACTGTATGTGTGTAATATACTACAGACTGTATGTGTGTAATATACTACAGACTGTATGTGTGTAATATACGACAGACTGTATCATATATGTGTAATATACTACAGACTGTATCATATATGTGTAATATACTACAGACTGTATCATATATGTGTAATATAGTACAGACTGTATGTGTGTAATATACTACAGACTGTATGTGTGTAATATACGACTGACTGTATCATATATTGTAATATACTACATACTGTATCATATATGTGTAATATACTACAGACTGTATGTGTGTAATATACTATAGACTGTATGTGTGTAATATACTACAGACCGTATCATATGTGTGTAATATACTACAGAGCGTATCATATGTGTGTAATATACTACAGACTGTATGTGTGTAATATACTACAGACTGTATGTGTGTAATATACTACAGACTGTATGTGTGTAATATACTACAGACTGTATGTGTGTAATATACTACAGACTGTATGTGTGTAATATACTGCAGACTGTATGTGTGTAATATACTGCAGACTGTATGTGTGTAATATACTACAGACTATGTGTGTAATATACTACAGACTGTATCATATGTGTGTAATATACTACAGACTGTATGTGTGTAATATACTACAGACTGTATGTGTGTAATATACTACAGACTGTATGTGTGTAATATACTACAGACTGTATGTGTGTAATATACTACAGACTGTATGTGTGTAATATACTACAGACTGTATCATATGTGTGTAATATAGTACAGACTGTATATGTCTAATATACTACAGACTGTATCATATATGTGTAATATACTACAGACTGTATCATATATGTGTAATATACTACAGACTATATATTGTAATATATACTATAGACTGTATGTGTGTAATATACTACAGACTATATGTGTGTAATATACGACAGACTGTATCATATATGTGTAATATACTACAGACTGTATCATATATGTGTAATATACTACAGACTGTATCATATATGTGTAATATAGTACAGACTGTATGTGTGTAATATACTACAGACTGTATGTGTGTAATATACGACTGACTGTATCATATATTGTAATATACTACATACTGTATCATATATTTGTAATATACTACAGACTGTATGTGTGTAATATACTACAGACTGTATGTGTAATATACTAAAGACTGTATGTGTGTAATATACTACAGACTGTATGTGTGTAATATACTACAGACAGTATGTGTGTAATATACTACAGACTGTATGTGTGTAATATACTACAGACTGTATGTGTGTAATATACTACAGACTGTATGTGTGTAATATACTACAGACTGTATGTGTGTAATATACTGCAGACTGTATGTGTGTAATATACTACAGACTATGTGTGTAATATACTACAGACTGTATCATATGTGTGTAATATACTACAGACTGTATGTGTGTAATATACTACAGACTGTATGTGTGTAATATACTACAGACTGTATGTGTGTAATATACTACAGACTGTATGTGTGTAATATACTACAGACTGTATGTGTGTAATATACTACAGACTGTATCATATGTGTGTAATATACTACAGACTGTATATGTCTAATATACTACAGACTGTATCATATATGTGTAATATACTACAGACTGTATCATATATGTTTAATATACTACAGACTATATATTGTAATATACTATAGACTGTGTGTGTGTAATATACTACAGACTGTATGTGTGTAATATACTACAGACTGTATGTGTGTAATATACGACTGACTGTATCATATATTGTAATATACTACATACTGTATCATATATGTGTAATATACTACAGACTGTATGTGTGTAATATACTATAGACTGTATGTGTGTAATATACTACAGACCGTATCATATGTGTGTAATATACTACAGAGCGTATCATATGTGTGTAATATACTACAGACTGTATGTGTGTAATATACTACAGACTGTATGTGTGTAATATACTACAGACTGTATGTGTGTAATATACTATAGACTGTATGTGTGTAATATACTACAGACTGTTTGTGTGTAATATACTACCGACTGTATGTGTGTAATATACTACAGACTGTATGTGTGTAGTATACTACAGACTGTATCATATGTGTGTAATATACTACAGATTGTATATGTCTAATATACTACAGACTGTATCATATATGTGTAATATACTACAGACTGTATCATATATGTGTAATATACTACAGACTATATATTGTAATATACTATAGACTGTATGTGTGTAATATACTACAGACTGTATGTGTGTAATATACGACAGACTGTATCATATATGTGTAATATACTACAGACTGTATCATATATGTGTAATATAGTACAGACTGTATGTGTGTAATATACTACAGACTGTATGTGTGTAATATACGACTGACTGTATCATATATTGTAATATACTACATACTGTATCATATATGTGTAATATACTACAGACTGTATGTGTGTAATATACTATAGACTGTATGTGTGTAATATACTACAGACCGTATCATATGTGTGTAATATACTACAGAGCGTATCATATGTGTGTAATATACTACAGAATGTATGTGTGTAATATACTACAGACTGTATGTGTGTAATATACTACAGACTGTATGTGTGTAATATACTACAGACTGTATGTGTGTAATATACTACAGACTGTATGTGTGTAATATACTGCAGACTGTATGTGTGTAATATACTGCAGACTGTATGTGTGTAATATACTACAGACTATGTGTGTAATATACTACAGATTGTATCATATGTGTGTAATATACTACAGACTGTATGTGTGTAATATACTACAGACTGTATGTGTGTAATATACTACAGACTGTATGTGTGTAATATACTACAGACTGTATGTGTGTAATATACTACAGACTGTATGTGTGTAATATACGACAGACTGTATCATATATGTGTAATATACTACAGACTGTATCATATATGTGTAATATACTACAGACTGTATCATATATGTGTAATATAGTACAGACTGTATGTGTGTAATATACTACAGACTGTATGTGTGTAATATACGACTGACTGTATCATATATTGTAATATACTACATACTGTATCATATATGTGTAATATACTACAGACTGTATGTGTGTAATATACTATAGACAGTATGTGTGTAATATACTACAGACCGTATCATATGTGTGTAATATACTACAGAGCGTATCATATGTGTGTAATATACTACAGACTGTATGTGTGTAATATACTACAGACTGTATGTGTGTAATATACTACAGACTGTATGTGTGTAATATACTACAGACTGTATGTGTGTAATATACTACAGACTGTATGTGTGTAATATACTGCAGACTGTATGTGTGTAATATACTGCAGACTGTATGTGTGTAATATACTACAGACTATGTGTGTAATATACTACAGACTGTATCATATGTGTGTAATATACTACAGACTGTATGTGTGTAATATACTACAGACTGTATGTGTGTAATATACTACAGACTGTATGTGTGTAATATACTACAGACTGTATGTGTGTAATATACTACAGACTGTATGTGTGTAATATACTACAGACTGTATCATATGTGTGTAATATAGTACAGACTGTATATGTCTAATATACTACAGACTGTATCATATATGTGTAATATACTACAGACTGTATCATATATGTGTAATATACTACAGACTATATATTGTAATATACTATAGACTGTATGTGTGTAATATACTACAGACTATATGTGTGTAATATACGACAGACTGTATCATATATGTGTAATATACTACAGACTGTATCATATATGTGTAATATACTACAGACTGTATCATATATGTGTAATATAGTACAGACTGTATGTGTGTAATATACTACAGACTGTATGTGTGTAATATACGACTGACTGTATCATATATTGTAATATACTACATACTGTATCATATATTTGTAATATACTACAGACTGTATGTGTGTAATATACTACAGACTGTATGTGTAATATACTAAAGACTGTATGTGTGTAATATACTACAGACTGTATGTGTGTAATATACTACAGACAGTATGTGTGTAATATACTACAGACTGTATGTGTGTAATATACTACAGACTGTATGTGTGTAATATACTACAGACTGTATGTGTGTAATATACTACAGACTGTATGTGTGTAATATACTGCAGACTGTATGTGTGTAATATACTACAGACTATGTGTGTAATATACTACAGACTGTATCATATGTGTGTAATATACTACAGACTGTATGTGTGTAATATACTACAGACTGTATGTGTGTAATATACTACAGACTGTATGTGTGTAATATACTACAGACTGTATGTGTGTAATATACTACAGACTGTATGTGTGTAATATACTACAGACTGTATCATATGTGTGTAATATACTACAGACTGTATATGTCTAATATACTACAGACTGTATCATATATGTGTAATATACTACAGACTGTATCATATATGTGTAATATACTACAGACTATATATTGTAATATACTATAGACTGTGTGTGTGTAATATACTACAGACTGTATGTGTGTAATATACTACAGACTGTATGTGTGTAATATACGACTGACTGTATCATATATTGTAATATACTACATACTGTATCATATATGTGTAATATACTACAGACTGTATGTGTTTAATATACTATAGACTGTATGTGTGTAATATACTACAGACCGTATCAATTGTGTGTAATATACTACAGAGCGTATCATATGTGTGTAATATACTACAGACTGTATGTGTGTAATATACTACAGACTGTATGTGTGTAATATACTACAGACTGTATGTGTGTAATATACTACAGACTGTATGTGTGTAATATACTACAGACTATGTGTGTAATATACTGCAGACTGTATGTGTGTAATATACTGCAGACTGTATGTGTGTAATATACTACAGACTATGTGTGTAATATACTACAGACTGTATCATATGTGTGTAATATACTACAGACTGTATGTGTGTAATATACTACAGACTGTATGTGTGTAATATACTACAGACTGTATGTGTGTAATATACTACAGACTGTATGTGTGTAATATACTACAGACTGTATGTGTGTAATATACGACAGACTGTATCATATATGTGTAATATACTACAGACTGTATCATATATGTGTAATATACTACAGACTGTATCATATATGTGTAATATACTACAGACTATATATTGTAATATACTATAGACTGTATGTGTGTAATATACTACAGACTATATGTGTGTAATATACGACAGACTGTATCATATATGTGTAATATACTACAGACTGTATCATATATGTGTAATATACTACAGACTGTATCATATATGTGTAATATAGTACAGACTGTATGTGTGTAATATACTACAGACTGTATGTGTGTAATATACGACTGACTGTATCATATATTGTAATATACTACATACTGTATCATATATGTGTAATATACTACAGACTGTATGTGTGTAATATACTACAGACTGTATGTGTGTAATATACTAAAGACTGTATGTGTTTAATATACTACAGACTGTATGTGTGTAATATACTACAGACTGTATGTGTGTAATATACTACAGACCGTATCATATGTGTGTAATATACTACAGACCGTATCATATGTGTTTAATATACTACAGACTATGTGTGTAATATACTACAGACTGTATGTGTGTAATATACTACAGACTGTATGTGTGTAATATACTACAGACTGTATGTGTGTAATATACTACAGACTGTATGTGTGTAATTTACTGCAGACTGTATGTGTGTAATATACTACAGACTATGTGTGTAATATACTACAGACTGTATCATATGTGTGTAATATACTACAGACTGTATGTGTGTAATATACTACAGACTGTATGTTTGTAATATACTATAGACTGTATGTGTGTAATATACTACAGACTGTTTGTGTGTAATATACTACCGACTGTATGTGTGTAATATACTACAGACTGTATGTGTGTAGTATACTACAGACTGTATCATATGTGTGTAATATACTACAGACTGTATATGTCTAATATACTACAGACTGTATCATATATGTGTAATATACTACAGACTGTATCATATATGTGTAATATACTACAGACTATATATTGTAATATACTATAGACTGTATGTGTGTAATATACTACAGACTGTATGTGTGTAATATACGACAGACTGTATCATATATGTGTAATATACTACAGACTGTATCATATATGTGTAATATAGTACAGACTGTATGTGTGTAATATACTACAGACTGTATGTGTGTAATATACGACTGACTGTATCATATATTGTAATATACTACATACTGTATCATATATGTGTAATATACTACAGACTGTATGTGTGTAATATACTATAGACTGTATGTGTGTAATATACTACAGACCGTATCATATGTGTGTAATATACTACAGAGCGTATCATATGTGTGTAATATACTACAGACTGTATGTGTGTAATATACTACAGACTGTATGTGTGTAATATACTACAGACTGTATGTGTGTAATATAATACAGACTGTATGTGTGTAATATACTACAGACTGTATGTGTGTAATATACTGCAGACTGTATGTGTGTAATATACTGCAGACTGTATGTGTGTAATATACTACAGACTATGTGTGTAATATACTACAGACTGTATCATATGTGTGTAATATACTACAGACTGTATGTGTGTAATATACTACAGACTGTATGTGTGTAATATACTACAGACTGTATGTGTGTAATATACTACAGACTGTATGTGTGTAATATACTTAAGACTGTATGTGTGTAATATACGACAGACTGTATCATATATGTGTAATATACTACAGACTGTATCATATATGTGTAATATACTACAGACTGTATCATATATGTGTAATATAGTACAGATTGTATGTGTGTAATATACTACAGACTGTATGTGTGTAATACACGACTGACTGTATCATATATTGTAATATACTACATACTGTATCATATATGTGTAATATACTACAGACTGTATGTGTGTAATATACTTTAGACTGTATGTGTGTAATATACTACAGACCGTATCATATGTGTGTAATATACTACAGAGCGTATCATATGTGTGTAATATATTACAGACTGTATGTGTGTAATATACTACAGACTGTATGTGTGTAATATACTAAAGACTGTATGTGTGTAATATACTACAGACTGTATGTGTGTAATATACTACAGACAGTATGTTTGTAATATACTACAGACTGTATGTGTGTAATATACTACAGACTGTATGTGTGTAATATACTACAGACTGTATGTGTGTAATATACTACAGACTGTATGTGTGTAATATACTGCAGACTGTATGTGTGTAATATACTACAGACTATGTGTGTAATATACTACAGACTGTATCATATGTGTGTAATATACTACAGACTGTATGTGTGTAATATACTACAGACTGTATGTGTGTAATATACTACAGACTGTATGTGTGTAATATATTACAGACTGTATGTGTGTAATATACTACAGACTGTATCATATGTGTGTAATATACTACAGACTGTATATGTCTAATATACTACAGACTGTATCATATATGTGTAATATACTACAGACTGTATCATATATGTGTAATATACTACAGACTATATATTGTAATATACTATAGACTGTATGTGTGTAATATACTACAGACTGTATGTGTGTAATATACGACAGACTGTATCATATATGTGTAATATACTTCAGACTGTATCATATATGGGTAATATACTACAGACTGTATCATATATGTGTAATATAGTACAGACTGTATGTGTGTAATATACTACAGACTGTATGTGTGTAATATACGACTGACTGTATCATATATTGTAATATACTACATACTGTATCATATATGTGTAATATACTACAGACTGTATGTGTGTAATATACTACAGACTGTATGTGTGTAATATACTAAAGACTGTATGTGTGTAATATACTACAGACTGTATGTGTGTAATATACTACAGACTGTATGTGTGTAATATACTACAGACCGTATCATATGTGTGTAATATACTACAGAGCGTATCATATGTGTGTAATATACTACAGACTGTATGTGTGTAATATACTACAGACTGTATGTGTGTAATATACTACAGACTGTATGTGTGTAATATACTGCAGACTGTATGTGTGTAATATACTGCAGACTGTATGTGTGTAATATACTACAGACTATGTGTGTAATATACTACAGACTGTATCATATGTGTGTAATATACTATAGACTGTATGTGTGTAATATACTACAGACTGTATGTGTGTAATATACTACAGACTGTATGTGTGTAATATACTACAGACTGTATGTGTGTAATATACTACAGACTGTATGTGTGTAATATACTACAGACTGTATCATATGTGTGTAATATACTACAGACTGTATATGTCTAATATACTACAGACTGTATCATATATGTGTAATATACTACAGACTGTATCATATATGTGTAATATACTACAGACTATATATTGTAATATACTATAGACTGTATGTGTGTAATATACTACAGACTGTATGTGTGTAATATACGACAGACTGTATCATATATGTGTAATATACTACAGACTGTATCATATATGTGTAATATACTACAGACTGTATCATATATGTGTAATATAGTACAGACTGTATGTGTGTAATATACTACAGACTGTATGTGTGTAATATACGACTGACTGTATCATATATTGTAATATACTACATACTGTATCATATATGTGTAATATACTACAGACTGTATGTGTGTAATATACTACAGACTGTATGTGTGTAATATACTAAAGACTGTATGTGTGTAATATACTACAGACTGTATGTGTGTAATATACTACAGACTGTATGTGTGTAATATACTACAGACCGTATCATATGTGTGTAATATACTACAGAGCGTATCATATGTGTGTAATATACTACAGACTGTATGTGTGTAATATACTACAGACTGTATGTGTGTAATATACTACAGACAGTATGTGTGTAATATACTACAGACTGTATGTGTGTAATATACTGCAGACTGTATGTGTGTAATATACTACAGACTATGTGTGTAATATACTACAGACTGTATCATATGTGTGTAATATACTACAGACTGTATGTGTGTAATATACTACAGACTGTATGTGTGTAATATACTACAGACTGTATGTGTGTAATATACTACAGACTGTATGTGTGTAATATACTACAGACTGTATGTGTGTATGTGACGAGCTAAAGTAGATTTAGAGACAGAGACAATCCCCTTCGACCTTTTAACATAGTAGATATCTAAGAATTAAGATTAGTACGAATAATCGTGACAAGGTGACAGACAACTTAGGGCAAGGTGGCAAACAATAGAATAGTAGACAGCAAAGGTGTGAAGACTGGGAGGCGCCGTCGGACAGTCTAGCAGGTTAACAATGACGACCATGTGACGCTCCTAGAAAGATTAGATAGTGAAGAGACTGTGACGTACTTAGGGTAATTAGGGCACGGACGTTAGGGGTATAAATAGGGGCTGGATTCGGACATTAGTTAGTGAGGGGGCAGTTCGTAGTTATGAGAGGAGTTAGAACGAGAGTTAGAGAAGATAGATATAGTTACGAGAGATCTAGTGACCAGAGTTTTAGGGACAGGAATTATAGTTAGTCAGAGTTGAGGCAGAGCAAATTACTGTGGATTTAAAATGTGTATTCGTTTATGGACTTGTTGTATTCTGATGTACATTTATGTAAATAAATCGTTGTACTAACAACGCATCGAGTTTGATTGGTTTTTGAGTTGTGACAAAGGAGTGAGCAAATAAGAGCGAAACAGACAGACATTAAGCTAAATTGACATCTCTAAGTTCGAATTAAAACGCACAACTCATAACATAAACCAAAGGGCCTGAGACGTTTATAGAGCATAACCAAAGAGCCCGTAACATGTATGAAGTATATAAAAAGGACTGGTAACAGTGTAATATACTACAGACTGTATCATATGTGTGTAATGTACTACAGACTGTATATGTCTAATATACTACAGACTGTATCATATATGTGTAATATACTACAGACTGTATCATATATGTGTAATATACTACAGACTATATATTGTAATATACTATAGACTGTATGTGTGTAATATACTACAGAGCGTATCATATATATATGTGATATACTACAGACTGTATCATATATGTGTAATATACTACATACTGTATGTGTGTAATATACTACAGACTGTATGTGTGTAATATACTACAGACTGTATCATATATGTGTGTAATATACTACAGACTGTATCATATAAGTATAATATACTACAGACTGTATCATATATGTGTGTAATATACTACAGACTGTATATGTGTAATATACTACAGACTGTATATGTGTAATATACTACAGACTGTATCATATATGTGTAATATACTACAGACTGTATTATATATGTGTAATATACTACAGACTGTATGTGTGTAATATACTACAGACTGTATGTGTGTAATATACTACTGACTGTATCATATATTGTAATATACTACATACTGTATCATATATGTGTAATATATTACAGACTGTATGTGTGTAATATACGACAGACATTATCATATATTGTAATATACTACTTACTGTATCATATATGTGTAATATACTACAGACTGCATGTGTTTAATATACTACAGACTGTATGTGTGTAATATACTACAGACTGTATGTGTGTAATATACTACAGACTGTATTTGTGTAATATACTACAGACCGTATCATTTGTGTGTAATATACTACAGACCGTATCATATGTGTGTAATATACTACAGACTGTATGTGTGTAATATACTACATATTGTATGTGTGTAATATACTACATATTGTATGTGTATAATATACTACAGACTGCATGTGTGTAATATACTACAGACTGTATGTGTGTAACGTACTACAGACTGTATGTGTGTAATATACGACAGACTGTATCATATATGTGTAATATACTACAGACTGTTTCATATATGTGTAATATACTACAGACTGTATGTGTGTAATATACGACAGACTGTATCATATATGTGTAATATACTACAGACTGTATCATATATGTGTAATATACTACAGACTGTATGTGTGTAATATACGACAGACTGTATCATATATGTGTAATATACTACAGACTGTATCATATATGTGTAATATACTACAGACTGTATGTGTGTAATATACTACAGACTGTATGTGTGTAATATACTACAGACTGTATGTGTGTAATACACTGCAGACTGTATGTGTGTAATATACTACAGACTGTATGTGTGTAATATACTACAGACTGTATCATATATATATGTGATATACTACAGACTGTATCATATATGTGTAATATACTACATACTGTATGTGTGTAATATACTACATACTGTATGTGTGTAATATACTACAGACTGTATGTGTGTAATATACTACAGACTGTATCATATATGTGTGTAATATACTACAGACTGTATCATATATGTATAATATACTACAGACTGTATCATATAAGTGTGTAATATACTACAGACTGTATATGTGTAATATACTACAGACTGTATATGTGTAATATACTACAGACTGTATCATATATGTGTAATATACTACAGACTGTATTATATATGTGTAATATACTACAGACTGTATGTGTGTAATATACTACAGACTGTATGTGTGTAATATACTACTGACTGTATCATATATTGTAATATACTACATACTGTATAATATATGTGTAATATATTACAGACTGTATGTGTGTAATATACGACAGACATTATCATATATTGTAATATACTACTTACTGTATCATATATGTGTAATATACTACAGACTGTATGTGTTTAATATACTACAGACTGTATGTGTGTAATATACTACAGACTGTATGTGTGTAATATACTACAGACTGTATGTGTGTAATATACTACAAACTGTATGTGTGTAATATACTACAGACTGTATTTGTGTAATATACTACAGACCGTATCATTTGTGTGTAATATACTGCAGACCGTATCATATGTGTGTAATATACTACAGACTGTGTGTGTAATATACTACAGACTGTATGTGTGTAATATACTAAAGACTGTATGTGTGTAATATACTACAGACTGTATGTGTGTAATATACTACAGACTATGTGTGTAATATACTACAGACTGTATCATTTGTGTGTAATATACTACAGACTGTATGTGTGTAATATACTACAGACTGTATGTGTGTAATATACTACAGACTGTATGTGTGTAATATACGACTGACTGTATCATATATTGTAATATACTACATACTGTATCATATATGTGTAATATACTACAGACTGTATGTGTGTAATATACTACAGACTGTATGTGTGTAATATACTAAAGACTGTATGTGTTTAATATACTACAGACTGTATGTGTGTAATATACTACAGATTGTATGTGTGTAATATACTACAGACCGTATCATATGTGTGTAATATACTACAGACCGTATCATATGTGTGTAATATACTACAGACTATGTGTGTAATATACTACAGACTGTATGTGTGTAATATACTACAGTCTGTATGTGTGTAATATACTACAGACTGTATGTGTGTAATATACTACAGACTGTATGTGTGTAATTTACTGCAGACTGTATGTGTGTAATATACTGCAGACTATGTGTGTAATATACTACAGACTGTATCATATGTGTGTAATATACTACAGACTGTATGTGTGTAATATACTACAGACTGTATGTGTGTAATATACTATAGACTGTATGTGTGTAATATACTACAGACTGTTTGTGTGTAATATACTACCGACTGTATGTGTGTAATATACTACAGACTGTATGTGTGTAGTATACTACAGACTGTATCATATGTGTGTAATATACTACAGATTGTATATGTCTAATATACTACAGACTGTATCATATATGTGTAATATACTACAGACTGTATCATATATGTGTAATATACTACAGACTATATATTGTAATATACTATAGACTGTATGTGTGTAATATACTACAGACTGTATGTGTGTAATATACGACAGACTGTATCATATATGTGTAATATACTACAGACTGTATCATATATGTGTAATATAGTACAGACTGTATGTGTGTAATATACTACAGACTGTATGTGTGTAATATACGACTGACTGTATCATATATTGTAATATACTACATACTGTATCATATATGTGTAATATACTACAGACTGTATGTGTGTAATATACTATAGACTGTATGTGTGTAATATACTACAGACCGTATCATATGTGTGTAATATACTACAGAGCGTATCATATGTGTGTAATATACTACAGACTGTATGTGTGTAATATACTACAGACTGTATGTGTGTAATATACTACAGACTGTATGTGTGTAATATACTACAGACTGTATGTGTGTAATATACTACAGACTGTATGTGTGTAATATACTGCAGACTGTATGTGTGTAATATACTGCAGACTGTATGTGTGTAATATACTACAGACTATGTGTGTAATATACTACAGATTGTATCATATGTGTGTAATATACTACAGACTGTATGTGTGTAATATACTACAGACTGTATGTGTGTAATATACTACAGACTGTATGTGTGTAATATACTACAGACTGTATGTGTGTAATATACTACAGACTGTATGTGTGTAATATACGACAGACTGTTTCATATATGTGTAATATACTACAGACTGTATCATATATGTGTAATATACTACAGACTGTATCATATATGTGTAATATAGTACAGACTGTATGTGTGTAATATACTACAGACTGTATGTGTGTAATATACGACTGACTGTATCATATATTGTAATATACTACATACTGTATCATATATGTGTAATATACTACAGACTGTATGTGTGTAATATACTATAGACTGTATGTGTGTAATATACTACAGACCGTATCATATGTGTGTAATATACTACAGAGCGTATCATATGTGTGTAATATACTACAGACTGTATGTGTGTAATATACTACAGACTGTATGTGTGTAATATACTACAGACTGTATGTGTGTAATATACTACAGACTGTATGTGTGTAATATACTACAGACTGTATGTGTAATATACTGCAGACTGTATGTGTGTAATATACTGCAGACTGTATGTGCGTAATATACTACAGACTATGTGTGTAATATACTACAGACTGTATCATATGTGTGTAATATACTACAGACTGTATGTGTGTAATATACTACAGACTGTATGTGTGTAATATACTACAGACTGTATGTGTGTAATATACTACAGACTGTATGTGTGTAATATACTACAGACTGTATGTGTGTAATATACTACAGACTGTATCATATGTGTGTAATATAGTACAGACTGTATATGTCTAATATACTACAGACTGTATCATATATGTGTAATATACTACAGACTGTATCATATATGTGTAATATACTACAGACTATATATTGTAATATACTATAGACTGTATGTGTGTAATATACTACAGACTATATGTGTGTAATATACGACAGACTGTATCATATATGTGTAATATACTACAGACTGTATCATATATGTGTAATATACTACAGACTGTATCATATATGTGTAATATAGTACAGACTGTATGTGTGTAATATACTACAGACTGTATGTGTGTAATATACGACTGACTGTATCATATATTGTAATATACTACATACTGTATCATATATTTGTAATATACTACAGACTGTATGTGTGTAATATACTACAGACTGTATGTGTGTAATATACTAAAGACTGTATGTGTGTAATATACTACAGACTGTATGTGTATAATATACTACAGACAGTATGTGTGTGATATACTACAGACTGTATGTGTGTAATATACTACAGACTGTATGTGTGTAATATACTACAGACTGTATGTGTGTAATATACTACAGACTGTATTGTGTAATATACTGCAGACTGTATGTGTGTAATATACTACAGACTATGTGTGTAATATACTACAGACTGTATCATATGTGTGTAATATACTACAGACTGTATGTGTGTAATATACTACAGACTGTATGTGTGTAATATACTACAGACTGTATGTGTGTAATATACTACAGACTGTATGTGTGTAATATACTACAGACTGTATGTGTGTAATATACTACAGACTGTATGTGTGTAATATACTACAGACTGTATGTGTGTAATATACTACAGACTGTATCATATGTGTGTAATATACTACAGACTGTATATGTCTAATATACTACAGACTGTATCATATATGTGTAATATACTACAGACTGTATCATATATGTGTAATATACTACAGACTATATATTGTAATATACTATAGACTGTGTGTGTGTAATATACTACAGACTGTATGTGTGTAATATACTACAGACTGTATGTGTGTAATATACGACTGACTGTATCATATATTGTAATATACTACATACTGTATCATATATGTGTAATATACTACAGACTGTATGTGTGTAATATACTATAGACTGTATGTGTGTAATATACTACAGACCGTATCAATTGTGTGTAATATACTACAGAGCGTATCATATGTGTGTAATATACTACAGACTGTATGTGTGTAATATACTACAGACTGTATGTGTGTAATATACTACAGACTGTATGTGTGTAATATACTACAGACTGTATGTGTGTAATATACTACAGACTATGTGTGTAATATACTGCAGACTGTATGTGTGTAATATACTGCAGACTGTATGTGTGTAATATACTACAGACTATGTGTGTAATATACTACAGACTGTATCATATGTGTGTAATATACTACAGACTGTATGTGTGTAATATACTACAGACTGTATGTGTGTAATATACTACAGACTGTATGTGTGTAATATACTACAGACTGTATGTGTGTAATATACGACAGACTGTATCATATATGTGTAATATACTACAGACTGTATCATATATGTGTAATATACTACAGACTGTATCATATATGTGTAATATACTACAGACTATATATTGTAATATACTATAGACTGTATGTGTGTAATATACTACAGACTATATGTGTGTAATATACGACAGACTGTATCATATATGTGTAATATACTACAGACTGTATCATATAATTGTAATATACTACAGACTGTATCATATATGTGTAATATAGTACAGACTGTATGTGTGTAATATACTACAGACTGTATGTGTGTAATATACGACTGACTGTATCATATATTGTAATATACTACATACTGTATCATATATGTGTAATATACTACAGACTGTATGTGTGTAATATACTACAGACTGTATGTGTGTAATATACTAAAGACTGTATGTGTTTAATATACTACAGACTGTATGTGTGTAATATACTACAGACTGTATGTGTGTAATATACTACAGACCGTATCATATGTGTGTAATATACTACAGACCGTATCATATGTGTGTAATATACTACAGACTATGTGTGTAATATACTACAGACTGTATGTGTGTAATATACTACAGACTGTATGTGTGTAATATACTACAGACTGTATGTGTGTAATATACTACAGACTGTATGTGTGTAATTTACTGCAGACTGTATGTGTGTAATATACTACAGACTATGTGTGTAATATACTACAGACTGTATCATATGTGTGTAATATACTACAGACTGTATGTGTGTAATATACTACAGACTATGTGTGTAATATACTACAGACTGTATCATATGTGTGTGATATACTACAGACTGTATGTGTGTAATATACTACAGACTGTATGTGTGTAATATACTATAGACTGTATGTGTGTAATATACTACAGACTGTTTGTGTGTAATATACTACTGACTGTATGTGTGTAATATACTACAGACTGTATGTGTGTAGTATACTACAGACTGTATCATATGTGTGTAATATACTACAGACTGTATATGTCTAATATACTACAGACTGTATCATATATGTGTAATATACTACAGACTGTATCATATGTGTAATATACTACAGACTATATATTGTAATATACTATAGACTGTATGTGTGTAATATACTACAGACTGTATGTGTGTAATATACGACAGACTGTATCATATATGTGTAATATACTACAGACTGTATCATATATGTGTAATATAGTACAGACTGTATGTGTGTAATATACTACAGACTGTATGTGTGTAATATACTACAGACTGTATGTGTGTAATATACGACTGACTGTATCATATATTGTAATATACTACATACTGTATCATATATGTGTAATATACTACAGACTGTATGTGTGTAATATACTATAGACTGTATGTGTGTAATATACTATGGCAGACCGTATCATATGTGTAATATACTACAGAGCGTATCATATGTGTGTAATATACTACAGACTGTATGTGTGTAATATACTACAGACTGTATGTGTGTAATATACTACAGACTGTATGTGTGTAATATACTACAGACTGTATGTGTGTAATATACTACAGACTGTATGTGTGTAATATACTGCAGACTGTATGTGTGTAATATACTACAGACTATGTGTGTAATATACTACAGACTGTATCATATGTGTGTAATATACTACAGACTGTATGTGTGTAATATACTACAGACTGTATGTGTGTAATATACTACAGACTGTATGTGTGTAATATACTACAGACTGTATGTGTGTAATATACGACAGACTGTATCATATATGTGTAATATACTACAGACTGTATCATATATGTGTAATATACTACAGACTGTATCATATGTGTGTAATATACTACAGACTGTATATGTCTAATATACTACAGACTGTATGTGTGTAATATACTACAGACCGTATCATATGTGTGTAATATACTACAGAGCGTATCATATGTGTGTAATATACTACAGACTGTATGTGTGTAATATACTACAGACTGTATGTGTGTAATATACTACAGACTGTATGTGTGTAATATACTACAGACTGTATGTGTGTAATATACTACAGACTGTATGTGTGTAATATACTACAGACTGTATGTGTGTAATATACTGCAGACTGTATGTGTGTAATATACTGCAGACTGTATGTGTGTAATATACTACAGACTATGTGTGTAATATACTACAGACTGTATCATATGTGTGTAATATACTACAGACTGTATGTGTGTAATATACTACAGACTGTATGTGTGTAATATACTACAGACTGTATGTGTGTAATATACTACAGACTGTATGTGTGTAATATACTACAGACTGTATGTGTGTAATATACGACAGACTGTATCATATATGTGTACTATACTACAGACTGTATCATATATGTGTAATATACTACAGACTGTATCATATATGTGTAATATAGTACAGATTGTATGTGTGTAATATACTACAGACTGTATGTGTGTAATATACTACAGACCGTATCATATGTGTGTAATATACTACAGAGCGTATCATATGTGTGTAATATACTACAGACTGTATGTGTGTAATATACTACAGACTGTATGTGTGTAATATACTACAGACTGTATGTGTGTAATATACTACAGACTGTATGTGTGTAATATACTACAGACTGTATGTGGTAATATACTGCAGACTGTATGTGTGTAATATACTGCAGACTGTATGTGTGTAATATACTACAGACTATGTGTGTAATATACTACAGACTGTATCATATGTGTGTAATATACTACAGACTGTATGTGTGTAATATACTACAGACTGTATGTGTGTAATATACTACAGACTGTATGTGTGTAATATACTACAGACTGTATGTGTGTAATATACTACAGACTGTATGTGTAATATATGACAGACTGTATCATATATATGTGTACTATACTACAGACTGTATCATATATGTGTAATATACTACAGACTGTATCATATATGTGTAATATAGTACAGATTGTATGTGTGTAATATACTACAGACTGTATGTGTGTAATACACGACTGACTGTATCATATATTGTAATATACTACATACTGTATCATATATGTGTAATATACTACAGACTGTATGTGTGTAATATACTACAGACCGTATCATATGTAAAATATACTACAGATCGTATCATATGTGTGTAATATATTACAGACTGTATGTGTGTAATATACTACAGACTGTATGTGTGTAATATACTAAAGACTGTATGTGTGTAATATACTACAGACTGTATGTGTGTAATATACTACAGACAGTATGTGTGTAATATACTTTAGACTGTATGTGTGACAATATACTACAGACTGTATGTGTGTAATATACTACAGACTGTATGTGTGTAATATACTACAGACTGTATGTGTGTAATATACTGCAGACTGTATGTGTAATATACTACAGACTATGTGTGTAATATACTACAGACTGTATCATATATGTGTGTAATATACTAAGACTGTATGTGTGTAATATAATACAGACTGTATGAGTGTAATATACTACAGACTGTATGTGTGTAATATACTATAGACTGTATGTAAGTAATATACTACAGACTGTATCATATGTGTAATATACTACAGACTGTATATGTCTAATATACTACAGACTGTATCATATATGTGCAATAGACTACAGACTGTACATATATGTGTAATATACTACAGACTATTATATATTGTAATATACTATAGACTGTATGTGTGTAATATACTACAGACTGTATGTGTGTAATATATGACAGACTGTATCATAAATGTAATATACTGGCACAGACTGTGTAATATATATGGGTAATATACTACAGACTGTATCATATATGTGTGTAATATAGTACAGACTGTATGTGTAATATACTACAGACTGTATGTGTGTAATATACGACTGACTGTATCATATATTGTAATATACTACATACTGTATCATATATGTGTAATATACTACAGACTGTATATGTGTAATATACTACAGACTGTATGTGTGTAATATACTACAGACTGTATGTGTGTAATATACTAAAGACTGTATGTGTAATATACTACAGACTGTATGTGTGTAATATACTACAGACAAAATGTATGTATGTAATATACTACAGAGCGTATCATATGTGTGTAATATACTACAGACTGTATATGTGTAATATACTACAGACTGTATGTGTGTAATATACTACAGACTGTATGTGTGTAATATATGCAGACTGTATGTGTGTAATATACTGCAGACTGTATGTGTGTAATATACTACAGACTATGTGTGTAATATACTATAGACTGTATCATATGTGTAAAATATAATATAGACTGTATGTGTGTAATATACTACAGACTGTATGTGTGTAATATACTACAGACTGTATGTGTGTAATATACTACAGACTGTATGTGTGTAATATACTACAGACTGTATGTGTGTAATATACTACAGACTGTATCATATGTGTGTAATATACTACAGACTGTATATGTCTAATATACTACAGACTGTATCATATATGTGTAATATACTACAGACTGTATCATATATGTGTAATATACTACAGACTATATATTGTAATATACTATAGACTGTATGTGTGTAATATACTACAGACTGTATGTGTGTAATATACGACAGACTGTATCATATATGTGTAATATACTACAGACTGTATTATATATGTGTAATATACTACAGACTGTATGTGTGTAATATACTACAGACTGTATGTGTGTAATACACGACTGACTGTATCATATATTGTAATATACTACATACTGTATCATATATGTGTAATATACTACAGACTGTATGTGTGTAATATACTTTAGACTGTATGTGTGTAATATACTACAGACCGTATCATATGTGTGTAATATACTACAGAGCGTATCATATGTGTGTAATATATTACAGACTGTATGTGTGTAATATACTACAGACTGTATGTGTGTAATATACTAAAGACTGTATGTGTGTAATATACTACAGACTGTATGTGTGTAATATACTACAGACAGTATGTGTGTAATATACTTTAGACTGTATGTGTGTAATATACTACAGACTGTATGTGTGTAATATACTACAGACTGTATGTGTGTAATATACTGCAGACTGTATGTGTGTAATATACTACAGACTATGTGTGTAATATACTACAGACTATGTGTGTAATATACTACAGACTGTATCATATGTGTGTAATATACTACAGACTGTATGTGTGTAATATACTACAGACTGTATGTGTGTAATATACTACAGACTGTATGTGTGTAATATACTACAGACTGTATGTGTGTAATATACTACAGACTGTATCATATGTGTGTAATATACTACAGACTGTATATGTCTAATATACTACAGACTGTATCATATATGTGTAATATACTACAGACTATATATTGTAATATACTATAGACTGTATGTGTGTAATATACTACAGACTGTATGTGTGTAATATACGACAGACTGTATCATATATGTGTAATATACTACAGACTGTATTATATATGTGTAATATACTACAGACTGTATGTGTGTAATATACTACAGACTGTATGTGTGTAATACACGACTGACTGTATCATATATTGTAATATACTACATACTGTATCATATATGTGTAATATACTACAGACTGTATGTGTGTAATATACTTTAGACTGTATGTGTGTAATATACTACAGACCGTATCATATGTGTGTAATATACTACAGAGCGTATCATATGTGTGTAATATATTACAGACTGTATGTGTGTAATATACTACAGACTGTATGTGTGTAATATACTAAAGACTGTATGTGTGTAATATACTACAGACTGTATGTGTGTAATATACTACAGACTGTATGTGTGTAATATACTACAGACCGTATCATATGTGTGTAATATACTACAGAGCGTATCATATGTGTGTAATATACTACAGACTGTATGTGTGTAATATACTACAGACTGTATGTGTGTAATATACTACAGACTGTATGTGTGTAATATACTGCAGACTGTATGTGTGTAATATACTGCAGACTGTATGTGTGTAATATACTACAGACTATGTGTGTAATATACTACAGACTGTATCATATGTGTGTAATATACTATAGACTGTATGTGTGTAATATACTACAGACTGTATGTGTGTAATATACTACAGACTGTATGTGTGTAATATACTACAGACTGTATGTGTGTAATATACTACAGACTGTATCATATGTGTGTAATATACTACAGACTGTATATGTCTAATATACTACAGACTGTATCATATATGTGTAATATACTACAGACTGTATCATATATGTGTAATATACTACAGACTATATATTGTAATATACTATAGACTGTATGTGTGTAATATACTACAGACTGTATGTGTAATATACGACAGACTGTATCATATATGTGTAATATACTACAGACTGTATCATATATGTGTAATATACTACAGACTGTATCATATATGTGTAATATAGTACAGACTGTATGTGTGTAATATACTACAGACTGTATGTGTAATATACGACTGACTGTATCATATTGTAATATACTACATACTGTATCATATATGTGTAATATACTACAGACTGTATGTGTGTAATATACTACAGACTGTATGTGTGTAATATACTAAAGACTGTATGTGTGTAATATACTACAGACTGTATGTGTGTAATATACTACAGACTGTATGTGTGTAATATACTACAGACCGTATCATATGTGTGTAATATACTACAGAGCGTATCATATGTGTGTAATATACTACAGACTGTATGTGTGTAATATACTACAGACTGTATGTGTGTAATATACTACAGACAGTATGTGTGTAATATACTACAGACTGTATGTGTGTAATATACTGCAGACTGTATGTGTGTAATATACTACAGACTATGTGTGTAATATACTACAGACTGTATCATATGTGTGTAATATACTACAGACTGTATGTGTGTAATATACTACAGACTGTATGTGTGTAATATACTACAGACTGTATGTGTGTAATATACTACAGACTGTATGTGTGTAATATACTACAGACTGTATGTGTGTATGTGACGAGCTAAAGTAGATTTAGAGACAGAGACAATCCCCTTCGACCTTTTAACATAGTAGATATCTAAGAATTAAGATTAGTACGAATAATCGTGACAAGGTGACAGACAACTTAGGGCAAGGTGGCAAACAATAGAATAGTAGACAGCAAAGGTGTGAAGACTGGGAGGCGCCGTCGGACAGTCTAGCAGGTTAACAATGACGACCATGTGACGCTCCTAGAAAGATTAGATAGTGAAGAGACTGTGACGTACTTAGGGTAATTAGGGCACGGACGTTAGGGGTATAAATAGGGGCTGGATTCGGACATTAGTTAGTGAGGGGGCAGTTCGTAGTTATGAGAGGAGTTAGAACGAGAGTTAGAGAAGATATATATAGTTACGAGAGATCTAGTGACCAGAGTTTTAGGGACAGGAATTATAGTTAGTCAGAGTTGAGGCAGAGCAAATTACTGTGGATTTAAAATGTGTATTCGTTTATGGACTTGTTGTATTCTGATGTACATTTATGTAAATAAATCGTTGTACTAACAACGCATCGAGTTTGATTGGTTTTTGAGTTGTGACAAAGGAGTGAGCAAATAAGAGCGAAACAGACAGACATTAAGCTAAATTGACATCTCTAAGTTCGAATTAAAACGCACAACTCATAACATAAACCAAAGGGCCTGAGACGTTTATAGAGCATAACCAAAGAGCCCGTAACATGTATGAAGTATATAAAAAGGACTGGTAACAGTGTAATATACTACAGACTGTATCATATGTGTGTAATGTACTACAGACTGTATATGTCTAATATACTACAGACTGTATCATATATGTGTAATATACTACAGACTGTATCATATATGTGTAATATACTACAGACTATATATTGTAATATACTATAGACTGTATGTGTGTAATATACTACAGAGCGTATCATATATATATGTGATATACTACAGACTGTATCATATATGTGTAATATACTACATACTGTATGTGTGTAATATACTACAGACTGTATGTGTGTAATATACTACAGACTGTATCATATATGTGTGTAATATACTACAGACTGTATCATATATGTATAATATACTACAGACTGTATCATATATGTGTGTAATATACTACAGACTGTATATGTGTAATATACTACAGACTGTATATGTGTAATATACTACAGACTGTATCATATATGTGTAATATACTACAGACTGTATTATATATGTGTAATATACTACAGACTGTATGTGTGTAATATACTACAGACTGTATGTGTGTAATATACTACTGACTGTATCATATATTGTAATATACTACATACTGTATCATATATGTGTAATATATTACAGACTGTATGTGTGTAATATACGACAGACATTATCATATATTGTAATATACTACTTACTGTATCATATATGTGTAATATACTACAGACTGCATGTGTTTAATATACTACAGACTGTATGTGTGTAATATACTACAGACTGTATGTGTGTAATATACTACAGACTGTATTTGTGTAATATACTACAGACCGTATCATTTGTGTGTAATATACTACAGACCGTATCATATGTGTGTAATATACTACAGACTGTATGTGTGTAATATACTACATATTGTATGTGTGTAATATACTACATATTGTATGTGTATAATATACTACAGACTGTATGTGTGTAATATACTACAGACTGTATGTGTGTAACGTACTACAGACTGTATGTGTGTAATATACGACAGACTGTATCATATATGTGTAATATACTACAGACTGTATCATATATGTGTAATATACTACAGACTGTATGTGTGTAATATACGACAGACTGTATCATATATGTGTAATATACTACAGACTGTATCATATATGTGTAATATACTACAGACTGTATGTGTGTAATATACGACAGACTGTATCATATATGTGTAATATACTACAGACTGTATCATATATGTGTAATATACTACAGACTGTATGTGTGTAATATACTACAGACTGTATGTGTGTAATATACTACAGACTGTATGTGTGTAATATACTGCAGACTGTATGTGTGTAATATACTACAGACTGTATGTGTGTAATATACTACAGACTGTATCATATATATATGTGATATACTACAGACTGTATCATATATGTGTAATATACTACATACTGTATGTGTGTAATATACTACATACTGTATGTGTGTAATATACTACAGACTGTATGTGTGTAATATACTACAGACTGTATCATATATGTGTGTAATATACTACAGACTGTATCATATATGTATAATATACTACAGACTGTATCATATATGTGTGTAATATACTACAGACTGTATATGTGTAATATACTACAGACTGTATATGTGTAATATACTACAGACTGTATCATATATGTGTAATATACTACAGACTGTATTATATATGTGTAATATACTACAGACTGTATGTGTGTAATATACTACAGACTGTATGTGTGTAATATACTACTGACTGTATCATATATTGTAATATACTACATACTGTATCATATATGTGTAATATATTACAGACTGTATGTGTGTAATATACGACAGACATTATCATATATTGTAATATACTACTTACTGTATCATATATGTGTAATATACTACAGACTGTATGTGTTTAATATACTACAGACTGTATGTGTGTAATATACTACAGACTGTATGTGTGTAATATACTACAGACTGTATGTGTGTAATATACTACAAACTGTATGTGTGTAATATACTACAGACTGTATTTGTGTAATATACTACAGACCGTATCATTTGTGTGTAATATACTGCAGACCGTATCATATGTGTGTAATATACTACAGACTGTGTGTGTGTAATATACTACAGACTGTATGTGTGTAATATACTAAAGACTGTATGTGTGTAATATACTACAGACTGTATGTGTGTAATATACTACAGACTATGTGTGTAATATACTACAGACTGTATCATTTGTGTGTAATATACTACAGACTGTATGTGTGTAATATACTACAGACTGTATGTGTGTAATATACTACATATTGTATGTGTGTAATATACTACATATTGTATGTGTATAATATACTACAGACTGTATGTGTGTAATATACTACAGACTGTATGTGTGTAACGTACTACAGACTGTATCTTATGTTGAAATATATATTTAGAAAACAAGAACAACGACAAACACACAGATTTGTTTAACCACTTTGAATGAGACCAAACAAATGATGGACTTTTTTTGAAGCCCCATTCTGAAATAACCGTAATAAATTCACGCTAAGCATGCTCTACTGTTTCAGAGAAGTAAAGATACTCTTTCCTATGTTTGATCTACATTTTAATTATTGTATTCAATAATTAATTTTGCCAACAATCGTTAAAAATAGATATAAATTTCAGGGCTTAGAATATATATTATAAACCATTTGCAATCAAGGTTATCAACAACAAAACACTCCCATTACCGCAACAAAAATAACTAACACTATTAACTAGAGGTCGCAGACCTGGATACCGACTCTCGAAAATACCGGTATTAACCTGTGTTCGCAATCCGAGATACCGACTCTCGAAAATACCGGTATTAACGTATAGTCGCAGACCCGGATTCCGACTCTCAAAAATACCGGTATTAACTACCGTAGTGGTTGCAGACCGGGATACAAAACTCTCGAAAATACCGGAAAACATGACCAATCTGCTAATTTTAAATACCTTGATTGGATTTAGGGAAAAATGGTATTTTCAATAATTTTGATATTTTCGGTATTTCATTGTTGTAAAAATAGCAAATTTTTTTTCCTAGTTAAATTTTGCAATTAAAACAGTGTCCATGTATTGTGTTAACAAAGCGATATCTGTTCTCTCCCTGGGGGCAATTAAGCCATTCAGAGGAGTGGGAAGATTTTTTATTGGGGGAGGGAAGAGGTACAGCTAATTTATTTATATTTATCCAGTATGTGATTCAACCGAACAAGATTTTTTGAGTTAAAAAAAAACAACATTTATTGACATATTTGAACAACAATAGTTTTCTCTCTCGAGCAATAGAACTTTCTCATCCTTCTACCTTTCTCAATCGATATCTTTGAAGACAACTTCAGAGAATTTCTGTTTGAAAACCAATGTAATCAGCTTCGAACTTTAAGTCAACTTACCATCCATTTACCTTACTTTTAAAGTCAACTTACCACCCATATACCTTGCTTATACAATAATTGATAACATCGCCTAGTAGTTAGGATCTAAATACTATTCTACACAAACGGCTTTTGATATTGTCAAACGTATTTCTCTCAGCCAAGCAAGGTACAATACAAAATTGACCTGTTATTCAATATGTGATTATTTTAAAAATGTAGATTATCTCTACAGCTTGATAAATAAACTTTTCCAGGAAATGAAGCCTTACTTTTGGTATATGTAAGATTTATAAGAGAAGAGAAAATTAATCAAGAGCTAATCCACGATAAACATGAAGCCACTGATACTAAAGGTGAATCAATATTCCAGGTGTCCTGAGAGTTGTTTATACAGAAACAGAAAAAGCCTTTTAAAATATTCTGTTTTAATTTTTGTGCATAAACGTAATTTGGGACAAGGGAATTCAGTCAGTTTCGAAATTTTCTAAAAAGAAAATCAAGATGAGGATATAAGCACGTATTGTCAACATACTAAAACATTTTATTCAGACATTAATATAAGATGCATAGACATTTAAAACCACTTAGATTTTGGATCCTTTTTAAGCTGCGGATGTAGAAGAATCTATTGATTTGCTAGAGAATTCGGTTGAAATATCAACACAAATGAGAAATTAAAAATTAAATTTTATTTTGCATCTAAACAGTTCTGGCTATAGAAAAGGATACATATACCCTGGTACATGTACGGTACCCTGACACATAAAATATACCCAGATGCATATACTGCACCATGAAAAATATACGGTACACCGTCACATATAATTATCCTGGTACATATACGGTACACCGTCACATATACTGTATCCTGGTACATATAATGTATCCTGGTACATATACTGTATTTTTTTTACAAATACATGTATAGCATTAAAGGTTCGCCTGAAATTGGGGGGGGGGGGGAGCTATGAGCCATTTTATTTTCGAAAAAGTGTGATAACCCATGTCTGAACTAAGTCAAGTGTCGATGGGATCAATCGACGGACTACGTGTGTTACTGTATCATGTGTTACTGTATCAAGTGTTACTGTATCAAGTGTTACTGTATCATGTGTTACTGTATCATGTGTTACTGTATCATGTGTTACTGTATCATGTGTTACTGTATCAAGTGTTACTGTATCAAGTATTACTGTATCAAGTGTTACTGTATCATGTGTTACTGTATTATGTGTTTCTAATTATGGCTACTGTTTGCCTACATATTATAATTATGGCTACTATTTTCCTACATATTCTAATTATGGCTACTGTTTTCCAACATATTCTAATTATGGCTACTGTTTTCCTACATATTCTAATTATGACTACTGTTTGCCTACATATTCTAATTATGGCTACTGTTTGCCAACATATTCTAATTATGGCTACTGTTTGCCTACATATTCCAATTATGGCTATTGTTTGCCAACATATTCTAATTATGGCTACTGTTTTCCTACATATTCAAACTATGGCTACTGTTTGCCTACATATTCTAATTATGGCTATTGTTTGCCTACATATTCAAACTATGGCTACTGTTTGCCTACATATTCTAATTATGGCTACTGTTTTCCTACATATTCTAATATGGCTACTGTTTGCCTACATATTCTAATTATGGCTACTGTTTGCCTACATATTCAAACTATGGCTACTGTTTGTCTACATATTCTAATTATGGCTACTGTTTTCCTACATATTCTAATTATGGCTACAGTTTGACTACATATTCAGACTCAAACATGGTGATAAAGCACAATGAGACTTTAAAATATTAATTTCATAAATAAATTGTGTGTGATAAAAGAGAGTTTAGCTTTTTTTGACAGTTGAGACAGGATGAATTGACGAGTTGTTGTTTGGATTAAAACTTCTAAACATTAAAGATCGTAAACCAAATTTTTATTTCATAAAAGAATTTAGGTATGATATGAATTGAAATGAACTTACAAGCCAGGTCTGTTGGTATCAATTGAAATGAACTTACAAGCCAGGTCTGTTGGTATCAATTGAAATGAACTTACAAGCCAGGTCTGTTGGTATCAATTGAAATGAACTTACAAGCCAGGTCTGTTGGTATCAATTGAAATGAACTTACAAGCCAGGTTTGTTGGTATCAATTGAAATGAACTTACAAGTCAGGTCTGTTGGTATCAATTGAAATGAACTTACAAGCCAGGTCTGTTGGTATCAATTGAAATGAACTTACCAACCAGGTCTGTTGGTATCAATTGAAATGAACTTACAAGCCAGGTCTGTTGGTATCAATTGAAATGAACTTACCAAGCCAGGTCTGTTGGTATCAATTGAAATGAACTTACAAGCCAGGTCTGTTGGTATCAATTGAAATGAACTTACAAGTCAGGTCTGTTGGTATCAATTGAAATGAACTTACAAGCCAGGTCTGTTGGTATCAATTGAAATGAACTTACCAACCAGGTCTGTTGGTATCAATTGAAATGAACTTACAAGCCAGGTCTGTTGGTATCAATTGAAATGAACTTACCAACCAGGTCTGTTGGTATCAATTGAAATGAACTTACAAGCCAGGTCTGTTGGTATCAATTGAAATGAACTTACAAGCCAGGTCTGTTGGTATCAATTGAAATGAACTTACAAGCCAGGTCTGTTGGTATCAATTGAAATGAACTTACAAGCCAGGTCTGTTGGTATCAATTGAAATGAACTTACAAGCCAGGTCTGTTGGTATCAATTGAAATGAACTTACAAGCCAGGTCTGTTGGTATCAATTGAAATGAACTTACAAGCCAGGTCTGTTGGTATCAATTAAAATGAACTTACAAGCCAGGTCTGTTGGTATCAATTGAAATGAACTTACCAACCAGGTCTGTTGGTATCAATTGAAATGAACTTACCAGCCAGGTCTGTTGGTATCAATTGAAATGAACTTACAAGCCAGGTCTGTTGGTATCAATTGAAATGAACTTACCAGCCAGATCTGTTGGTATCAATTGAAATGAACTTACCAGCCAGGTCTGTTGGTATCAATTGAAATGAACTTACAAGCCAGGTCTGTTGGTATCAATTGAAATGAACTTACCAGCCAAGTCTGTTTGTCGTTTGATTTCAAAGACTTAAATGCTTTTTTCCACATTCCTTTAATAGATGGTGGGTGTTTCACTGTCTCTTCTTCATCACTTGGATCATCTTGACTATGTGGATAACTTCCAGACGTCAGCAGTTCCATCTGTTTGATAGATGAATTGTATCATTAATAATATTTGATTGATGGAATATGATAAATCATTAATAACATTAATAATATTTGATTGATGCATTATGTTAAATCAGTAGTATCATTAATAATATTTGATTGATGCATTATGTTAAATCAGTAGTACTATTAATGACTAGCTGTACTTTGCAAAACCTTTGCAAAGAGTTCTGTTCCCTTAGGTTTGATCAGTAGACTAGGTTTAGGAGAAATCCGATTTTTCATGATCTTATTACAATTTAAAGATGCAATATGTTGTAGAAATATATAAAAAAAATACAAACAAACAAATATTAAAATGGAATTTTTTCCCAGTTTGACCTTTGAGTTTTATTTTAGAAAACCGCAGAAACTATTCAAAACCGTAGATTAAAAAAAAAACATTACTTGAATCGAGACGCCGGCAAGACGCCATTTTGAATGATTAATTTCCATTTTTGATATAAAGCAGAAGCGAGACTGCTATTATATTATTAACTAGCTGTATCCTGCAAAGCCTTTGCATAGAGAGACTATTGTTCAGCTTGCACATATTTTCCAAATTATTGTTTTATTTTAAGTTATGAAACGAAATTAATAATCTAATTAGTTGTTCCTTGCAGCAACCTAAATGATAAATTATTTCAATAAAAAAAGTTTTAAAATTTTGTCAAAGAAATCTAATTAGTTGTTGTTACTTTTCATTAAAACAATAAAAAAGATAATTATAAAAAAAAATGAAACTAAAAAAAAATACTAATGACCGCGAAAGGAAACCAACCTGAGTAGCCAGCAAAAAAAAAAAGGCAAGTAACTTCACCATTCAGCCACCACGTCACAGAATCTTATAGTCTAATTTAAAATAAATCAATACACTATTTATTAAAAAAAATAATGTGATAGCTGAGAACTTTATTTGTATAGAAATTAGTATAGTTTTTTTTTAATATTAGGTAAACTTTTAAAAAAAGAACTTTATTTACGAAATTAGTTACGACGACCGCGCTCGCTATTCTCATCGCCGAAGAATTTTATATTATTTCTATTGTTTACGTTTGACGATTTTAAAATGCTATCTGTTGTAATAAAAACAACAATAATTTGAATGAAAAATTATAGTTAATTTTTAATATTTGGGACTTTTACGTTATATACTAAAAACCACAGAAACTATTTAAAACTGTAGATTTAAAAAAAAAAGAAATATCGAATCGAGACCGGGCAAAAAGCGCCATTTTTAATATTTTAAGTGGAATACTGTTGTATTAATTCTTTACTTTCGATTTAACTCAGAACCCCCGCTATTATTTATATAGACTAGCTGTACCCTGAAAAATAATTAAAAGATGTAACATGTTGTAGAAATACAAAAAAAAAAAAAATATTTAAATTCAGTTATTTCACATTTTGGCCTTTTGGGTTTCATGTTTGAGAACCGCAGAAACTATTCAAAACTGTAGATTTAAAAAAAAAAATTATCGAATCGAGACGTGGGCAATACGACATTTTGAATTCTTGTTTTCCGCTTTCGATTTAACGCAGAACCCAGACCGCTATTATTATATTAGAAATTTAATTGTTGCAATATATTAAATTACAATAATCAATATTTAGATTAATTGAAAAAGAGCAATTAATAAAACACTAAATAATATTACATAAATATATACAGTTTATTCCACAGTAATGACATCTTTATTTTATGCACACAACTGTTCAACTACATATTTAGTTTTTGACTTGGCATTGTGAACATTTTATTAGCTGTTTGATATACAAAAACTCAGATCAGTGTTGTCAGGATGTTTAAACAAAATGATGATATTGTTTCAACAATTTGATGTTTTATTTTTGACCAAATTGATCAATTTGTAAAAAAAATGGTAGATATTGCTGGGTTAATGATATATTGAAAATTTACATTACTGTTGATAATCTGAGTATTGTTATTCATGTATAATAGATCTTCCTGAAAATAATAACTTACCGTTTGTGAAACATTAAATGTAATCTCTGTCTGCTTAAAATTCCTGTTTTTCTTATTAAATATAACTGAATGTATAAAACTGACCTTAATTTGAAAATTGAAAAACTTGGAAACTATGTCAAGGCTTAGATTTTCCGTAAAATGTTTAAACAAATCACTGAGAAAGAATGGATAAAAGAAGGATTTAAATTTTGGTGTGACGATAGCAAAATGAGCATTACGCTGATATGTTTGTTATATGTGTGTGTATATGTGTGTGTCTGTGTGTGTGCTTTGAATATCAAAAGTTCTAATCGACACTAGAAATTTACGAGGTACTATTTGTGTAAGTAAGAGGATTTATTCTACACACCAGTTGAAGTTCATTCTATTAAGTTTAGTTTATTGTACACACCAGTTGAAGTTCATTCTACTAAGTTTAGTTTATTGTACACACCAGTTGAAGTTCATTCTACTAAGTTTAGTTTATTGTACACACCAGTTGAAGTTCATTCTACTAAGTTTAGTTTATTGTACACACCAGTTGAAGTTCATTCTACTAAGTTTAGTTTATTGTACACACCAGTTGAAGTTCATTCTACTAAGTTTAGTTTATTGTACACACCAGTTGAAGTTCATTCTACTAAGTTTAATTTATTGTACACACCAGTTGAAGTTCATTCTACTAAGTTTAGTTTATTGTACACACCAGTTGAAGTTCATTCTACTAAGTTTAGTTTATTGTACACACCAGTTTAAGTTCATTCTACTAAGTTTAGTTTATTCTACACACCAGTTGAAGTTCATTCTACTAAGTTTAGTTTATTCTACACACCAGTTGAAATTCATTCTACTAAGTTTAGTTTATTGTACACACCAGTTGAAGTTCATTCTACTAAGTTTAGTTTATTGAACACACCAGTTGAAATTCATTCTACTAAGTTTAGTTTATTCTACAAACCAGTTGAAGTTCATTCTACTAAGTTTAGTTTATTCTACACACCAGTTGAAGTTCATTCTACTAAGTTTAGTTTATTAAAGACGCGAGGAAAGGGGTGTCTATAACGTTTAAAATACCGAGCAAAAATGTAAAAAAAAAATTTAAAACTCTATGAGCTGACACGGACCCTAACACAATATCTGATTTCTGCCCTGACACAATATCTAATTTATACCCTGACACAATATCTGATTCTATGGCCTGACACAATATCTGATTTATGCCCTCACACAATATCTGATTTATGCCCTCACACAATATCTGATTCTATGCCCTGACACAATATCTGATTCTATGCCCTGATACAATATCTGATTTATGCCCTGACACAATATCTGATTCTATGCCCTGACACAATATCTGATTCTTTGCCCTGACACAATATCTGATTTATGCCCTGACACAATATCTGATTCTATGCCCTGACACAATATCTGATTCTATGCCCTGACACAATATCTGATTCTAAGCCCTGACAAAATATCTGATTCTATGCCCTGATACAATATCTGATTTATGCCCTGACACAATATCTGAGTTATGTCCTGACACAATATCTGATTCTATGCCCTGACAAAATATCTGATTTATGCCCTGACACAATATCTGATTTATGCCATAACATAATATCTGATTTTATGCCCTGACACAATATCTGATTTATACCCTGACACAATATCTGATTTATGCCCTGACACAATATCTGATTCTATGACCTGACACAATAACTGATTCTATGCCCTGACAGAATAACTGATTCTATGCCCTGACACAATATCTGATTTATGCCCTGACACAATATCTGATTCTATGCCCTGACAAAATATCTGATTTATGCCATGTCACAATATCTGATTTATGCCATGTCACAATATCTGATTCTATGCCCTGACACAATATCTGTTTCTATGCCCTGACACAATATCTGATTCTATGCCCTGACACAATATCTGATTTATGCCCTGACACAATATCTGATTTATGCCCTGACACAATATCTGATTCTATGCCCTGACACAATATCTGATTTATGCCCTGACACAATATCTGATTTATGCCCTGACACAATATCTGATTCTATGCCCTGACACAATATCTGATTTATGCCCTGACACAATATCTGTATCTATGCCCTGACACAATATCTGATTTATGCCCTGACACAATATCTGATTTATGCCCTGACACAATATCTGATTCTATGCCCTGACATAATATCTGATTTATGCCCTAAGACAATATCTGATTTATGCCCTGACACAATATCTGATTTATGCCCTGACACAATATCTGATTTATGCCCTGACACAATATCTGATTCTATGCCCTGACATAATATCTGATTTAGGCCCTGACACAATATCTGATTTATGCCCTGACACAATATCTGATTTATGCCATGTCACAATATCTGATTCTATGCCCTGACACAATATCTGTTTCTATGCCCTGACACAATATCTGATTCTATGCCCTGACACAATATCTGATTTATGCCCTGACACAATATCTGATTTATGCCCTGACACAATATCTGATTCTATGCCCTGACACAATATCTGATTTATGCCCTGACACAATATCTGATTTATGCCCTGACACAATATCTGATTCTATGCCCTGACACAATATCTGATTTATGCCCTGACACAATATCTGTATCTATGCCCTGACACAATATCTGATTTATGCCCTGACACAATATCTGATTTATGCCCTGACACAATATCTGATTCTATGCCCTGACATAATATCTGATTTATGCCCTAAGACAATATCTGATTTATGCCCTGACACAATATCTGATTTATGCCCTGACACAATATCTGATTTATGCCCTGACACAATATCTGATTCTATGCCCTGACATAATATCTGATTTAGGCCCTGACACAATATCTGATTTATGCCCTGACACAATATCTGATTTATGCCCTGACACAATATCTGATTCTATGCCCTAACACAATATCTGATTTATGCCCTGACACAATATCTGATTCTATGCCCTGACACAATATCTGATTTATGCCCTGACACAATATCTGATTCTATGCCCTGACACAATATCTGATTTATGCCCTGACACAATATCTGATTCTATGCCCTGACACAATTTCTGATTTATGCCCTAAGACAATATCTGATTCTATGCCCTGACACAATATCTGATTCTATGCCCTGACACAATATCTGATTCTAAGCCCTGACAAAATATCTGATTCTATGCCCTGACACAATATCTGATTTATGCCCTAAGACAATATCTGATTTATGCCCTGACACAATATCTGATTTATGCCCTGACACAATATCTGATTCTATGCCCTGACACAATATCTGATTTATGCCCTGACACAATATCTGATTCTATGACCTGACACAATATCTGATTCTATGACCTGACACAATAACTGATTCTATGCCCTGACAGAATAACTGATTCTATGCCCTGACACAATATCTGATTCTAAGCCCTGACAAAATATCTGATTCTATGACCTGACACAATATCTGATTTATGCCCTAAGACAATATCTGATTTATGCCCTGACACAATATCTGATTTATGCCCTGACACAATATCTGATTCTATGCCCTGACACAATATCTGATTTATGCCCTGACACAATATCTGATTTATGCCCTGACACAATATCTGATTCTATGACCTGACACAATATCTGATTCTATGACCTGACACAATAACTGATTCTATGCCCTGACAGAATAACTGATTCTATGATCTGACAAGGAAATTCAGCTCTATGACCTAAAAAATTAACTGATTCTATTACCTGGCACGGAGAATCAACTCTGTGACCTGACACGGACCTAAAATAGCCCCACACCTGGCAGATGAACTTTTGGCGTCCAAGTTCAAAAGAAAGAACAGTTCCTTAACCAGAGAAAATATTTCTTTAAATTTTTTAGCAAATGGAAGAGTTTTTTTTTGAAGCACTTCCATCCCTAAAATTCTGGTCCAATTATTTCATCCTACCATGGCCATGGAAACACCACTGAAGTCTCAACCAATGTGAAGTATCCACTTGGGTTTAACTTGGAAACTTTCACCCCCCCCCCAAATTAATTCTAAAATTAATTATATTATAAATATACTTCTTTATCAATGCGTTCCAATTTTTTCTCATAAAAACTCTCTGCAAGCCCCCCCCCCCCAAACGGCACAGCTACCCACTCCCAAACAAAGTCCTGGCTACGGCCTTGCGTTATATTATTATTATATGACACATAAGACTCAATTATTTACGTTTTAATATTAGCATCTACACATAAACATAATGCTATTTGCTATTTTAAAGCCTTTATTATAAAATAAATAATTAAAGGTTTCTATAATATTACCATTTTTTTAATTGGGTCATCTGTGGAAATCAACTAAACTATTTTTAGAAATTATAATAAATTGCTTCAGGAAAAAACCCATTGAATTAACGACAAGCGCTGAATATAGATACCAACTGTAACCTGCATTATTTCTAGGGCAGCTAATTGTTCATGAACCTGCATTATTTCTAGGGCAGCTAATTGTTCATGAACCTGCATTATTTCGAGGGCAGCTAATTGTTCATGAACCTGCATTATTTCTAGGGCAGCTAATTGTTCATAAACCTGCATTATTTCTAGGGCAGCTAATTGTTCATGAACCTGCATTATTTCTAGGGCAGCTAATTGTTCATGAACCTGCATTATTTCTAGGGCAGCTAATTGTTCATGAACCTGCATTATTTCTAGGGCAGCTAATTGTTCATGAACCTGCATTATTTCTAGGGCAGCTAATTGTTCATGAACCTGCATTATTTCTAGGGCAGCTAATTGTTCATGAACAACAATAGATTCAGACGTGCAATGTTTTTATTTCTGAGAAGGCTGAATATTTGAACACTTCTTGTGCCAACGTGTTGATTTACTTATCTTTTTATTTTAGAATATGAATAAACAGTCAGACAATGAGAAGACCGTTGTTGTATATTGAAATTATGGCTTTTGTTAACATCACAAACTAATATAGTGTTCTATATGTTACCATCTATATTTATCTTCACTCATCAGACACTAATAGTTTGTTGTATGTTAACATCTATATTTATGTTCACTCATCAGACACTTGTAGTGTGTTGTATGTTAACATCTATATTTATCTTCACTCATCAGACACTTATAGTATGTTGTGTATTAACGTATCCAATGTATGGCTGACTCAACAACTGCAAGATAAATACAATTTTAAAGACAAATATAATAAAGCTAGTTCAGTTGCTTTCTTCAAAAGAAGAACAAATCTAGTTAACAGCTGATGAATAAAAATGAATTCAAAAGAAAGTAAACAATCTCTAGCAAAATCCAACTAAACACACATACACAAATACACACTTACATATGAACTAAATTGAATAAGCTTTGTTTTAGAGATTTTATAGGTTTCACCTGTAGAATAGAGTGTAACAAGTCTGTGCCTAAAGAGAAGAGACTAGAGTATAGATTTTCGTTGTCTCAGAGACTAGAGTATATATATATATATATATATATATATATATATATATATATATATATATATTATATATATATATATATATATATATATATATATATATATATATATATATATTCGTTTAGCGAGTAGAGTATAATATTCTGTCTAGACAGTAGAGCAGAGATTTTCTCTGTCTAAAGACAGAGTATAGATATTCGTTGTCTAGAAAGCAAAAGTAAGAGTAAAGAATGTTGACAATCAGAATAACTTTGTAATTTCTTTTTCATTTTGGCTACATAATTTGTTATTGAAAGTCATTTATAGAATCTTTCATTTAAAGTCATAAATAGAATCTCATATTAAAAGTCATATTCATAATCTCCTGTATAAGTCATTTATAGAATTTCCTATTTAAAGTCATATTCAGAATCTCCAATTTAAAGTCATATATTGTAATACTCAAATTTATATTAATTATAATTACTAACCATGTGATCGTGGGTATCCAGGTATATCCATTATTTCATCACTTATTGCTACTTGTTTTTAGTTCATTAGATTGGAATCACCGACACTTTTTAATTTAGTAATGATTATTTAGCCGAAATAAATATTTGTTTCATATAATGAGTTTTTTTTTTTTACTTTCAGTGTGTTTTTATGAAAGTCATTCTTTTTCAAAAATGTTTTATCTATTATTATAAACTTTTATTTAGTTGTTTTTTTTTGGTAAAGGGGAGTTGCGGGTTGTTTGCCCTTAAATCTCGTAACTGACATTTTGACCTGCTCTAATTTAGTGAGAATGTTAAAAGTTGGCTACACTTGTAGATTCTACATGAACAAATACGATTTGAATCACTGGCGGCGGAGCAGGGGGGACAGGGGGGGGGGCGGCACCACCCCCCCCCTTGAATTTCCAATCTGCCCTCCTAAAATTTTAACATTTTTAACTTTGTAATTCATTTTAGTTTATATGTATCATTTTCATAATTCATTTGATTTATTTCTTAAATTTAATATTTGAAGAAATTATAATTAATTGACATTTTACAGTAATCACATTATTGAGAGTTGTTATGGCATATTTTAAAATTAGTTGCAAGTACCCGGCTTTGCCCGGGTTTAAAATAATGTTTTCTGTTTATTTAAGAAGCGTAATTTGACGTTTATTTAAGATTTAAAATAAGATGCGTAAAAAAAGGGTTTATTTCCATGCAAATTGCAATAAAAGGGTACATTTATCTTAAAGCAATGTGATACACAACATTTTCGGCAGTTCCTCTCTCTCTCCCTCTTTCCCTCCCTCCCTCTCTCCCTCCCCCTCTCTTTCCCCTCCCTCTCTCTCCCTCTCTCCCCCCCCTCCCTCCCTCCCCCTCTCTCTCTCCCTTCCTCCCTCCCTCCCTCTTTCCCTCGCTCCCTCTTTCCCTCCCTCTCTCCCTCTCTCTCTCTTAGGCATGACTGTATCAAAAGATAACAATTCCTATGGATGAAGGAATGGAATGTAATAATGTAGTAAGTAATGTTATATTTGGTTCCCCGTACCGATCATACTTATAGTAAGTTAGCTATGTGTGAGAGAAGCTCGTAAAACCTGAAATCGGGGTAAAAGTTTGCCAATTTTCATGTCTTTGATATCCAAAATAATTAATTACAATTAAAGTACAAATTGAGATGGAACGAAACCTGTTTAAGAACATTCCCCATGTAATTTTGTGTACGTGTACCCAGTGTACCAGCAAAAAATGCTGGGGGGGGGGGCTCACATATTGAAAAAAGACAGTTTGACAGTCTTTTTTGTATCTTTATAACGTAAATTATGTATTGATGATTTGGCCTGGGGGGTGGCTCAAGCATAGTTTGATATCCAAAAGAATGGCTCTGGGAGACAGAACTTACCAAATATCTGCACTGGGGGGAACAGAACTTAACATTGAATGACTCTAGTCTGAGGGACAGAATTTACCAAAGAATGACTCTAGTCTGTGGGACGGAACTTACCAAAGAATGACTCTGGGAAACATCCTTTACCAAAGAAAGACTCAGGGAGTCAGCATTTACCAAATAACTGCTCTGGGGGGAACAGAACTTACCAATGAATTACTCTAGTCTGAGGGACAGAATTTACCAAAGATTGACTCTGGGAGACAGACATTACAAAAACATGAATCTGGGAGACAGACATTACCAAACGATGGCTCTTGAAAACAGACATTACAAAGATTGACTCTGGGAGGCAGACATTACAAAGAATGACTCTGGGAGACAGACATTACAAAGAATGACTCTGGGAGACAGACATTACAAAATGAAGACTCTGGGAGACAGACATTACAATATGATTGTACTCGCTTAAGGACCACGGATACATATTAATTATTAAAAAAAACCCACTAAATTTGCAACTTTACATTTTTTACATTTACATTTACATTAAATCACAAAGTTTTTAATATTTTCATTTTGCTGTTAACCTAAATACAAAAATCTTAAAATTCACCTTAATATCAACATCATCAACTTTAAATTCGTCTTTTTTAAAGACGAGTCATTTGGACGATAATGAGGCCGCGACAGACAGATGTGTGAAACGTTGACAGATTAGTGCAATGCAGACAGAAGTCAAAGTTTTATTAATAAACTAGATATTAAGCCCGGCGTTGCCCGGGAAATCTAGGTGTAATGTTAAAATCCTTCCTAATCAATTTAATTAATTTAATTAGGTGCTGATTTATGCCACCTTCGTAATGTGCAGAAATGACCTACATTTCATACGTCAAAAGATGTGGCTGCCATAACCAACAAACCATCATCAAAAAAGTAATCCATCAAGGGAACCTCCAGTACACAATGTTAATAAACTATACTAACTGAGCATGATTATCAAATGTTCATGCTGATTTACGCGAAATCGATGCAGAATTACTATTTTTTTATTTTACGGTCACAGAAGATTTTTATTTACTGAGCGTTTGGCCTGCGATTCTCTTTATAGTTAAAATCAAAAACGAAGCATTAAATAAATGTACCAGTGCAACAACATAATCCATTTTACTATGTCATTTTGCAGTGCGAAGGCACGATACAGCACTCATCGGGAAATGGCGTCATAGAGGATTTTTTTTTATTTATAGCGAAGGCGCTTCCATTCTGCAAAAAAAAAATGTACCATCGGCACGTCATATGTCATAGGTTTTTTACGAACGCGCTCGCTAGTGACCTAGTCTGATTAAAATGCTGTCATAGGTTTTTTACGAACGCGCTCGCTAGTGACCTAGTCTGATTAAAATGCTATCTGTTGTAATAAAAACTAAAATAATTTGAATGATATTATATATGATTATTGTTATTTAATATTTAGGACTTTTACATTTCATAATAAAAAACCACAAAAACTATTTAAAACTGTAGATTTTTGAAAAAAGAAATATCGAATCGATTTAACCTAAGCGCCATTATGAATTATGTTTTCGTGACCTCGCTAGTCATGTGAGTACTTTATCAAATACTATTGTTTTATTTATTTCTGGAGGTCGTTTATTTATAGAACGTATTCCCCACACGTGACCCGGAAATAACCACGGTTGCCACAATGAGTTTGGGAAACTCAAACTTCTATGATTATTAATATCAGCACGGGGGCCCGTGTCACCCCTGCCCAGGGACCCGAAATTTCTGTCGGTGGACCTGTTCGCAACCTTGTAATAGTTTTATATATTGATATCTTCTGAGGACAACTAGCAACTTAAATAAGTTAATAAAATAACATTGGCTTCTGACTTCATTTTTATCCATATGTATAATAAAATAATAAAGTACAAACTCCGTGATTTCTGAGTTATTTAATTTGCAAATTTAGTTTTCAGCAGAATTAATTTTATTTTAAATTGAATAATTTCGACTGTTTTTGTTAATAGATCTGTTCTTTGTTTTCAATATTTTATAAGAAATATCACACAAATAGTTAAGCTTTATTCATGCATCTTTGTCGTTCTTCCCGGGTTGTACGTTAAAAAAAGTATAATAATATAAATCAGGTATCTATTATGTGACAATTGTGTAGCAGAACTACTGGTCAATATATTTATAACAGGAATCAGAAATTGCTCAGCCTCAATAAATTTTTATCATTAAAACTCTTTACTATTTAAATTATTTTTAACAAAACTGCAACATGCCATGCATTATTGAAACGTAGTTAAAATTATATATTTCTAATTAATAGCTAAACAATCGGTACTAAAATGCACCATTCCAGATATGGAACTGCAAAAAATTTCTTGGGGAGGGGACTCACTGAGATCCCCTCCCCAAACCCCTCCTCTCCGTTCGCAAGCTTTCGGCGCTTCGCGCCTCCATTTTCATTCCCCCCGAACATTTCTTCTACCCCACCAGGGGCGGATTTAGGGGGAGGGGGCGATGGGCCCATGCCCCCCCCCGGTATCGCAAGTTTAGGTAATACATCATTAAATTATCGAAATATTTTTTGTTCTAAGACCAATTTTCAACAATGAAAATAGTTCCCCCCCCCCGAGGGTTAATGTTTCGCCCCCCCCCCCCCCGTCAAAGTTGTCTAGATCCGCCCCGATCATTTCTTCGGCACCCCTCCGCTATAAAATTTCTTCGCCCTCCCCGAAAATGTCTTCGGCGCCCCCCAATCCAATATTCCTGCCAACGGGCCTGTATACAAACAACAAAATAAAAAGTGTACAAATGAAAGTTGTTATATACAAACAACAAAACAATAAGTGTACAAATGAAAGTTGTTATATACAAACAACAAAACAAGTATACAAATGAAAGTTGTTATATACAAACAACAAAACAATAAGTGTACACATGAAAGTTGTTATATACAAACAACAAAACAATAAGTGTACACATGAACGTTTTTTTAGCTATTTCAACAAGCCCGATCTATAAATATTTAAAATAACTTGCAGAGATATATTCTGTATGCCAATGTACTTACTTTACACCAACATACTAAATAGTGTTAGACATGCTCATGGCAGATACATGATGTAAATGATCCACTTCCGTTTTAAAACTTCTACAACAGACACAAGACATCTGGTATTATATTATTATATCTATGGTATGGTGAGTCTACTTAATTTTACTTTTGTTAGAACATTTATAATATTTCCAGATGAAGTTCTTTTTATCTTCTTTAGTTTTGAAGCACGTTACTTGAATACAGCTAGCCATTCGTTGACATTTCTTACTTACAAAGGTTGTAATTGGTTAACTCTAGCACATAAGTTCATTCTGTCAAATCCATTTACACAAGTTTTTTCAGCAGAACATCTGTTTTGTCCTTATCAACAGCAACTTTCAATATTGTACACCCTGTGGCTATATTTAGTTTAATGTTGTGCACCCTGTGCCTATATTTAGTTTAATGTTGTACATACTGTGGCTATATTTAGTTTAATGTTGTACACCCTGTGGCTATATTTAGTTTAATGTTGTGCACCCTGTGCCTATATTTAGTTTAATGTTGTACATACTGTGGCTATATTTAGTTTAATGTTGTACATACTGTGGCTATATTTAGTTTAATGTTATACATACTATGGCTATATTTAGTTTAATGTTGTACACCCTGTGGCTATATTTAGTTTAATGTTGTACATACTGTGGCTATATTTAGTTTAATGTTGTACACCCTGTTGCTAAATTTAGTTAAATGCTGTATAACCGAACAACCAGAAGCTAACTTTGCTTTAGCTTGCTATACACTAAACTAAATCTGCTTCAATTACTAAATCTGCACTACTAGATGTACACTGCAAACCATGAGCAACATTTTGTTTTTCTTATAACGAATATTACTTTTATAAATTAATTTCAAGTATGATTTTCTACATCTTGTCTAATATTTTATATCAAGTATACACAAAGGTTTGTGTGTTGTTGTGTTTTCTACATCTGGTCTAATAATTTATATCAGGCTTGCACTAAGGTTTGTGTGTTGTTGTGATGTGTTTTCTACATCTGGTCTAATAATTTATATCAGGCATGCACTAAGGTTTGTGTGTTGTTGTGATGTGTTTTCTACATCTGGTCTAATAATTTATATCAGGAATGCACTAAGGTTTGTGTGTTGTTGTGATGTGTTTTATACATCTGGTCTAATAGTTTATATCAGGCTTGCACTAAGGTTTGTGTGTTGTTGTGATGTGTTTTCTACATCTGGTCTAATAATTTATATCAGGCTTGCACTAAGGTTTGTGTGTTGTTGTGATGTGTTTTTGTGTTATGTTATTGTGGTTTCTTTTTTATGTGGTTTCGTGGTGTCTTATTTTGATGTATTATTGTTGTGCCTTGTTTCGAAATGTTGTTGTGGTATCCTGTTTTAAGGGTTTTTTTTGTGGTTTTGTTTTGATGTGTTGTTGTGGTATATTGTTGTACTTTATGTGTAAAATTTTTTAAATACTGATGTAGGCTTTTTTCTCAAAATATTGAAGCCATATTTCTATAGTTATTTAAACAGATTACCAGATTGCCTGCATCTTTTGACATAAATTGAAGTTTAAATCTATTCAAAATATTACTTACTAAATTTCCTCTGCCTGTCTAGAACAATGAGATGTTCAGCGTTGTGAATATGTTTGTATTTATTATAATTATATAGGCACTATCCAAATGTATTTTCAGTATATAATTAGTACTTTGAAAAAAATGAATCTATAATTTTCTTCTCTGTTTGACATTCGAACTCACACTCAGACACACACAGTTGTGTGATTGCATAGAATGGACAAACTTACTTTATAGACATTAATCAGTTGTGTGATTACATAGAATAGTCAAACTTACTTTATAGACATTAATCAGTTGTGTGATTACATAGAATGGTCAAACTTACTTTATAGACATTAATCAGTTGTGTGATTACATAGAATGGTCAAACTTACTTTATAGACATTGATGTATTAAAAAAACACAGCCTCAAATCGCAAACATTTTTTAAATATATGTAATTTTGTGACAGTCACAATAGTAGATACACCAACAAAAACAGACATAATAGTAGACACACCAACAAAAACAGACACAATAGTAGACACACCAACAAAAACAGACACAATAGTAGACACACCAACAAAAAAAGACACAATAGTAGACACACCAACAAAAACAGACATAATAGTAGACACACCAACAAAAACAGACACAATAGTAGACACACCAACAAAAACAGACACAATAGTAGACATACCAACAAAAACAGACACAATAGTAGACACACCAACAAAAACAGACACAATAGTAGACACACCAACAAAAACAGACACAATAGTAGACACACCAACAAAAACAGACACAATAGTAGACACACCAACAAAAACAGATACAATAGTAGACACACCAACAAAAACAGACACAATAGTAGACACACCAACAAAAACAGACACAATAGTAGACATACCAACAAAAACAGACATAATAGGCTACTAGACACACCATTAAAGACAGACACAATAGTAGACACACCAACAAAAACAGACATAATAGTAGACACACCAACAAAAACAGACACAATAGTAGACACACCAACAAAAACAGACACAATAGTAGACACACCAACAAAAACAGACACAATAGTAGACACACCAACAAAAACAGACACAATAGTAGACATACAAACAAAAACAGACATAATAGGCTACTAGACACACCATTAAAGACAGACACAATAGTAGACACACCAACAAAAACAGACATAATAGTAGACACACCAACAAAAACAGACACAATAGTAGACACACCAACAAAAACAGACACAATAGTAGACACACCAACAAAAACAGACACAATAGTAGACACACCAACAAAAACAGACATAATAGTAGACACACCAACAAAAACAGACATAATAGTCTACTAGACACACCATCAAAGACAGACACAGTAGTAGACACACAACAAAAACAGAAAAAAACTAATATACAGTGAAACAATCACTAACAAAACAATTTACTTTGTCAGATACTTTTTGTTTTATAATTTTCAGGAAATGATTCACTCTAGTGAGATATTAAGATGTAAAGTTAAAATGTCAACTAACAATGTCAGGTTTGGATGTAAAGTGAAGTAAGAACTTACCGTCTGTATGGTAATTTGATTAGAAAAAGATGTCAAGGTGTCAAACGAAGATGTCAAATCTATATGGCAAACGAAGATATTAAATTAAGCTTTCAAATAAAGATTTCAAATAAAGATGTCACGTGATGTAAGAACTTACCGTCTGTATGGAGGTCTGATCAAAACTCATTTCTTTCTTCTTTGTTTTCACACTGCTCTTTGAACTTGTTGATCGTTTGATTTTGTGACCCTTGTGACCTTGACTCTCACCATCAGAGTTATCCATGATGATGATTGTATCCAGAGTTTGTCAACAGGTTCACCAACGAAATACTGCGATGTCTGAGTGGCTTTTGATATTATGTTCTTATTTCTTGGAGCATTACAACTGTTGATAGAAATAAAATCAATATATATATATATATATATATATTAGGGTGGGTAAAAAAAATTTTTTTTATTGAAACATTATTAAAAAGTTGTTACATCATGGTAGTACATGGAATATGTACAAATATTTGAAAACTACATAGTTTTACTACTCCCAACTTTTGTTCGAAATTTTTACTATATTTACTATGAGTTTTTTGTGACTGAACATGTTAAATTTGTGACCTAGGTTATTCAAAAAAGAAATGATATGCATATAAAATTTGTGTTTTATCTTTATAACCTTTTTTATGAATAACTAATTAGTTCAGACAACTGGGATAAGCATTGCATCCATTTTCCTCTCAATATAACTGGTGTACCATGTATTCAATATCGGATCACGCATGGTTGTTTTATTTCATTTTTGATTAATTTTTCAATTATTTTATTAAGCTCTTCTATGAATATGAGTTCTTCTACAAGAAGTGCAACTGTACATTCTGTGTTTGGGTCAGCAGCTGAATTGCCTAAAAGACAACTTCCAACCAGTGAAGATGTTTTCAAGGCTATTGGTGGATGCTTAAAATGGAACAATACAATCATAGCCTTCATTCACGAGCGCACGCATTAGCGATGAAGTTAAACAATTACCAGGCTAGTATCCCTACAAATGACATTACCAGTATAATTGTTCGAGTAAAAAGATGCAGGTGTTATGGATAGAGGAGATTGTAAATGTCCACAATCAGTAATAATTTCTGTGCTTGAGTGGGCATTTTGGGTGAATCAAAAGATGGCAAGAAATATGTTCATAGACAATGTTGACAAGCAAACAACAAAAATATTACAAAATCGACAGAAAAGAAAACATTCATTGATGCAGGGTGGCGATCAGATAGGAACCACAAATGATAACGTCAATGATGAGAAAGATAATGATATTCCAGATCAGGATGCTGAAGATGATGAACTACTTGATGCAGACTTCTCCAGCGATGAGGAATGTTCCAAATAACAAAACAGATATCAATATGAAGCAGTGGATCGATGTAAACTAAGCAATAGGGATGCATGTCTTATCGTTAAAGCTGTGTTGAAGGACTTAAACATGTTAACACCATCTACAGCTCTGGATCCAGCAAAGATGCGTCGACATAGAAAAATTTGGAGAGATAGGGCAGCCAAGGAACATACTGATGAGAGCAAAGATGGTTAACAAAAGCGAACAGGATTTTTGCGATCCATCTTGTCAAAGTGGGGCTAGAAACTTTTTCTATATGATACAACTGCTTCAGAACCTTGATACTGCTGATCAATCTATTATATTGCCTGTATTGGAAAATAACTGCTACTTTGCACATCCAGAAAACATTCTATTGGCTGCAGTTAGGACAATGATGAAGAAATTGGAAGGTATGCAGTAAATAAAATCATAACAGCACGACATAAACCAGCTCCATGCAGAGTTAGAATTTTTCAACAAAAATGACATAATCCTGAATATTGCAGCTAAATCACATGATCAGATGATTAACTGGGATTTTTGTGCAGTGACATCCCCTCCTCTGCTGGAACATATTTGTGATGATGAACTTAAACGCAACAACCCAATCATACTGGATCAAACTCCGTCACTCTCAAGCTGTTGAAAGAGCGATTAAAGAAGAGGCTGCTATTAGTTTGAAAGTGTACGGACATTTCAAACTGTACGGACATAGCTCTTGACATGGGATGGTTTTGCAAACAAAGAAATCAAGGGATGTTCTTCCGAAAATTGAAAGCAAAGCAAGTTTCCTGTGACAATCCATAAACAGTATTATTCATATGTACATTGTATATTTTGCATTTATAGATTTGTACAATTTCATATTACTTATACCAAACATTCTAAATGTTGTAAAATGTCATACATTTTGGGGGGGGGGTACGGGGTCAAAGCAAAATCTTTTTTATTATTAAAGTTTAAGACATTTTAATATCTTAGTAATGATATAGTAGATTTAAAAATAATTTTGTTAAAAAAAATATTAAACATATTGATATTTGTGGGTGCGGCATGCCGCCATCTTGAAATTTATGACCTTTTTGTGGCAAATATTTCTGAAATATTTATAGACTGTTTCATATACAATGTATATTTTTATAATCAGGAAAGCTTACTTTAGGGAATGTCAAAGTACTTTTTTGATAATGTAATAAATAAATTTTTTATGAATTTTTAAAATTTTGTATGGTGAAAAAAAGCAAAAAATGCTAATTTTGAAAATTAAAAAAAAAAAAAGGACTTAAAATTTCTTGAAAAGCCTCAGACATTCTATAAATGCACCTCTTCTACATAAAAATTAGAAGTTTTATCAAAATATGACAGGTGGTTTTTGAGATTTTCTTGCCATAGTGAAGCAAAAGGTCAAAAATATTTTTTCAGAGAAAAATGACTTTTAAGTTTTTAAATTATTGAAGTTTCTAAATGAGTAACATTCTGAAAATACATTTTAATTGATCTAAAAAAATTTGTTTCTGCAATATAATTAATTCATAGTTATTATTGACATGTTTTAGTATCTAAAAATAAAAAATAAAAAAATTGTTTTTTTTTTTAGATATAGTGCATTTTTTTCGCCCCGTACCCCCTTGAACTAAAAGTTGGGAGTGGAAGACATTATCTGATTTTTTTAAATTTTACATTTTTACAATAGAGTAGGACCATAGGCAACTTTTTGAATATGTTTCAAATTCCCAACTCCAAAAAAATTTTTTTTGACCCACCCTAATATATATATACACACATAAAGACATAACTCTAGATACACACACACACACACACACACATGAGAGGAGGCTGGCTAGGCTGCGAACTTGGCTATTTTTTTTATTAAGTTTGGATAATTTTACTAAACCAAAGGCTACCAACCAAACATATATACTGTATATAAACCAACCAAACATATATACTGTATATAAACCACCAGACATATATACTGTATATTAACCACCAGACATATATACTGTATATTAACCACCAGACATATATACTGTATATAAACCACCAAACATATATACTGTATATAAACCACCAGACATATATACTGTATATTAACCACCAGACATATATACTGTATATAAACCACCAAACATATGTACTGTATATAAACCACCAAACAAATATACTGTATATTAACCACCAGACATATATACTGTATATAAACCACCAAACATATATACTGTATATAAACCACCAAACATATATACTGTATATAAACCACCAAACATATATACTGTATATAAACCACCAGACATATATACTGTATATAAACCACCAGACATATATACTGTATATAAACCACCAGACATATATACTGTATATAAACCACCAGACATATATACTGCATATAAACCACCAGACATATATACTGTATATAAACCAACCAGACATATATACTGTATATAACCACCCAATATATTTTCATATAGTCATTTAAAAGTACAGAGGACAACTTCCACTAAAATTTATCCAGGATTAGACCTAAATGTGAATGAATGAAGAGCGGAGTCCTAGAGATATAATGATAAAACAGTCTGATAGTAGAATAATGAAATATATATAAGGATAAAACAGTCTGATAGTAGAATAATGAAATATATATAAGAAAATACGGAAGAAACAACCACAGATAAGCGATAATAAGAATGGCAGGTATAAAGAATGGCAGGTATAAAGAATGACAGGTATAAAGAATGGCAGGTATAAAGAATAACAGGTATAAAGAATGGCAGGTATAAAGAATGGCAGGTATAAAGAATGGCAGGTATAAAGAATGACAGGTATAAAGAATGACAGGTATAAAGAATGACAGGTATAAAGAATGGCAGGTATAAAGAATGACAGGTATAAAGAATGACAGGTATAAAGAATGACAGGTATAAAGAATGACAGGTATAAAGAATGGCAGGTATAAAGAATGGCAGGTAAAGAAATAGAAAGACAAGAAAATGTGCTGAGTTCTACACATTATTTGTTAGCCCAACTCAATTGATTTGAAATACATTATTTAAAGTTTTTTTTTAATACCACCATAGTAAGTAATGAATGTTTGTAGTTTATTTACCACAATATTTTTTTTTGGTTTTTTATTCTATATCTATGTACTTGCCAAAACAGTAAAAACAAAAATGGAAGTGTATATAGAGAGTTGCTTGACAATGGTCATTTAGTCTAGTGATAAATAAATAGCAAACAGAAGAAATAATATAGTCAAAAATAGCAAACAGAATAAATCATTAAAACAACAATTGATTCTGTCTACATATTAATAGATTTGATATACACTGTTTCCTAAACTTTTATACCTATATAGAAGAAGTTCTTAATGATGATATAGAAGAAGTTCTTAATGATGATATAGAAGATGGTGGAAGAAGGTGTTTTATGCGTTTTTTAAACCCATTTTTATTACACTTTAAAAATGAGATATTTAACTGTTAGATATACGACTAATGGAACAGATAGTATGGCGCCCTCTTTCATCCTCACCATAGTCGAGAGTGCCACTGCCATGGAGGGGCCACGAGAGATATATGTGTAAAACACAACGCCCACGCTATACCAACGAATGTCATTTAACCGTTTAATCTAGATAAAGTTATAACAGAGCCTGTGACAATCCCGAGGATAGAACCCACAACCTTAAGGTCGTCAGACAAGCGCTTTTCGTCCAACATCTTTAGTATTAGAAATGTTAGTTGGTAATTTATCCCAAGATATTGGTAGTTTATCCCAACATTTTGGCTATTTATCCTCAAATATTGATAATATAAAATGATTTATTTTAAAACATTGGTTCATGAAACTTATCAATAAGATGAATCGTACACAAGAAATTAAGTTTTAATCTCACCCTTCTTAGTTCACTCATGTCACCCTTCTTAGTTTACTCATCTCACCCTCCTTAGTTTACTCATCTCACCCTCCTTAGTAAACTCATGTCACCCTCCTTAGTTCACTCATGTCACCCTCCTTAGTTCACTCATCTCACCCTCCTTAGTTCACTCATCTCACCCTCCTTAGTAAACTCATGTCACCCTCCTTAGTAAACTCATCTCACCCTCCTTAGTTCACTCATGTCACCCTCCTTAGTTCACTCATCTCACCCTCCTTAGTAAACTCATCTCACCCTCCTTAGTAAACTCATGTCACCCTTCTTAGTAAACTCATGTCACCCTCCTTAGTAAACTCATGTCACCCTCCTTAGTAAACTCATGTCACCCTCCTTAGTTTACTCATCTCACCCTCCTTAGTTTACTCATCTCACCCTCCTTAGTTCACTCATCTCACCCTCCTTAGTTCACTCATGTCACCCTCCTTAGTAAACTCATCTCACCCTCCTTAGTTCACTCATGTCACCCTCCTTAGTTCACTCATCTCACCCTCCTTAGTAAACTCATGTCACCCTCCTTAGTAAACTCATGTCACCCTCCTTAGTAAACTCATGTCACCCTTCTTAGTAAACTCATGTCACCCTCCTTAGTTTACTCATCTCACCCTCCTTAGTTTACTCATCTCACCCTCCTTAGTTCACTCATCTCACCCTCCTTAGTTCACTCATGTCACCCTCCTTAATTTATATATATTAAGTACATAATATAAATTAAATCCCGAATTTATAAAAAAAAACTTAGTATGAATATTAAAAAAAAATATTCCTATTTTTTCAATATCTGCTGTGTACAAACCAATCAATATCTACTGTGTACAAACCAATCAATATATACTGTGTACAAACCAATCAATATATACTGTGTACAAACCAATCAATATATACTGTGTACAAACCAATCAATATCTACTGTGTACAAACCAATCAATATATACTGCGTACAAACCAATCAATTTATACTGTGTACAAACCAATCAGTATACATGTATACTGTGTACAAACCAATCAATATACATGTATACTGTGTACAAACCAATCAATTTATACTGTGTACAAACCAATCAATATACATGTATACTGTGTACAAACCAATCAATATACATGTATACTGCGTACAAACCAATCAATATATACTGTGTACAAACCAATCAGTATACATGTATACTGTGTATAAACCAATCAATATACATGTACAAACCAATCAATATATACTGTGTACAAACCAATCAATATACATGTATACTGTGTACAAACCAATCAATATCTACTGTGTACACACCATTCAAAATCTACTGAGTACAAACCAATCAATATATAATGTGTACAAACATCCTATAATGACTCTGTTTCAGATATTTTGTTATATAAAACATCCCAGAAATATTAAATTTATTTCCCAGACACAGGTATATTTAGAAAACAACTACTTGTTGCTATTCAAGCAATCATTGCTGTTTTAGAAGTTTACCAAAGTACAGGAATGTGGACATTAAAACCAAACAAAAAGTTATTTTAGAACTGCACACAAAAATTAATAATAAAATAAACAACTCACTACAAACTATTACAGTTCAGTGTAATGTTCGCCCGTTACACAAAGTATCCATAGTAACAGATAATTAGAACATTTTCAAAAGAAATAGAGCGAAGATTGCCAAATCGTACACTACTTTCTTCTCTTTATACCTCCATAGTATACAATCACTCCTTGAACCCTCCCAACTCACTTTCTCTCTCTCTCTCTCTCTCTCTCTCACTTTTTCTGTAGCCGAAGAAAAAAATGTGGATGAGTTAGCTCGCTTGGCTGTACTTCAGTTACTTGGAATTGGCAGACTTAATTCTTACTTCAGCAACATCCTCACGGTAGACAACTCTAGATGAAAAACAGGTTTCTCAGCCAAACGTTAATTATTTCTCATCTCTACTCAGCAAGCTAAACATAATAAAACACTAGGAATTGTTTGACTAACGTAACATTTATTTAGTGAATAAAGCACTAGGAATTGTTTGACTAACGTAACATTTATTTAGTGAATAAAGCACTAGGAATTGTTTGACTAACGTAACATTTATTTAGTGAATAAAACACTAGGAATTGTTTGACTAACGTAACATTTATTTAGTGAATAAAACACTAGGAATTGTTTGACTAACGTAACATTTATTTAGTGAATAAAACTCTAGGAATTGTTTGACTAACGTAACATTTATTTAGTGAATAGAACACTAGGAATTGTTTGACTAACGTAACATTTATTTAGTGAATAAAACACTAGGAATTGTTTGACTAACGTAACATTTATTTAGTGAATAAAACACTAGGAATTGTTTGACTAACGAAGCATTTATTTAGTGAATAAAACACTAGGTATTGTTTGACTAACGTAACATTTATTTAGTGAATAAAACACTAGGAATTGTTTGACTAACGTAACATTTATTTAGTGAATAAAACACTGGGAATTGTTTGACTAACGTAACATTTATTTAGTGAATAAACCACTAGGAATTGTTTGACTAACGTAGCATTTTTTTAGTGAATAAAACACTAGGAATTGTTTGACTAACGAAGCATTTATTTAGTGAATAAAACACTAGGAATTGTTTGACTAACGTAACATTTATTTAGTGAATAAAACACTAGGAATTGTTTGACTAACGTAACATTTATTTAGTGAATAAAACACTAGGAATTGTTTGACTAACGTAACATTTATTTAGTGAATAAAGCACTAGGAATTGTTTGACTAACGTAACATTTATTTAGTGAATAAAACACTAGGAATTGTTTGACTAACGTAACATTTATTTAGTGAATAAAGCACTAGGAATTGTTTGACTAACGTAACATTTATTTAGTGAATAAAACACTAGGAATTGTTTGACTAACGTAACATTTATTTAGTGAATAAAGCACTAGGAATTGTTTGACTAACGTAACATTTATTTAGTGAATAAAACACTAGGAATTGTTTGACTAACGTAACATTTATTTAGTGAATAAAGCACTAGGAATTGTTTGACTAACGTAACATTTATTTAGTAAATAAAGCACGAGGAATTGTTTGACAAAAGTAACATTTATTTAGTGGATAAAGCACTAGGAATTGTTTGACTAACGTAACATTTATTTAGTGAATAAAGCACGAGGAATTGTTTGACTAACGTAACATTTATTTAGTGAATAAAGCACTAAGAATGGTTTGACTAACGTTACATTTATTATAGTTGATATTTTCTCATTTACATTTCCCAATATGGGACAAATTATAAGTGAATATGATGACAAACCTCATGCTACAGAAAAGCTTGACGATACTAAAATGTAAAATTTATAGAACTCTTTGATACACTATTGTTGCTGGTAATGAATCTATAATATGTCCGTTTGAAATGATGACGACAATAGTTAAAAATGCAAGCATTCAGTGGATACAAGGCTAATATAACTTGACACCAATGTGCAATAACACTGATTGCTTTTACCTTGTTTGTAATATAACAATGTCCGACGACTTGTTGAGATCACATTATATAGTCTATCCCACTACAGTAAGAGATCTATCCCACTAAAATATGAGTTACATCCCACTACAGTATGAGATCTATCCCATTACTGTATGAGATCTATCCCACTCCAGTATGAGATCTATCCCACTAAAATATGAGATCTATCCCACTAAAATATGAGATCTATCCCGCTACAATATGGAGTATTTCCCATTACACTATGAGATCTGTCCCACTACAGCATTAGATGTATCACACTTCAGTATTCGATATAGCCCTTTACAATATGCAATATATCCCATTTCAGTTTCATGTATTTAACACATCTCTTTATTCTTGTTTTTTTATTACTGACTTAAAATGAAATTATAAAACTATTTTTATCTTTCATAAAGAATTAACTTACTAGAAAATTATTATGTTTGGTTTTTGGACGCTAAATTTAGGTAGTTCATTATTAGTTCACAAACTCATTTACTTTTTTATTTTCTAACTCCACTGTTAGCTATTCAAATTGAACTTTCTTTAGTTACATAACAATGTGAAAAACAGGAAAAGTTCACCAAAAACACAGCCAATATTTTACAATTAAAACAGAAATAAAATATTGAATGAAATAATTTGGTACAGAAGAATTCTGGCATACATATAAATCACGTGATGAATTGAAAATAATGTGTTTGTCATTCTCTAAAGTCTACAAGTAACGCAATTTAAATAATCTGTATTATACTGTATTATACTGTATTATACTAGGTATAAAACGAAACAAAGCAACACAAAAACATATTTTTTTTTTACAATTATAGTGTTCTTTCTTGGAGTGCAGACTCCACTTTGAGGCGAAAACTAAAAACCTGTTAGGTGTTGAGGAGTGCGGGATTACAGGTAGTACCAACACAGGCAGGTCTAACCTCGTCTACTTCACGGTTGTATTTACCATCTTGTCTAGACATCGTTGTATCAGCCTTTGCTTCATTCAATACAAAAAGTTTTACATACAACACATGCAAGTTGATTAAACATCCGTCCTCACAACAAAGTCAACGAATGAGTTCATCAAACATCCGTCCTCACAACAAAGTCAATGAGCTCATTAAACATCCGTCCTCACAACAAAGTCAACTAATGAGTTCATTAAACATCCGTCCTCACAACAAAGTCAACTAATGAGCTCATTAAACATCCGTCCTCACAACAAAGTCAACTAATGAATTCATTAAACATCCGTCCTCCGTCCTCACAACAAAGTCAACTAATGAATTCATTAAACATCCGTCCTCACAACAAAGTCAACTAATGAGCTCATTAAACATCCGTTCTCACAACAAAGTCAACTAATGAGCTCATTAAACATCCGTCCTCACAACAAAGTCAACGAATGAGTTTATCAAACATCCGTCCTCACAACAAAGTCAATGAGCTCATTAAACATCCGTCCTCACAACAAAGTCAACTAATGAGTTCATTAAACATCCGTCCTCACAACAAAGTCAACTAATGAGTTCATTAAACATCCGTCCTCACAACAAAGTCAACTAATGAGTTCATTAAACATCCGTCCTCACAACAAAGTCAACTAATGAGTTCATTAAACATCCGTCCTCACAACAAAGTCAACTAATGAGTTCATTAAACATCCGTCCTCACAACAAAGTCAACTAATGAGTTCATTAAACATCCGTCCTCACAACAAAGTCAACTAATGAGTTCATTAAATATCCGTCCTCACAACAAAGTCAACTAATGAGCTCATTAAACATCCGTCCTCACAACAAAGTCAACTAATGAGTTTATTAAACATCCGTCCTCACAACAAAGTCAACTAATGAGTTCATTAAACATCCGTCCTCACAACAAAGTCAACTAATGAGTTCATTAAACATCCGTCCTCACAACAAAGTCAACTAATGAGCTCATTAAACATCAATTTAGTCTTCACTAAGAGCTTGATATTTGGTGTTTAATATGTTAGGCCTTTTTTTAAATTATAAAGTTTCTGTCCAATATTTATTTCCAATAGGATTAATAATACAATCTAAAAAAAAAAAAACTTTCTGTAAAAATAGACTGTTATTAAAATGTACTAAAAAGTACAATTATATTTTATTAGCCTTAGATTATACAAATCATTAAATAAAATTGACTAAAAAAAGCAGGAGTGCCACTATGAATTCAAAATTTTATTTTTTTATATTCAGTTTAACAATATCTGATGATAGATTGCATCCAGTAACACATTGGCGCACAATTTATTTAGTAAATATAATTTATATAAATATTTGTGTGATCAAAGCCTAAATACATATACTTTGTATTTTTTAACACAATTTAATAAAAGTCTACTTTTAGAAAGCTTTTTTTAATATTTTGATTTTTTTTTTTACGTTGTAAAGTAAAAAGTATTTGACTAGTTTTTGTTTGTATAATTAAAATAAACGTATAAGTGGTCACCTAATGTTTAATCCAAAGATTTAAAAAAATCTGTTGTTTTATACATTTTATGCTCTATTTTTAAATAAAGAATTTTACTTGCTTTTGTTGATAAAGCTGATATATTAAAAGTAGCACCACTTTAAAAAAAAAACTTCAGAAATTAGAACCCGCGCTAAACTTTCGACAAAATATCTCTTTCATATCTTTCCACTATTTCCACTATTTCCACTATTTCCCTATTTATATAAACATTATCAAAATGTAGGCTAATTTATTTCTGAAGTTTTATTTCTGAATTAATTGACTTCAACGTTTTCAAATATTGTCATCGATAATACACAATTGCTCAAAATTTTTAATCGATTGCACTCCGAAAAGCTATTGAACATTGATTTCCCATTTTCAATTCTTATTCACATTATATAGTAATTTAAATAAATATCTCTAAAATATGAAATAACCGGTGACAACAAGTTGAAATATTAATCATTTAATTTTACATCGCTATAAATAATTGAAATCTAAGGAACTTTCTTTTTATACTTTTATTGCTTTTTAATAGAAATGTTTTTATTTACATTATTTAATACTTTTAGTTTCTGAAGAACTTGCAACTGTTTTTTCAAATCTTAGACTAATTGGGTACTTCATATAAAACTAAAAATAGCTACACTATAGCATATGTATTATACTCACGCATTTATTTTTTATTTTTGTAAACTTTCACATTATACTAAAGTTAATAAATAATTTAACCTGGTAATTTTACAAGATACACATTTATGAGCTCGAAATATCAAAATAGTATTTTGACCAGAAGAATTTATAAATGTCCGTATTTTTTGTATTTTCACTAAATGAGAACAAGTCAAAAATATTTGCAGGATTTGAGACACAAGTAGAAACATTCACGTTATCTTTGAGGGATCAACATTTCTCTAACCTTAGAAGTTCCACCTCATTTAACGTAGCCAGTATAAGTTTACAACAGTTACATTACTCCGTTCTTCAGTTACATTACTTCGACGTTCAGTTACATTACTTCGTTCTTCAGTTACTTTACTTCGTCCTTCGGTTACATTACTACTTCAGTTACATTACTTCGTCCTTCAGTTACATTACTTCGTCCTTCAGTTACATTACTTTGTTCTTCAGTTACATCACTTTGATCTTCATTTACATTACTTCGTCCTTCAGTTACATTACTTTAAATTTTAAGATCTCATGAAATCAAGATGTAAGGTAGTTGTATATTGTTTCCTGTAACCAATTATGCTTACATATTGGAATGTGAAAACAATTGATAAAGTTTGAGGCAGAGTGGAATATTTCAGCCAATCTCTGGTGTGAGACATATATATATATATATATATATATATATATATATATATATATATATATCTCGTAGTGTGAAGTGAAGTGTTCCATCAGTTGTGATGACTCCGTGCTACACTGGCTGCGTTGGACGGAACCTCACACTGGATCACTGATGGTGTTAGTTCAACAGGTAAACAAACCAGCACGTGTGAATCAAAGTAAATAATGTACACAACAATAAATGGAATGACAAGTTTGGTGTACCAAACTGCAGGTAAGAATCGAAAAGAGTATTATGTAAATCCAACTTATAGCTTAAGTATTTTTTGTTCTGAAACAGTCCGTCAGTTTTATTTAGTTTGAGATTTCATTTTCAGTTTTTCTCTGTGTCTCTGCGGAGAGTAAATCACGTTAACTTTGATTTGTTGTTATAAAATACAAACAAACAAAAATATATACAAACCTACAACCTTTCTTTATACACAGTAATAAATACACTTAAAGTTGGCGGTGACCTAGTTATCAGCTCAACGTACAGGTAGACACCAAGTTTGTTATTACAGTTGTTTATCTCTGTCTCCATGGAAACATTTTCCCAGACTTCATCTTTCATTATCATCTGTTCATCCCACTTTAAGATATCTTCAGATGTCTTCAAACATTTCAGTGCAACCATCACCAACACACAGCACATCCTTCATTGACACATAGTCTTCAAACATTTCAGTACAACCATCATGAACACACAGTACATCCATCATTGACACATATTCTTCAAACATTTCAGTACAACCATCATGAACACACAGTACCTCCATCATTGACACATAGTCTTCAAACATTTCAGTACAACCATCATGAGCACACAGTACATCCTTCATTGACACATAGTCTTCAAACATTTCAGTACAACCATCATGAACACACAGTACGTCCATCATTGACACATAGTCTTCAAACATTTCAGTACAACCATCATGAACACACAGTACATCCATCATTGACACATAGTCTTCAAACATTTCAGTACAACCATCATGAACACACAGTACATCCATCATTGACACATAGTCTTCAAACATTTCAGTACAACCATCATGAACACACAGTACATCCATCATTGACACATAGTCTTCAAACATTTCAGTACAACCATCATGAACACACAGTACATCCATCATTGACACATAGTCTTCAAACATTTCAGTACAACCATCATGAACACATGACTTCTTATTGTTTCCTACTAAGCCAACATGTATCTACATTTAATGTTAGTTTTTTAAAGCAAAATCTCTTTTATCAATTTACTGATTTCATATGTCTGATATTTTAAAATGGTGTAATTAAATTTACTGATTTCATATGTCTGATATTTTAAAATGGTGTAATTAAATTTACTGATTTCATATGTCTGATATTTTAAAATGGTGTAATTAAATTTACTGATTTCATATGTCTGATATTTTAAAATGGTGTAATTAATAAAAAAAATATCAAGCTTCTCACATATAATCAACAATAACACAATTATTAGTAAGTATATGTATTATGTCACTTTTAAAAATTTGTTTTCATTTAATGCCTTATATTTAATAATAAAATAAATAAGAAAATATAAATAATAACTGTCATTGACACTCATGGTTTCCTCATTTACATAAATCTAACATTAGTAACATATCTCTGGTAGACGTTGGTCTAAATATTTCGATTTAATTCTGCACGGCCCTTTAATAAGTTTATATTGAATGCTTATCTGTGACAATACACACACAAATAAACCACACACAACAATATACCACATAGATTAAAAAATCACATGCAGATATACAGCATATACAAAATAAACCATGCACTAAAATAACACGCACACATAAATCATAAACCACACATATATACACCATACATATATACACTACACATATATTTACCACACATATACACATCACTCACACAAATGCACCACACATATATACAACACACATATATACACCACACATATATAAACCACACATATACACATCACTCACACAAATGCACCACACATATATACACCACACATATATACACCACACATATATTCACCACACATATATATATATACACCTCACATATATTCACCATATATATACACGTCACTCACATACATACACCACACATATATACACATCACTCACACAAATAACCACACATATGCACAGCAGTCACACACATACACCACACATATATACACATCACTCACACAAATACACCACACATATATGCACATCACTCACACAAATACACCACACATATATGCACGTCACTCACACACAAACACCACACATATATGCACAGCACTCACACACATACACCACACATATATGCACAGCACTCACACAAATACACCACATAAACATATGTACCATACACTCCAATGCTTACTTTTCTGGTTAAATTTCAAGGACACCTTACGGAGCAAATGTCAGTAATATCTGACAGTATCTCTCAAATGTCAGTAATATCTGACAGTATCTCTCAAATGTCAGTAATATCTGACAGTATCTCTCAAATGTCAGTAATATCTGACATTATCTCTCAAATGTCAGTAATATCTGACAGTATCTCTCAAATGTCAGTAATATCTGACAGTATCTCTCAAATGTCAGTAATATCTGACAGTATCTCTCAAATGTCAGTGATATCTCTCAATTGAACTTGACGGTTGCAAAACTTCATTTTATTTTCACAACATTTCTCCAAGTAGTTTTGTGGGCGGGTCACCTTTCTCTGGCCTTGGGGTTCTATTGCAGAGGCACATACCACATAATATGTACACTACACATACATAATCACCACATACATATATAGAGCAAACAATACTCACCAGTTACTATACACTCCGCAATCAAATATAACACACACATACACATAAAACATCTACACCCCACATAAATAAACAATATTTTCCCCCGCTACCATTGTTTAATGTCACAATGTTTAATGTCACATTGTTTAATGTCACAATGTTTAATGTCATCATTGTTTAATGTCAACATTGTCTATGTCACTATTTTATTTTAATGATGTGTAACGTCATTATATAATTGCTCAATAAAAGTATTATCAGTTTATCATGCTATAGTCTTCTATTGGATATACAACTATTGATTTCAAAAGCAAAGTTGAACAAAAGACTTCATCAAGATTCAATGTATATACACAGTCCTACTCGTAGTTCTACTGGTACTGGTGAATCAATCCTACTACATCAGTGAACTCAGCCATCAATATTACGAATCACTCATGTCTACACCAATCGTAGTTCTATATAAACTCAGTTCACTCAACACTTGTGTTTAGTTTTCACAGTATACTCTGACAATTAATATTTATTAATGATTTTATTTACATCATTTTTTTTTCTGAAAGGACTAAATTAAAATATCTTTTTTTGTTTCAATGGCCTATAAAGTGACCGTTAACTAGCCATACGGGGTTAACAAATATGAACACACATTTTGAAGACTTAATTCTTTTTTCAGGATTAGTTTTGGTAATGAGATTGTGTCAAATTCGCCCAGTTCGGTGTAAGAAAAAGATCAGATCAACGTAAACTGTACTTCAATTTAATACAAATATATTGTTTGGTAAGTTTTGTTCAATTTAATTCAAATATATTGTTTAGTAAGTTTTGTTTAATTTAATTCAAATAAATTGTTTGGTAAGTTTTGTTCAAAAGATTTTTCTTCATTTATTAGAGTTACTCTTAATAACAGAATGAAAGTGAAACATTTATTTGATTTATATATTTCTTCCTTATGCATTTAACCCCCCCCCACACACACACCCACACACACACACCCACACACACACACACACCCATCTGTCCACTTTCTCCTCACTGTTCAATCTGGACATCTGTGAAGACTTCCCTGAGATAGTCACCATGACTATAGGCCTATAGTAGTGAAGACTTCCCTGTGATAGTCACCATGACTATAGACCTATAGTAGTGAAGACTTCCCTGTGATAGTCACCATGACTATAGGCCTATAGTAGTGAAGACTTCCCTGTGATAGTCACCATGACTATAGACCTATAGTAGTGAAGACTTCCCTGTGATAGTCACCATGACTATAGACCTATAGTAGTGAAGACTTCCCTGTGATAGTCACCATGACTATAGACCTATAGTAGTGAAGACTTCCCTGTGATAGTCACCATGACTATAGACCTATAGTAGTGAAGACTTCCCTGTGATAGTCACCATGACTATAGACCTATAGTAGTGAAGACTTCCCTGAGATAGTCACCATGACTATAGGCCTATAGTAAGTCAAGCCTAACAACATTCCAAAGTAAATATAGCCAGGGACAAGTTTTCTATAGATCACTGATGCGTGAACGAGTTGAATCGTAAACCTCACTGATGCATCACTGTCTATTTAGGAGCTTCTCTGTAACACTTATGTGGGTGTGTGGGGGGGGGGAAGCGGGCAGGGGCGGCGGGCGCACGGAGGGGGGAGGGGCGTTAGTGAAAACAATGCTATAGAACGAAGAAGTATATATCAAAATTGATGTATAGGTTCTAAATGTAGCTAGATACATCGCCACCTCTCCAGACTTTATAGTACTATCAGTCATACTCCATACATTTAGGTACCATCATTTCCTCTATACTGCGATGTACCATCAATTCCTGTATACTACAATTAACCATCATTTCCTGTATATTACATTGTACCATCATTTCCTCTATAACATAATGAACCATTATTTCTTCTTCGCCTTAATAGACGTTTTATTTAGGGGGGGGGGGGCAACACAATTAGTCGGTGTTTATGGTACCAAGTGGACTGGTTAATATGTAGTGGTGTTTGTCATATAATATGTAGTGGTGTGTGTCATATAATATGTAGTGGTGTGTGTCATATAATATGTAGTGGTGTGTGTCATATAATATGTAGTGGTGTGTGTCATATAATATGTAGTGGTGTGTGTCTGTGTCATATAATATGTAGTGGTGTGTGTCTGTTAATATGTAGTAGTGTGAGTCAGTTAATGTAAAGTGGTGTGAGTCAGTTAATGTAAAGTGGTGTGAGTCAGTTAATGTAAAGTGGTGTGAGTCAGTTAATGTAAAGTGGTGTGAGTCAGTTAATGTAAAGTGGTGTGAGTCAGTTAATGTAAAGTAGTGTGAGTCAGTTAATGTAAAGTGGTGTGAGTCAGTTAATGTAAAGTGGTGTTATTTCTTGTGCATGTCATGTATATTGTATCAATGTGTAATGAAGTGTGTATAGTAGTTTGTAAGATAAACTTTCCTCGATTGTCCTTCACTGTAATGTATTTTTCAAATGTCAAAATAGAATGAGTACACACACATGAATGGGTATAAACAATAAGATCTATCTTATAATTTTCAAATGTAGCATGGCCAATGACTTTTAAAAAAAATAAAATGCATTTATTAATTATCAATAGATACTTTATTCCATAAAAACAAGATTTTTTTCCGTAGTTGAAAATTTTCACTTTTATTGTATTAATTAATTTAGCATACATTTTTTATGGAATTTACATCTTTTTTATTGTTCTCTTTAACACTTGATTTTTATTCTAAATTCTTTTGAAAACTATTTTTCCGCAGTTCCATCAGAAGAGTTTTGAAAATGTCCTCCATCTATGTCACTGAGTTGAACGCCAGTTATGTTGTTACTTCAGCGATAAGTAACTTAACAATTTATGAGAAGGATGCACTGGCACCCAGACATTATACAGACCAATTGTACCTTCTACTGTTTGGCATTATGATAGTTTGTAAGATAAAATCATTATCTTTGTTATGTTTACTTTAATATTCGGTATGCTGATAATTGTAAGACAACATTACTAAAGTTTAAGTATAGGTTTATATGTAGTTCTGAAAAATGACTGAATTTGAAAATATTCATGACGCTGACACACATCAGTGTAAATACATTTCAACAATATACATACTTTATTAGTTATAGTCATTCCAAATAGAATAATTCTTTGAAAAATAATTACAGTAGCATTTACATTTAAACTATTCTAAACAGATCATGAAACATTTTTATAAATCAAAAAGTGTTTACTGATGCTTACTGTGATTTCTAAACTTTTGAATCATTTGATTCTAATGAATTGGTTTGGCGAGGAACGTTTTTTTTTATATAGCAATACTTGGTAAACGATTTGTAAGACGTATCAATGGCTACTGAACATTGCATTAGTAACTCACGACTAAATATGACTTTATTTAATATATGAATCAGTCCATTAAATATGACGTTATTTAATATATGAATCAGTCCATTAAATATGACGTTATCTCTATACTTATAAGAGGCATTTGTTGTCTGTCTGTCTGTTCCCTTATAACTCAAGATCCAGATAACCAAATAATGTGAAATTTGTTACACATACACATAATTACATGGGGAAGGTTATAGGACAGGTTTCGTTTCATATCGATGGGTAGTTTCATTGTAATTAATTTTTTTTTATTTTAGTATTTTACTATATTAAAGTAATCTCGACGGCGCCATAGATAAAATTCCTCTGTGACGTCATTTCCCTATCATACATTTTTAAAAGAGGGGTAACTCCCGGAAACTCCAATTGTAAACATGATGAAATCAATAGTCATATCTATTTACCTATCGTTTTATGTATTCGGAAGATTAAAATTAAAGGTGCACTTTAATAAACCAAAATACGTTAATTAAAATGTTTCTGTGACATTATTAACATTATTAATACAATCTCAATGCGTAGTTTAATTGTAATTAATTATTTTAGTATTTTACTATATTGAAGTATTCACGGTATGGGATCGCCTTCACTATAAATAAAAATCGCGCACCAAGTGAATGTGTAATTGAACGGACGGTGAAGAAAGGGCTAGGGACGGGAAAAAAAAATATTGTTGTTTTTTTTTCCTGCTGCAAGTACCCGACTTTGCCCGGGATTAAAATAAGGTTTTCTGTTTATTTAAGAAGCGTAATTTGACGTTTAATTGTACAGAGAGAGGGAGGGGGAGAGAGATAAAGAGAGAGGGGGCAGAGAGGGGGAGAGAAGGAGGGAGGGAGGGAGAGAGGTGGTAGGGAGGGTGTCACAGGTTGTGACTAATCTGTCGAAACTATCCCCTTACTCCAACCCTTAACCTAATAATAGTAATAACGTTAATATGTAGATTAAACTATACATAACAATCTACGTTCCCGTGCTCCAGTTTCCCCCCCTTTTACCCCACCCCCGTAATTACGTCATCCGCCAGGTGGACAGCGGAAGGCGTACGAGGCAGGGAGGTAACAGAAACACGTTACATTCCTCGCTGGGAACATTCTCTGACCACCGGGACTATTCTCCGGTCGGTTTCTTCAAAGGGACAGCGACCCGCTCGATGTCCGGTTACTAAGGTCTTTGTCTATACGGCGTATTTCTCCCCCCCCCCTCCCCCCTTAGGCTCCACCCCCTAATTTGAAAGTTTGAATGAAGCAGCTATCATATTTGATTGGTTAATGGTCACGTGTGAAAGGTGAGGTGGGGAATGAAAGAGAGATTCGTGGTCAGTCGGCCGGGGAGCGGCGTCTTGTGGAGTCGATTAGTGAATAGTCTCTGAGTGAGAGAAAGAGAGACATAGAGAGAGAGAGAAATAGAGAGAGAGATCTAGAGTGAACACGTCCCTCAATTGATTCAGAATTTTATATTGGATTACCTCGTTGCTGTATCTTTTTGGATTATCTTTGATTTATTTGAAAGGCCACCAGATCCCTGATACGGACTGGTACCTCTGTGTATAATAAATATTTGATTGTTGTCACACGACACTTGTTGAGTTGGTCATCGTCACCTGTGTTACCTTTAATTGTTGTGGAGACTGAGGGTGTGGCAGGAATACAAATAAAATACGAGTCAGCCCTCATACACTTAGACACAAGCCAAGGATACCCTTCTCGGGAACCTCAACATCGGGGGCCCGTATCGGGATCTTTAACAGAGGGAGATTAAGAGGGAGGGAGGGAGAGGGAGGGTTGGAGAGAGAAAGGGAGGGAAGGAAAGAGAAAGGAAGGTAGGGAGGGAGATAGAGGGGAGGGAGGGAGAGAGGATGGGAGAAATGGGAGGGAGAGATAAAGAGAGAGGGGGCAGGGAGGGAGAGAGGAGGAAGGTGGAGAGAGGGGGGACGGGGGTGAGGGAGGGAGGGAGGAAGAAAGGGAGGGAGGGGAAGAGAAAGGGAGAGAGGGGGTAAGGAGGGAGAGAGAGGGGGTAGGGAGAAAACAAAAGGTAAACAGAAAACCTTATTTTAAACCCGGGCAAAGCCGGGTACTTGCAACTAGTTTAATATATGAATCAGTCCATTAAATATGACGTTATTTAATATATGAATCAGTCCATTAAATATGACGTTATTTAATATATGAATCAGTCCATTAAATATGACGTTATTTAATATATGAATCAGTCCATTAAATATGACTTTATTTAATATATGAATCAGTCCATTAAATATGACTTTATTTAATATATGAATCAGTCCATTAAATATGACTTTGTTGAAGTTGTGAAGTTTAAACTATTGTTCTGCTCCACAGTTATGGATGTTGGGTTTGGTCTGATAGAAGCTGGGAGTGTCAGGACCAAAAATACGACGCACATTTTGGTGAAAAATATTTTAGATTCATGTAAGACTAAAACAGCTTTTATTATATTTATACGGACACACTAGATGACACTATTTGAACTTCGCTCAAAATTTTGGATTTTAGATAAACAATAGTTGAATTAGTCATTAATTCTATCCTGATGCTGTCACGATACAATACTGAAACTATTCTGATACTGTCACGATACAATACTGAAACTATTCTGATACTGTCAAGATACTAGTCTGAAACTATTCTGATACTGTCACGATACTATACTGAAACTATTCTTATACTGTCCCGATACTATACTGAAACTATTCTGATACTGTCACGATACTATACTTGAAACTATTCTGATCCTGTCACGATACTATAATTAAATTATCCTGATACTATACCGATACAATCCTCAGTTGCTGCTGGTATAGCCTACTGGTTGATTGGTTTCGCCCTGGCATTCGGAAAGGGCAATTCTTTTATTGGATGGACGAACTGGGCTTTGGTTGGACTGGACGATTCTAAAATAGCCTTCGCTGTGTACCAGATTATGTTCGCTTCAACAGCAACAACAATTATAGCCGGTGCAGTGTCTGAAAGATGTGAATTTATAGCATACCTTATTTATAGCTTTATTCTTACAGGTATTGTACATTTGTTGCCTACATTTGTATAGCTTTATTCTTGCATACATTGTGAATAGTTTAAAGACTACTTTTTGTACAGTTGTATTCCCACAGGTATCATAAATAATGTATAGCCTTATATGTAGCTTTATTCTCGCAGGTATTGTGAATATTTTAATGCTTTTTTCCCAAAGGTAATGTGAATAATTAGCTTTTATTGCCCTAGATCGCAAGTAAAATAATTATTTGTCAGGATTCGCAGCTAGTGTATTGTAAAAGAAATATTTGCAGTTATGTATAATTTATTAAAGAAAAGTTCAAAGAATTATTAAAATATTTGATGAAAACAATACGAGTTTGAAATGTAATGTGTTGTGTAAATCTATTTCAGGGTTTATTTATCCAGTAGTGACTCACTGGGGATGGGACCATAACGGTTGGTTGTTCAAGGGACTCGACTTTTTTATAGACGGACATTCTGTGAAAATTGGCTACGAGGTAAACATTTGATTATTGGCTAAGAGGTAAACATTTGATTATTGGCTATGAGGTAAACATTTAATTTCTTTTGTAACGGAATGAAATATTTTACAGAAAACAATTTTATTAATTTAGACATCAGAAGAAAACTGTATTATTATATTGACTATTGTAAATCATGATTTTTATGTACAACATCAGCGGTTGACAATTTATAAACATTTTTATGTAGCTCTAAGTCAGCTACATTTTAAATCGTGTAGCCTACATTGTAAAACATATAGGGTTACATTATAAAACATATAGGGCTACATTATAAAACATGTACATATAAAAACTGTTTGATATAATACGTGTACATTACTGTATATAATAATTTGAACCTGAAACAAAAAATACTTTTAAAGGATTTTGGTGGCAGTAGCTTGGTTCATTTGGTCGGGGGCACAGCAGCCTTCATCGCAGCTTGTTTCCTGGGACCACGAATAGGAAGATTTCATAGAGAAACTGGAAAAGTCATTCACATCAAAGGACATTCAGTTGCAGTAAGTCAGGCCAACAATAGGGATTATATAGCTGTAATGACTGTGCAGAACTAGACGAATCAATAGCACAAATATTTTAATAATAAGACTTATACAGAATCTTAGTAATTGTAAACATTATTAAATATGGCGTATTTACTTTCATATACCAGATTTTAAGAAATCAAGGGAAATTTATTGTAGGAAGGGTTGAAGTAAATGTATTTATATATATCATATACATATATCACATACATATATCACATACATATATCATATACATATATCACATACATATATCATATACATATGTCACATACATATATCACATACATATATCACATATATATATATCATATACATATATCATATACATATATCACATACATATATCACATACATATACCATATACATATATCATATACATATATCATATACATATATCATATACATACATCACATACATATATCATGTACATATATCATATACATATATCACATACATATATCATGTACATATATCATATACATATATGTCCATATATCAATTACATATATCACATACATATATCATGTACATATATCATATACATATATCAATTACATATATCATATACATTTATCATGTACATATATCATGTACATATATCATATGTACTTTAATGTTTCACACACAATCTTTGACATTCACTAAAGCAAAATTACTTGATATTTCTAAATTTATAAAAATAAAACGTAGCCATGTTGCATCGTGCTAAACTATTTCAATGTTTTCTGTTTCAATTGTATTATTAGACTGCTCTACTGTTACACAAGTTAAATTGCTCAAGTTATGCAACATAACACTTTACAGTTACATTCTACAGTTACTCAACCTAACATGCTACAGTTACGCAACTTAACATTCCACAGTTACACAACCTAACATACTACAGTTAAACAACCTAACATTCTACAGTTACACAACCTAATATACTACAGTTACACAACCTAACATACTACAATTACACAACCTAACATACTACAGTTACACAACCTAACATACTACAATTACACAACCTAACATACTACAGTTACACAACCTAACATACGACAGTTAAACAACCTAACATTACACAGTAACTTAACGTAACAGGAGAAATGCAATTAACAGTTAGTGTCTCATTCCATTTTGTTTCTTGTCTCTATAGCTGTGTACTATTGGTCTATTTGTGTTACTCTTTGGATTTATGGCACTAAATGCAGGAGCACAACATCATATAAGTCATCCAGGTGATGCTTCAGTCATAAGTCTCGCTGTCTTCAATACACTCATCTCAGCAAGTGTTGGTGGTTTCACATCTCTTATCACACACAGGTACAAGCTGCATGTTAAATGTATATAAACTTGTAATAATAGAATGTCTAAATTACTCACATGACATGTACGGTAATAATACAGTCCATCATTTTCTAATATTTAATTTGACACTCTGACAGGTGTGGTCTTTTTGGTAAAAGTTGGAGCATACATGGTGTCATCAATGGATCCTTCGTTGCCATGGTAATTCTGTTACACTAGTTATATCAGGTTACTGAATCGATCTTTATTTATCTATATACAGTCTCAGTATTGATACAAATTATCAGTTGTCTTCTGTTATACAGTCTCAGTATTGATACAAATTATCAGTTGTCTTCTGTTACAATTAAAAAAAATCATTGGAAGTTAAGGACAAAATATTCACTGTTTTAGATATTATAAAGGAGTTCAAAATATAAACAAAGAACAATATCACACTAACTACATAACAGTATCACAAAAACTACATAATATTATCACACTAACCAGAGAACATTTCATACTAACCATAGAACAGTATCACACTAAACAGATAGCAGTATCACACTAAACACAGAACAATATCACAATATACAGAGAACAGAATAATATTAAACATATAATATATTATTATATACTGGCTATCGCTTTAACTTAACAAAAATAAAACGAATTTAATGCTTTCCTCTCTAAACTTACTGTGCATGATTTATCTGTTCTATATTATTGCATAATATAGATAATTTAATATAATGTATTAAAGTGTAATTTGGTAAAAGTAATAAACTCTCCTACAGGTTGTAATATGTGGTAGTGCTAACTCAATAAACTCTCCTACAGGTTGCAATATGTGGTGGTGCTAACTCAATAAACTCTCCTACAGGCTGCAATATGTGGTGGTGCTAACTCAATAAACTCTCCCACAGGTTGCAATATGTGGTAGTGCTAACTCAATAAACTCTCCTACAGGCTGCAATATGTGGTGGTGCTAACTCAATAAACTATCCTACAGGTTGCAATATGTGGTAGTGCTAACTCAATAAACTCTCCTACAGGTTGCAATATGTGGTGGTGCTAACTCAATAAACTCTCCTACAGGCTGCAATATGTGGTGGTGCTAACTCAATAAACTCTCCCACAGGTTGCAATATGTGGTGGTGCAAACTCACTGAGACCCTGGGGTGCTGCTGCTGTTGGATTCGTTGCCAGTTTTATTATGAAAGGAATTGAGTCTCTGTTATTTAAATTGAAAATTGATGATCCGGTGAATGCAGTTGGAAGTAAGTAAAACAAATAATTTAACTTTGGTTTATGATTAATAGCCAACGTAATGCATCCAAAAATCTATGTTGAAATATATTTTTTTTCATTTTTACTTAGTAAAGCAAGTTGTTAGTAATGTTTAGTATAGAACTACCACAGCTACAGCATTACAAAGTCCCAACGACTTCAAAACGCTGCCAACCTCTGTCGTAGTTTCTATAATGTTCTTACCAATGTATGGAGTAGATTCCATAATGTTCCTACCAATGTATGGAGTAGATTCCAAAATGTTCCTACCTGTGTGTGGAGTAGATTCCATAATGTTCCTACCAATGTATGGAGTAGATTCCATTATGTTCCTACCAATGTATGGAGTAGATTCCATAATGTTCCTACCAATGTATGGAGTAGATTCCATAATGTTCCTACCAATGTATGGAGTAGATTCCATAATGTTCCTACCTGTGTGTGGAGTAGATTCCATAATGTTCCTACCAATGTATGGAGTAGATTCCGTTATGTTTCTTCAAACGTATGGAGTAAATTCCATAATGTTCCTACCAATGTATGGAGTAGATTCCATTATGTTCCTTCAAATGTATGGAGTAAATTCCATAATGTTCCTACCAATGTATGGAGTAGATTCCACAATGTTCCTACCAATGTGTGGAGTAGATTCCATAATGTTCTTACCAATGTATGGAGTAGATTCCATAATGTTCCTATCAATGTGTGGAGTAGATTCCATAATGTTCTTACCAATGTATGGAGTAGATTCCATAATGTTCCTATCAATGTGTGGAGTAGATTCCATTATGTTCCTACCAATGTATGGAGTAGACTCCATAATGTTCATACCTGTGTGTGGAGTAGATTCCACATTGGTCCACTTACATTTGTATAAAATCTAGCCAACTTGAGGGATGTCTTGGTAAAATAGATGTTTTAAATTAAGTCGGAATGCAGAAGCATCATTTCAGGTTTGTAAGTATTTGTTACTCTCAAGCCCCACCCTCCGTGCAAATGACTTTTTTGCTTTCTCATACTAGTTTTGGTGCAATAATTGTAAGGTTTATTTGGTATGCGTTATTAAACAGAATTTGCGGTTTCATGATTTTGAGAATTATAAAAGATGATTTTAATTGTTTAAAATATCCTTGTGGTGAGGGGGCGGTGCAGATAATTCATTAATTTTTTTATTATAAATCAAATTAAACTTACAAGTCTGTTATCATTTCTTGAACTTTTATTAGTCAATATATATATCTCTATACTTATAAGACGCATTTGTTGTCTGTCTGTCTGTCTGTCTGTCTGTTCCCTTATAACTCAAGATCCAGATAACCAAAAAACGTGAGGGGGGCAGGGAGGGAGAGACGGAATGAGGGAGGGAGGAAGAGGGAGAAAGGTGGAGAGGGGAGGGAGGGAGAAAGAAGGGAGGGAGAGAGGGGTTAGGGAGGGAGAGAGAGGGAAGGGAAGGAGAGAGGGAGAGAGAGGATGGGAGAAATGGGAGGAAGAGATAAAGAGAGAGAGAGGGGGCAGGGAGGGAGAGAGGGAAGGAGGAAGGGGGAGAGAGGGAAGGGAGGGGGAGAGGGAAGGAGGAAGGGGGAGAGAGGGAGGGAGTGGGGATGGACAGGGGGGAGAGAAGGAGGGGGAGAGGGGAGATGGGAGAGGGAGGGTGGGAGGGAGAGAAATGGGAGGGAGAGGGAGGGAGTAGTAGGGAGGGAGGGAGGGAGAGGGAGGGAGAGGGAGGGAGGGAGAGAGAGAGGAAGGGAGAGAGGGGGTATATATATATATACTTATAAGAGGCATTTGTTGTCTGTCTGTCTGTCTGTCTGTCTGTTCCCTTATAACTCAAGATCCAGATAACCAAATAATGTGAAATTTGTTACACATACACATAATTACATGGGGAAAGTTATAGGACAGGTTTCGTTTCATATCGATGGGTAGTTTAATTGTAATTAATTTTTTTTTTATTTTAGTATTTTACTATATTAAAGTAATCTCGACGGCGCCATAGATAAAATTCCTCTGTGACGTCATTTCCCTATCATACATTTTTAAAAGAGGGGTAACTCCCGGAAACTCCAATTGTAAACATGATGAAATCAATAGTCATATCTATTTACCTATCGTTTTATGTATTTGGAAGATTAAAATTAAAGGTGCACTTTAATAAACCGAAATACGTTAATTAAAATGTTTCTGTGACATTATTAACATTATTAATACAATCTCAATGCGTAGTTTAATTGTAATTAATTATTTTAGTATTTTACTATATTAAAGTATTCACGGTATGGGATCGCCTTCACTATAAATAAAAATCGCGCACCAAGGGAATGTGTAATTGAACGGACGGTGAAGAAAGGGCTAGGGACGGGAAAAAAAATATTGTTGTTGTTTTTTTTTCCTGCTGCAAGTACCCGACTTTGCCCGGGATTAAAATAAGGTTTTCTGTTTATTTAAGAAGCGTAATTTGACGTTTAATTATACAGAGAGAGGGAGGGGTGGGAGAGAGATAAAGAGAGAGGGGGCAGGGAGGGAGAGGGAAGGAGGGGGCAGAGAGGGGGAGGGAGGGAGAGGGAGGTTTGGAGAGAGAAAGGGAGGGAAGGAAAAAAAAAGGAAGGGAGGGAGTAGGGAGGGAGATAGAGGGGAGGGAGGGAGAGAGGATGGGAGAAATGGGAGGGAGTGAGAGATAAAGAGAGAGAGGGGGCAGGGAGGGAGAGAGGGTGGAGGAGGAAGGGCGGAAGGTGGAGAGAGGGGGGGACGGGGGTGAGAGAAGGAGGGAGGGAGATAGGGAGAGAGAGGGAGATGGGAGAGTTAGGGAGGGAATGAGACGGAGGGAGGGAGGGAGAAAGGGAGGGAGGGAAAGAGAAATGGAGAGAGGGGGTAGGGAGAGAGGGGGGTAGGGAGAAAACAAAAGGTTAACAGAAAACCTTATTTTAAACCCGTGCAAAGCCGGGTACTTGGAACTAGTATATATATATATATATATATATATATATATATATATATATATATATATATATATATATATATATATACACATACATAATCGGCTAACAAAGACGGTGGTTCGACCGACAGACCTACACACCGTGCGGTGTAAAGTATGCTCATGGCAATAAAAGCCGCATGTCTGTACGTTACAAATACTCGGCACCTTACGAGTTGAAAGCTTACATCGCTAAAAAAAAGTCTGAGTTCTACGTCACACCTTTGCGGAGTTAAAAAAAAAACAGCGCGTGTCATCGACCGTCTCTCTAAAAATAGTCTGGGAAATTCCAAAATTATAGAAACTGAAAAGAGACAATGTATATTAAATGAGAGTATGTTAGGTGCGCATTTTTTCATCATATGAATCCCTCTTGTGATCAATATTTACAACAGAAGTGTCCCCCTCTAGTGATCAATATTTACAGCAGAAAGTGTCTACCTCTAGTGATCAATGTTTATAACAGAAAGTGTCTACCTCTAGTGATCAATATTTACAACAGAAAGTGTCCCTCTCTAGTGATCAATATTTACAACAGAAAGTGTTCCTCTCTAGTGATCAATGTTTACAACAGAAAGTGTTGCCCTCTCCCTCTAAATACATTTTTTCTTTTTTTTAATTTATTCAGTACATTTTGGTGGTGGAGTATGGGGAGCCTTGAGTGTGGCATTATTCAAGTATGACACGGGGGTGCTGATAGCGTGGAATAAGCAGTCTGGATTGGTAAGTATGTTAGATGTTTACTTTTTAAATGAGAGAGTGTAAGCAAACAAAGTACTCTCAAGTTACAATGTCAGACTAATAGACATATGTTGACACAATGTCAGACTAATAGAAATATGTTGACACATTGTCAGACTAATAGACATATGTTGACACATTGTCAGACTAATAGACATATGTTGACACATTGTCAGACTAATAGACATATGTTGACACAATGTCAGACTAATAGACATATGTTGACACATTGTCAGACTAATAGACATATGTTGACACATTGTCAGACTAATAGACATATGTTGACACAATGTCAGACTAATAGACATATGTTGACACATTGTCAGACTAATAGACATATGTTGACACAATGTCAGACTAATAGACATATGTTGACACATTGTCAGACTAATAGACATATGTTGACACAATGTCAGACTAATAGACATATGTTGACACATTGTCAGACTAATAGACGTATGTTGACACATTGTCAGACTAATAGACATATGTTGACACAATGTCAGACTAATAGACGTATGTTGACACATTGTCAGACTAATAGACATATGTTGACACAATGTCAGACTAATAGACATATGTTGACACAATGTCAGACTAATAGACATATGTTGACACAATGTCAGACTAATAGACATATGTTGACACAATGTCAGACTAATAGACGTATGTTGACACATTGTCAGACTAATAGACATATGTTGACACATTGTCAGACTAATAGACGTATGTTGACACATTGTCAGACTAATAGACATATGTTGACACATTGTCAGACTAATAGACATATGTTGACACATTGTCAGACTAATAGACATATGTTGACACATTGTCAGACTAATAGACATATGTTGACACATTGTCAGACTAATAGACATATGTTGACACATTGTCAGACTAATAGACATATGTTGACACATTGTCAGACTAATAGACATATGTTGACACATTGTCAGACTAATAGACATATGTTGACACAATGTCAGACTAATAGACATATGTTGACACATTGTCAGACTAATAGACATATGTTGACACATTGTCAGACTAATAGACATATGTTGACACATTGTCAGACTAATAGACATATGTTGACACATTGTCAGACTAATAGACATATGTTGACACAATGTCAGACTAATAGACATATGTTGACTAGGGTGCATCACCACAATACAGGAAAAAAATTTATTGTTTGTTTTTAAGCTGTCTATGTTTCTAATTTGTTCCAATATCATTAATAATAACTTGTGTAAAATATTTTTCAAACCAGAGTTGATTTAGAGGTCGCCCCTCCCCCCCCCCCCGGCCCAAGAAATCACAAAACATGTAAAGAAAAAAAAAGTTTATTCTAGCCTATATAAAAATTACATTAAAGTATTAAATTATTTATTACTGTTGCATTTAATTCAGTTTCACTTTGTTGCACGTTTGTAAGGTTTACACACATTTGAGATGTTTTTGCGGTCCATTTCTACCACTTGAAGAATGTTTTGAAAATGTTCATCCGTTCGCGTTCGCGCTGCTTCAACAAAGTCAGATGCCAGTTTCACTCCTCTCTCGGCACAATCGTTAACAACGTTAATAGCAGCAACATTTTCTGCACTGGCAATGTAAGAAGCTGTTTGGCACCAATCATCAACAGGCAGTTGGAGGAATCCTGTGTCCAGCTGAAGTCTGTATATAGTAAACCACGAGTCAACTCCAGCCAGATCACACAACCGAGTTTTAGAATCAATTGATTGGAACCGTGGTTTTCCCCAACCATTTCCAAATCGATTCTGTGGAGTTTGGAGGGCAACCACTGGTCGAAGCCTTAGAAGAGAATCTGCTAGAGCTTGCTTTTCCAACACAGGTACTTCATTGCTGAACAGAGCAAGTGGGATCATTTCAGCAGTGAGGTACCACAAATGCCTATTCAGGGCACGGATTGCTGACTTGGATATGTCTCTGTTGACATCGTTGTAATCCAAAAGTCGCTTGTAGAGCTGTAGATCATTCCATGGTGCATCCACACTCTTTTTGCAAGTGAGCCACCACACGACATAAACATGTGTTACAAATGTAGCAAATTCACGAATCTTTGGCACTTGATCACGTGTGGTAATAGTACCTGGAGGCAGTAATTGAATTTGTTTCTCACACAGTGCAATCTTGAGGCAATATATCAGCTTTGCCATCCATCGTGCTTTGTGCAGGGCACCTGGTCTTTTATAGTTAACCTCCTTATTTGTAGCATTCAGGTAAACAAGGGACAGCTTAAGGAATTCGTGGTAGTCGTCTCGCAAGAATTCGGTTTGTTTACTAGAGTTGGCATGTGCAATTACCGCATCTCTCATTATCGTCAGTCGCTCTTGAGCTTTCAGATCATGATCAGCTAACGTAAACGAGCTACAAACGTGAGACCAATCATGTGCCACCAACTCCCAATTACTTCGCAGCTTGGTGAACAAAGTTATATCCGGGGATTTGGAAACTTCTATTTTCATGTCTGCAAACACATGCGAGAGGATAACTTCACCAATGTGATGGCGACAACCTGACCACAGAAGAGCACGTTGCAGCATATTTTGTATGGCAATGCAGGCAGCAGTCTGATGACCAGTGTTTGATCTTGTTGTGTCGAATGTCATATTAACGATACAATCATTACAATGCCACTCTGTCATTAGCTTCATGGTTAATTCTGCAATTATTTCACCAACGGGTTTCTTTGTTGCCTTGGCATAATTTGGCACTCCTAGAAGTTTCAATTGCTTTGCATCACCGACAACAACTGTTATGCGTTCTTCAGTGACACAATGATTTTTTAGAGAAGGTGTCAGTTTGCCATCCCAGTGGAGATTGTAGAGTTTGGGTGGTTCCCAGGAGTCGTGGATCTTTGTAGATATCTCACTTACAACTTTGCGACGTGAACGATCTGCAGTGGCATAGGAAGAAGCCACCATTGATACATCACCCCCAGACTCGCTAATAAGGCCCTGTGTGAAAGCTGCCAGCTGTGTTGGTGTAATCTTTAATCTTGTCGCTAGTGACACAAGATTTAGTCGGCTTAAAACATCTGGAGGTACAAATACCAAAGCTCCTGTAGGCTTTCTTCGCTTGTGCAATGGCATTATATCATCCAAACAGTTATCAACAAACTCCATATTATCTTCAGATTTAGAAGTAGAATCATCGGGTTCGTCACTGCTACCCTCGCTGGAAGGCACTGATATCGTTGAACATGCTGCATTTTCTTCTCTTGCGCGTTTCTGACGTTCAAATGTTGCGACATCTTCTACATTCTTGATAATAGTCTCGACATTTGGTGGCCACAGTTGAAAAGTTGTTGCCAACATAGATTTCATTTGTTCCAGTTTACATTTGGTGGCTGGTGTGTTTCGGCGACTTTTATCAATTGAACGAAGTTTATTGTATTCATCAAGAAGCTGAACAATCTTCTCACAAGCTCTCCTCTCTGTCACCATTGGAATGTTTGCTTTTTCGTAGAAAGCAGTAACTTGTTTCAGGGTCAGCCAGCATTTCCTTAGAAGGTGTAAACATTTTATTGTTGTTTTTCATATCATTTCCATGTTCTGATTTTATAGGTCGTATGTATCAGAAATTAAAATAATATAAATAAAGAAATTAAAATGCTTGCCTTGGTCATCAAAATGCGGTAAGGAAAAGTGTTGTTTTTGCTAATAAAATGTGAATTTTAAATTTTATTTCTAGCACAACTGCTTATCAAAATCAATCATAGCTACCAAACATTATAAAACCAAAGACTATAAAACAATTTATATAGCGCTTCACTTTTTGTATGTAAGTCTGTAAGACTTTACAAGAAGGATGGTTTTATCTAGTTTTCGCTTAATTATGCAAACTTTGTTGAATTCCGGGGGACCTCTAAATATTGTCGCTATTTTTTTACACAATGCTTTTTTTGATCAATGGAACAAATTTAAATAGCAGACAGATCAATTATTAAAAAATGTTTTTGGTGATGCACCCTAATGTTGACACATTGTCAGACTAATAGACATATGTTGACACAATGTCAGACTAATAGATATATGTTGACACATTGTCAGACTAAAAGACATATTTTAATACACTTATGTTTAAGATGTTGGCATGGCAGCTGACAGGTGTGGTATCAATCATTGCCTGGGCTGGAACATTGTCATTCATTTTATTTGGGACTCTGAGATTACTTGGTATATTTCGAGTGTCTGAGGAAGTTGAGAGGAAAGGTAAGAAATAAAATAAAAGTTATTTATAAAGCATTGTGATTGATATCTAGTTGGGACAAAGTAAAAAATAGTGAAATAATTCAATCAATTAGTGTTTAATATAATATTGAAACGTAAAGACAAATAAGAGTGAAATATAAATCTATGTATTCTTCAAATGTGAGCATGAAGGTTCACCCATAATACATTATATAAATAATTTAATGTAATAAAGGTGAACATATTATGGACAATATATTTGTATGTCCAAGTCCACACAAAATGCCCGAGGCACCACATATTGCGATCACGTTTCTAACAGACTCTTTCTTTGAAATTTTTTTAAAATAAACATTTATGTTTTGAATTCCCAATAAATTAGAACAAATTCAAGCTTTACTCAAACTAAACCGAAGATATCAATTAAAGATGTCGTTGATTATTTTTTTGGTTGTAATTCATAAAAAAGCTAAATTATTAAGCTAAATAATGAATTATTTTAAATAATACAAAACTCTTAGTTTGAGCTGAAAAGTTCTCAAAATTCAAAATTGGGTTAGTTTGCTCTAAGATTACTTTTCTAAGCCCCACTGTGCTCAGCCCCTTTGTGCTTAGCCCCACTGTGCCCAGAATTACTATGCCCAACCTCACTATGCCGAGCCCCTTTGTGCTTAGCCCCTTTGTCCCCAGCCCCGTTGTGCTCAGCTCCAATGTGCCCAGCCCCACAATAGTTATCACGGCGCATACTTTGAGAGCCACAGCCATAACCTATTTGCTTGAATCAATGAGTTCTCTGTCTTTCCGCACAAAGCTATGCCACTGTTTTATGTTATTTAAATAAATTATGAAAATCCCGTAATGTTTACTTTGATATTCCCAATGTATGCTGTATGTTTACTGCATGATATGTATCTATTGTCGCTGCAGGTTTAGATATAACAAGACACTGTCAACAGGCTTATCCAGCAGAGTCCTATGGTTATGGTCATCTACACATCAAGACAGTTGATGACCATGGCAAAGTATCAGCCATAGAACAAGGTAGCGATGTTGTTGATGTTTTCATTCCTGTTATGATACATCTGCCTTAAATAATAAAACAATCACAACTGCTACTAGATTAATACGTTACTGAGTGATTTAATTGAAGTATAGTGTGATACATTACGTAGTGATTTAAATAACAATTATAGTGTGATACATTTCTTTCTTATTCTGTGGCGTACCAAGGAAGGGGCGGAGAAAGCGGTCAGCCCCAAACTAATCTGACCATGACACTATCAATGGGCGTCATTTTAAACATTTTAGTATGGGTATGGGGCGTTATATTTAGATAAGTACAGTGTGATACGTTACTGAATGATTCAGTTGATAAGTACAGTGTGATACGTTACTGAGTGATTCAGTTGATAAGTACAGTGTGATACGTTACTGAGTGATTCAGTTGATAAGTACAGTGTGATACGTTACTGAGTGATTCACTTGATAAGTACAGTGTAATACGTTACTGAGTGATTCAGTTGATAAGTACAGTGTGGTACGTTACTGAATGATTCAGTTGTTAAGTACAGTGTGATACGTTACTGAATGATTCACATGACAAGTAAATTATTCTAATAGTTGGCATCACTTAATGTCTCATCAATGATAATATTGTTTAACAAATAATGCTTACATATTGCTTATTTGGATTAATATATTTTATAATAAAATATAATACATAGGTCGATATCTGTATACTTGGATCTACTTAATTTTCCTATATAATTATGATTATTGAAAACTATCTTATTTTACATTTGAATAATTTGTATGTTCATTGTCTAATCTTTGTTTTTAAGGCTATGTAGACAAAGTATTCGTCACCTATGAAGGTCATGAACTCAGTGAAGCTACTATCACACCAACCATCCACTCTGTACCATCAATCGTTGAGATGGAAACCTTTGAAAGTGAACAAACAAACAAAGGGAACGACAAGAAAACGAAACAACTAAAACCTTTGTTATGGGACAAAGATAAAAACATTTACAACAATAACGAACTTCATCATATCGAGATAGTCAGACTTAGTGTTCCAGAGAAAATATCAGCAATGTAGATGATCAACTGCTAGAACACTGTACATGATTAGTTCATTAAGTCAAACAATTCACTTCACATAGAATTCAAAAGAGAACTCGTTATTTATATATATATTATTGCTCTGGGAAGACAACTAGTCCTGTCTGTAAGAGCAATTCTAATGATCAAGTTCAAAGAATGTTTGATGATATGTTTGAATTAAATGGAATTAATTTTCCGTGCCTTTCATTTAAAAAAGAACATTTTATTTGTTTAATATTTTGTTGACTTTTTTTTATCCCCGTTTTGTCTGTCTGTCTGTCCGTCATCACCCTAGATCTCAACAACCATAAGTCCTAGACCCATGATGTATATATCATTTTGTAGGTCTTGGCCTGCCAAGTAAACACTTTGGTCCATTTCGCGATCTGACCTCTGATGGCCGTAAAAGAGGGCTTATAAAGTACCATTTTGTACTATATAAGCTATATTAACAAAGGAGCGCCCTAGATCGCAGCAACCATAAGTCCTAGACCCATGATGTATATATCATTGTGTAGGTCTTGGCCTGCCATGTATACATCAAAAGTTTATTTCGCGATCTGACCTGTCAGGGTCGGGCTTTATGGTTTCTTAGGGGCTTATATATGGCTTATATTTTATATATAGATTATAAACTAATCAAAGGGGCGTAATCATTATTTATTTTTGTAACAGTTATTAAACATGACTTACTCCCTCTCTATACACGAAAATGCTTTAAACGCCCTGTTTTTCCATGCTTAATTTTTGCTTATTTATATTTCTGTACAAATTTATTGACATTAGATTCTATAACCTGAGATAACTTTATCAACTTTAATAAATAAATGGCCTATAGATTGTTTTAGGATAATACCTTCTTGTTGAGAGTTATGAATTAGAAGTTCATGTTAGACATTGACTTAATGCATATTAAACATAGGACATATGTCTTTACACATATTTGACATTTAGCATAAGACATGGGACATCTGAGACAGTCGCAGCCCCGTAGCGTGAAAATTCTACAGGAGGGGCCAGGCATTCTACAGCAGGGGCCAGGCAATAGCGGGGGAGGGGGCAGGTAATACATTTTACTAAGTAGAACAAATAAGCAGGGGGCAGACAAAACGCAGGGGGGCCCGGCCCCCTGTCCCCTGCACGCTACGGGCCTGGACATTCGGCTTTAGACATATGACATTGATCATTTGACACTAAACCGAGGATATTAAATATGAGACATAGGCCCTATCTATAAATTATGTAATTCTGAATGAGGGTTGTTTATGAAAAGTAAAAAAGAAATGTGATTCAATTACACACTCAGTGATTGATTGGAGCTGTGAGATAAGAAAAAATCAAGTATTTCAAACCTCTGTTTACGATATTTGTACCAGAGAGATCCTCATAATATATAACACTTCCTCTGTTTACGATAGTTTGTACCAGAGAGATGTAAGCCGTAAGGCGCAAGTTATCAATCATTTTTATATAAAAATCCAGACAAAGATTTTAAGTAATATTTTTATTTTATAATTTTAAATTAAGTTGCTAAAGAGCCGACTTGCAAAAACGTTAACCCAAACAAAGTTGTCTTATACTAATAAACAACTGTATTTCAAGGAGTCAAATCTCAAAAAGATAATCTTCATACTAAGTCTACTGCGTGTAAGTCATGTGTTACAGTATATCCGTAGCAATAATTTGTTATTACAAGTTTAGATTATCCGACTTTAATAAGTTTAATTTGAAGTTGAAATCAAAATACCTAAGTAGCTGGATGTATTGATAAAATAATGTTTTATTCTGCACGCACTAGATTTATGTTTAATGGTAACACTGGAGTAAAACCATTTGCTCGTAAATAGTGTAATATAAGTTTTCAAGACTTATTCACAGCTATAAGATAGTCAAATTCTGCCAGCGATGTACCTTCAGGCAAAGCAACAAAAGAATTAGTTATGGAACAACATCATAATTTATTTAATTAATTGAAATAATTCTACGTAATGGAATATTTGATTTCAACAAACAGAGAATACATGAAAAATTTGCATTTTTGTTAAAAATAAATTCATTGCTTGTCCTATTAATGTGCAGCGTCAAATTTGTTTGAACCAACGTGAACTATGTTAATTAAGACAAATGTTTTCCCCATTTTTTAAAATATTTTTGTTGATTTAGCCTATGAAAATAAATTAGTTACTTGTTGGCCCGTGGTTTGTAAATTGAATAGCCTCAAAAAAAAATTTGGTATCTCGCCGCCGCTGGGGATGTCCGGGATATCCCCGGCTGAGAATTGACATCCCCGGCTCTGGTTGAGCTTTTTTTTATCCCCGCCGGGGATGACATTTATCCCCGGTTATGCAGAAAATTTTGTTCATCCCTGGCACTGGTTTTTTATTAAATCGAGCACTGGTGATAATACAGTGATATCTATATACAGTGATATTTAGGGCCTATATACGGTGATATCTATATACAGTGATATCTATATACAATGATATCCATATACAGTGATGTCTATCTACAATGATATCCATATACAGTGATACCTATATTCAGTGATATCCATATACAGTGATATCCAAATACGGTTATACATTATAGTTAATTCTATTGTATAATACGGTACTAGTACTGTCATAAATACTTTCATTATAATTGGTTTTATTTTGAACACTTTAAGTCCCAGTTGCCATCCATGGTATAAGTACTAAAAGTGTTTAGAATCAATTTACTAAGTTATCTGAACAAGTTGTTAGATTTCGTCCTGAAGATTCAACCCTTCAATTGTGTTAAACTCAACACATATTTTATAAGCTTTTAATTACGTAAACTTTCTGTGAGTGTGAATTTGTCATCAAATCTTGTAACTTAATTTAGGACATGTTTTAAATTTAATGAGAAAGCTCAAATTTGGCACATATGTAGACTATACATGAAAACACAATTTTAAGCATTTTGACTCAATGAATTAACACCCTACAAAGTTAATTATTTTTTTAGTAATGTTTATAATGGGGAAAAAAGTCGCTTGAGATTATCATGTCAAAATAAATACGAAGCATATCTTCGGTGCATAAATGTACATAATAATGTACAGAATAATAAGCTTGTCATGGTTGTATATATGTTACCGGCAAAGTGTGAAATCCGGCATTCTATAGAATGCCTAGGCAATGTATAGAATGCCTGAATTTTTCAGGCAAAGTATGAAATAAATTGCTATTTCATACATTGCCTAGGCATTCTAAAAAATGCCGAGTTTCCGTTCGGCAAAGTATGTAATTGGACTTGTTAGGAACTAGAGTAGATTTAGAGACAGACAATCCCCTTCGACGTTTTAAGATAAGAAGATATATCAGAAGTAGGAGTAATCAGAGGCGCCGAGAGCTAACTAGGGCCCCAGGGCAGGACATCAATGAGTCGCGAAAAATTGACATGGTCGGGGCGGCCGGGCCCCCTTACAGATGCGGGCCCCCCTAGCAATGACCCCCCTACCCCTTCTCGGCGTGCCTGGGAGTAATGCAAATAATGGTTGACAAGGTGACAGATGACTTAGGACAAGGTGGTCAGAAAACACTAGAGTAGTAAACAGCAAAGGTGTGACGACTCTAGAAGTAGACTGGGAGGCGACAACGGACAGTTTAGGAGAGACAACAATGACGACCAGGGGGCGCTCCTTGGGTGAGAACTATTCTGAAGGAGACTGTGACGTAATTAGTGAAATTAAGGTGGGGATGTTAGGAGTATAAATACGACTGAATTCGGACATTAGTTAGCGACGGGAGTTACGAGAATAGTTCTAGTGCCGATTACTGTGTAACCATGTTGGAAGGGAATGTAGTGCCAGGACAGGAATCACGCCATGTTGACATGCAACGACGGTTCTACGATGAATTATCTAAATTAAGAGCCAATGCTCTTACTTCGGATTCGGACAAAAAATTTCCTCCTGCGCCTTTGGGAGCCACTGTGCGAGTTCCGATTCCCGATGTTGCCAAAGGGCGGGGAGACTCACGAAATCTGCTGGCAGTTGTTATGAGCATGACAGGAGATGGCTTTTACCGCCTTGGAACTGCACATGGAATCTTGAAGCAGCTATATGCCAGATCATACTTCACCGTATGTCCAAAAGATTTAATAAAAGAGGAAGACGTTCCTGACCATGAAATAGCTCTCCGATCTGCTGCTACTTCTCAGTCTACAGGAAGCGGCCAAGGATTCGTCAGATGTATATGCAAGACAAAATGCCAAACTATGAGGTGTCTTTGTGTGAAAAAGAAAATTAAATGCAATTCAAAATGCCATTCTAGTCTTCCCTACTGCAATAAGTAGCTCATTCCAGTTATGTTCTGCTTGTTTTCACCAGAAACAACATCTTTTTATTATTTATCAGTTCTTCACAAATTCGTGAAATATGAACATGACAGATCAAAGTACAAAAATACGAAGTGTTTTGTGTGAAAGAAGAAAATTAAGTACAGTACAATTCTAAGTGTGAATCCAGTCTTACCTGCTGAAGCAAATACTTTAATCTCAGCTCTGCTGTCAGTTGTTTTTTTTCCGGTATGAACATCATATGCTTTATTTTGCATTCATTCCATATTAAAATACGTTTTTATCAATAAAGGCTTTTGTTGTTTTTTTCTGATAATTTTCCTAAACGACACTAGTCATTCTATACAATGCCTAGGCATTGTATAGAATGCATAGGAAAAGTATGCACAATTTAAAAATTTTATACTTTGCCTAAAACCACCAGGCATTCTATACATTGCCTAGGCATTCTATAGAATGCCGGCATTTCACACATTGCCGGTAACATATAGACTCGACAAATTAATTATGTAAAAGTTCAATAACTTCAGTAAGTTAAATTCTTAAAAAAAAACAACAGCTTTTAATAAAAAGTATTTTATTTTAAATGCACTAAAAATATAAACATAATTCATTATACGTATAAATATTCATTAAACAATGAAGATGATTACAATGTACAGAACTAAAAATGTCTTAAAATATTATCTTGATAGGCACAAACGCTTTTATTTTAATAACAATGATTTATTAAAATATTTCTATGACATAATGTAATATTTTCTACTTTTTAAATTCATTATAATAAAAGCTTATTTAAAAAAAAGGTTTTTATATATTTTGTATTACTGTGAACTAGTTATATAATTCATTAGTTGATCCTTCATTTTTCTAAAATGTCCATAGTGTCAAAAATGTCTTAGTAGTTCTCTTTTTAATAAGTTACATTTTGAGAATGTGTGTAATTATGAGAAAAATCTTCACAAAACTCGTGTACTTTACCAACGCCGGTCTATTTGTATTGTAACAGTTGTTAGGGAATGTATTCACTTGAAGTCAACGTTGTCTTTACAGACGACTTTCAGTTCCTCCCATTTCTCCTCAATGTGGATGTAGGAGGGGGGGGGTGTGATGCTTCATCCTGCCCTAGTTTGACCTCTGTTGTGTATATGATTATTGTTTTAATTTTAAGACAATGTGTCTCCGAGGGTAATTGAAGTGTAAAATACAATGATGTTACTCTATAATACATACACTGTTTAGAAATATTTTAAGTGTCATTTGACACTTTGTTTTCCCGCGCAATGTCGGGCATACTACTAACATTGTACAGATCTAAATGACGCTGTATTTGTCAGGGGGCGCTGTTTTCTTTTCATGATTGTTGTCAATTTTTTTGCTCCATATTGTATAAGAAGATTGATGACACCAAGTTTACCATTTGTATAGGCGTAGTCTAGAGCTGTCATACCGTGATCGTTTATCACATCTATGTTGGCTCCTCTGTGTAGAAATATCTCTACTATGTCATAATGACCTTTCTTAGTAGCGATCATTAATGCTGTCCACCTTTCACAACTTACTAGGTCCATTAATGCTCCAGACTGGAGTAGTAATTCAACAGTAGGTGTATGGCCATTGTATGCAGCGAACATAAGGGCAGTCAGGCCGTCTTCATTCTTCTCATTGACCTTTGCCCCAGACTGGAGGAGACTGCTGACTGTCGGGGTGTGACCATGTTGTGAAGCTACGGTCAAGGCCGTCCAGCCATCTTTGCTGGCCAAATTCACAGATGCACCATACTGTATCAATAATTGTACCGTTCTATTGTGTCCATTTTGTGATGCAATCATCAGCGCTGACCTACCATCATTATTCAAGTCGTCCAATGTCGCTCCAGTATTAACGAGTGACGTTACTGAGTCAGTGTTGTCACTGTAAGCAGCGTACATTAACGGCGTCCATCCTGAACTGTCAGATTTGTTTACTTCTACGCCTGACTTTAAAAGTAGTTTTAATATTTCTAAATGACCAGTTTGGACAGATTTCATTAATGCCATCCAACAATCCACTTTTGATTTTTGTTGACTGGCTCCGTATGCTAGAAATAAATTAACTATTTCCCCAAGCCCGTTTTGAGAGGCGATTGTTATTGCTGTCACACCGTCCATGTTTGTAAGTGAGATATTTGCTCCAGATTCTAAAAGTAATTGAACTGTCTCCGTATGTCCATAATAGGAGGCTATCATCAGTGGGGTCCACAAGTTGATGTCTGTACTATTTATGTCTGATCCAAATCGTAAGAGTAATTTGACAGTTGATAGTTGTCCATATTTTGCAGCCATCATTATTGCCGTTTGGCCATTTTGGTTGACCTTGTCGACAATGGCGCCGTTTAGTATCAGTAGTTGAACAGTTTCTGTGTGTCCATTTTGTGATGCAATCATCAGTGATGTCCAGCCATAAAGATTCGATTCGTCAACAAACGCTCCGGCCAATAACAACAGCTTGGCTGTTTCATGGTGACCAATAGCCGCCATTAGAGGCAGGAAGCCATCTTTGTTTGATTTATTCACATCCGCGCCATATTTAAGAAGTAACTGGACCACTTTTGTGTGTCCACATTGAGCTGCTAGCAACAGTGCAGTCCATCCAACATTGTCTGACATGTTCACGTCAGCGCCAGATTCCAGTAATAACTTCACTGTCTCGATATGTCCACATTCAGATGCTATCATTAATGCAGTCCAACTGGTTTGTGTCGCTAAATGCAATGGTGTCCAACAGCTCTGGTTTACACTATTCACATTTGCACCGTGTTGTATTGCAGCTTTTGCAATTTCAAATTTTCCTTGTTTACACAATGTTATTAAAATTGAATCCCCTAAAGGTAAGTTGACATTACAGTCGGCCCCTCTGTTAACCAGAAGTTCAACAATAGTGTAATGTTCATAACGGGCCGCTAGTGTTAAAGCTGTTTCCCCTGTGGTAGACATTCTGTCAACATTTGCTCCTGTGTCAAGTATTAATTGAACAATGTCAACATGACCTTCTTGGGATGCCACCATTAGAGGTGTCAGACCCATGGTCGACATTTCATCATCTAAAGTTTCTCTTTTAATAAGGTATTTAATGAAAGGTATCAGTTGATATTCTTTCATCTTGATTTGAAATGTTAACTCACAATATATCTCACACATATTTACAATACTGGAACATTTTAAAAGAACATCTATTCTGTTGAAATAAAATTCTCTTTCAGCATTAAATAAAAAACTGTTTCCTAGTTTATCATTTTTATAAATATCGGCACTATGTTTAAAAAGTAAGTGGACTGTCTGAACTTGGGTTGCTATCATTAGTGGGGTTTCACCATCAATGTCTTGGTGATCTACGTTACATCCGTGGTTTAATAAATTTGATAAAACATGTAAATTTGACTTCTCTACAGCATAGAATAAAGCTGTCTGTCCTTTATTATCAGTCATATTGATATCAGCCTTATGTTGAATGAGCAAGTCCACTGTATCGGTATATCCACTGTTGGATGCGATCATGGTCGCTGTTATACCAGAATCATTCTGCTCATCAACATTTGCTCCATGTTCAAGTAAACATTGCACAACATCATTGTGTCCTGACTGTACAGATGTCATTAGCGGAGTGCATCCCTGATAACATTTGTCATTGACATTAGCTCCACTTTTAATTAATAATTTAACAGTAGACAGATGTCCATTTTGTGATGCTAAAAACAGTGGAGTCAGTTCATATGTACTTTTAATGTTGACTTTTGCTCCAGCAATAATTAGCGAATTAACTACGTCACCATGGCCATTTTGAGAAGCCGCCATCAGCGCTGACCAGCCATCAGTTCTATTGTAGTGGACATCAGCCCCATGTTTAATCAAAAGGTCAACGACAGCTAAGTGACCATTTTGTGCTGCGCTCATTAAAGATGTCCATTCATCAAATGTAGAGGTATTGAGGTCAGCTCTGTGTTCAAGTAATTGTGCGACAATGGCGGTATGTCCATAATGACATGCTAACATGCAGGGTGTGACACCACACACATCTACCACATTCACGTCAGCGCCATGTTCAATCAATCTTTGAGCTAGTTTCAAATGACCATTTTTACAAGCGAACATGAGAGCTGTCCATTCATATCTGTCATCTGAACTAATTAGTTCAGGTTGGAGTAGACTATCTTGTTCATCAACAGATGTATTGTGTTCACTCTCCTTCATATCTACGTGCTCGCTTCGGTTGAGAAGTGCCAAAGTCAACTAATTGTTGAACAAAGAAATATTTATTTTGTTTGTGCTGTCATTAGTAGAACCACCATTCAAACCAGGGTTAGATTAGGTGAACCCAAGCACTGTAACAAAAACAAAAACAATACATTAGAAACAATGTCTAGGGATCTAGGAAGTAGGGTGGCTAGACCTTTCGATCCCAGATGATTCCACCCCAGACAGTTCGACCCTGAAATTTCGATATATATTTATAGTACTGTGTTTGGTCAAATCTTTGCATGAATGTCGGTGTGGGGGAGAATTTTAATAAAATTAAAAACATGGGTCAATATAAAATACTGGACAAAATATCTACTTTGAATTTCTTGATAAATAGAACAAAAATAAAAAAATAATTTATAAATCTAGATGGGCACCAACGCTTATATTTCTGATAACGATAATTTAATTAATATATGTATGGCTTCAGTTGATTTCATGATTTATTTTTACTTTTTAAATAAACGCAGTGGCAACGGTTCCAAGTAACGGGACTCCGTATTATTTTTTTCCGGGGTCCAGCTATAGATGTGCGCATGCGCTCTAGACGGACTCCGTATTATTTTTTTCGGGGTCCGGCTACATATATTGCGCCTAACCCTAATCTTAACCCTAATCCTAACCCTATTCCTAACCCTAACCCTAGCCCCGAAAACAAAAAAATATGCAATAATATGCATTCCGTCTGCCGCACATGCGCACATCTATATTTATAGTTGAACCCCGGAAAAAAATAATAAGGAGTCCCTTTACTTGGAACCGTAGCCACTTCCTTAAATAAAAGGTTTTACATATATATATATATATATATATATATATATATATATATATATATATATATATCCTACTAATAAAGTAGCTATCCTGTAGTCCGGCGTGCAGATTGGGAAAGCCGTCGCTATAAATAATCTATGACGTCATTTCTCGATGTTACATTTTTTTGCAGAAAGGGAACGCTGTCGCTATAAATAAAAATCCTCTATGACGTCATTTCTCGACGATAATTTTTTTTTTAATTACCTACTAATAAAGCCGAACTGAACTGTTTCCTGTTTCGTGCCACACCTACTTGTCTTTGTACTGCAAAATCGCATAATAAATTATTTACTTTTTACTTTTCAGTGCATTTTTATCAAAGCTTTTTTTAATGCTTCGTTTTGATTTTATCATTGACAAAATTAGCACCCATATTTCTACCTAATGGTGTTTAGTTTTGTTTGGTTTGGTTGGTTAGTTTGATAAGTGGTTTGGTCTTGTTGGTTAGCGTTGACGGGTAAAACGTAATTTGTGACGGATTTGTCTTGGTTGGTTGGATTGGTTGGCTAGGTTGGTTTGTTTGGTTGATTGGTTAACTGGTTTTGGTTAGTTGATTTGGTTGGTTGTTTGATTGGTTGGTTCGGTTGGTTTGGTTGGTTAGCGTTGACGGGTAAAACATAATTTGTGACCATGAAATGTAGGTCATTTCTGCACATTAGGAAGATGGCATAAATTAATTAACCTAATTAATCGTATTAAAAATTCAGTAGTTAAATTGATTAGGAAAGGGTTTCACATTACATCTAGATTTCCCGGGCAACGCCGGGGTTAATATCTAGTTTAAGTATATATATATATATATATATATATATATATATATATATATATATATATATATATATATATATATATTTGGGGGTCCCTGAGTCGATCGCAGCCGATTTTAAGTATATATATATATATATATATATATATATATATATATATATATATATATATATATATATATTTGGGGGTCCCAAGGTACAGAAAACACTCCACCACATCATTAGGAGGTAGGTACTCACAGAAAACACTCCATTACATCACAAGGAGTTAGGTACTCACAGAAAAACACTCCGTTACGTAATAAGGAGGTATGTACTCACAGAAAAGCTTATGATGTAATGGAAAGGAGGTAGGTACTCAGAGCAAACACTCCATTACATCAAAGCAGGCGGGTACTCACAGAAAACACTCCATTACATCACAAGGAGGCAGGTACTCACAGCAAACACTCAGTATCACAAGGAAGGTGTTCACATAAACACTCTTTTACATCACAGGGAGGAGGTAGGTACTCACAGAAAAACACTCTATTACATCACAAGGAGGTAGGTACTCACAGCAAACTATCCATTAGATCACCAAGGTAGTAGGTCATTACAATCAACATTCTTTTACATCACCATGAGGTGATCATAGCCAATATGGAAAATTCAAATTGTTGGCCAAAATAATAATTCGTGTGGAGGATCTCTAACAAATGAAAGGCTCTGATTCTTAAATAATATTACTAAGGTAAAGTACCGGTATTGAAAATTGGTGGAATGATGGAGGGAAAGTGGTAGTGAAATGTATTTCTCAATCCACACTAATCCATTGCACAGTATTTTTACTTTTAAGTTTAAAAACTTCTTTGTAAGTTGAAACTTCACCGACTTTCACGGGCCGATTGATTAAAAAAAAATTACATCAACTTTTGTGATAAAGGGATTTAAAAATAAATCGATAATTCCACTTGTAGGCATAATATGCCTGCCATCTATGACTTGTATTAGAATACTTCAACTTAGAGCTTGAGATGCCAGTTTGCGCAACCGTTATCAAATCAGCACGTCCGCTGTTCTCTTCCTCATTTACCAACACGTCACATTCAGCTTTATTGTACAAGTACTATTGAAGTACCGGTACGGACGTGACAGTTGAGATATTTGCTTATATAAAAGCGTTTATATATAAATTGTTTTATATTTAAAGTCGTTACATACATTTACAATTTTTTTTTTCAGAAAGAAGAAAAACACCGGCAAGTCAAAACCTATTTTTCAAGGGCACTCAATAAGATTACTAATTTCAGACATGCCGTGTCCCTGTGGCTGGCGCTGCCGATGATCAAGTTAACCAAAGAGCTGACCTGGGCCCCGAAATTGGAAGTAAAACAAAGAAGCCAGAGAGCCCAGGGGTTAATCGGTACAAAGTTATAGGTAAATACATAGACCTGGTGTCTTTTGTTGTGTTCCTGGTCATGTGGTCTGCAGTCACCATCAGTGTTATGGTAAAAATATCTCGGGAACAGCAAGATCCAGAGGATCCACCTGACCTATAGTATATTACGTCAACTCTTGACCTATATTATAACCAAGTAAATGGGGCTAATGATTATTATTCTTTTGAAAAATAGTATAGGTACAGCAGCAAGTAGTCTATAACTTGTCCTGTCATCTCCAGAGACTGACTGCTAGGTTTTTATTTTGCATGTGCTAGCCTTAACCTGTGCTTGTGTTGTGTCAAATGCCTCTTAAGACTCATTTGAATGTTTAATACCTTCCTATCTGCCAAAACAATACACGGAAGTTATTCGTTTCTCTTTATATACCCTTACTACTATTACGAAATCGGAAATAAAGTGAATGAATCTAAATATGTGAAGTTTGAATTCTGCCATTAATGTTGTGTGTGGTGCCCCCCAGCTTCATTGATGCCCTAAGCAGGTGCTTACTTGGCTCAATAGGTTAATCTACCACTGAGAAAAGCCGTTCACCTAACGACATTATTAGAAAAAGTATAAAACAACATTATCTGGTAGAATCAACTTCTATTTTTAACAATTAAATGTCATTCAGACAATGGACATTGCAGTTTTAAAAAGTCTGTAACTATGCATATCTATGAAGGTAACAAAGAGTAAAACAGTTAAATCTATATAGTTGGCAGAGCAAAACAGATAAATCTATATAGTTGCAAACAGTTAAATATATATAATTGACAGAGAGCAATCAACAAATTTTTTAAAAGAAATGTTCATTGATGGAGTCTGATAAAAAAAATTTCCAATGTGGATAAGTTCAGTCATCACAGTGTAGGCTCTAATAAAATACTGTGCTATAAAATTTCAATGGAACTGAAAAGATTTTTTAAAAGCAACTCATATCCAGAAAAAATTCTCAAGGTGAAGAAATTATTAAGTGTACAAGGTTTAATAAATAATACATATTTTTAACAATTAGGTTTTATCCAGATTCAAGCATTAACCGCAAATACAATGAAAAAAATTCACATGAGAAAAAAAAACATCAATGAAATTTTATCAGTATCAACTAATTTTTTTAACACATTTAAGTAATTATATTAGCGAACATTTTGATCCAGTAAAGCATTATTCGAATTCACTTGCTGGTTCATGAGTTGAAACATGTGATGGGCAAAGACCAGTCATAATACTGAGCATTGCGCAATCATGTTAAAATCTTTTGTAAAAAATGAGAACTCTCTTGAGTTTTAAAATAGAAATAAGTTCGTTCACCATTAGATGAAGAATCCATAGAGACTGACAAAGAATTATTGCCAAAAGCCTCTGGGTACTCAGAAAAAGCATTTTCCACGACTAATTTGCCTCCACTGGCCCATTTCTCTTCTGAAGTAGCTCATTGGCGCTCTATTCATTTCCCGACTGGCTCGTAATGCTGTAATAGGGAAGCTAAATGTTCGCGTATCAAGGATATCTGTCTTATAGAAGTTCATAACCTTTTGGGTCATTGTGTGAAGATCTTGTTCCTCTGTAAAAGCATCGACAACGGTCACCAGCTCCAGAACGGATGAAGTTTGCTTACAACATCCAAAAAGTTCAGCGATATCCGGATGCCCAACTCTTCCATGTCCATAACTTCACTATTGATTGGAGCTAGTGCACTTACAAAAGCAATCCACTCTTCCTTAGTGCAGAGATTATTATCCACAAAAATTGCAAAATAGTTTTTACGTACATATTCTAATCCAAGCTCAGCCATGATAAGTACTGGGAAGCGCCCTGTCAAAGAAGGTAGAGTAGCGTTACCAGAATATGACTGCCTGACGAGTTTAGCAAATGTTGTTTGATTGTCGACATGAACAAAAATTGTAGTTCCCCTTTCCTTAGCTCCATCAAGGTCATCCTAAGACAGTGAACTATGTCTTTAAATGTTGCGCATTGACACAAGATTGTCCAGAGCAGGTCAGTGAAGTCTAAATCTGACCTCGCTCCAGTTTCAGTTTTTTGGTTACACCGCTAAGAAATCCATGGTTGTCTGAAGCATTCTGTACATCAATTAAACCAGCCTGATAAATAAAAAAATTATAATAATAATTTAGAACTTTTATTCCGATGATAAAAAAATAGCAAAAAAAACTGAGATTTTAACAGAGTAGAAAAAATGTATCCAAATTCAAGATCAGTTATTAAGACTATTAAATGTTGGTATACAATATTAAACCAGGATTTTTATAAAATGAGAAATATTATTACTTTTAAAAAATTTCAATTTTTAAGAAACTGAAGTTCTGTTACATTTACTAATGATATTTGTAAAACTTAAATAGGATTGTAAACAGTTTGCTAACAAATTTTTTCTTGTATGTCTATATCTGCTATAAATTTGAAGTGCACTTGTATTAGAAGAAATTTACTTCATTTAAATTTATAAAAACATAGACAAGTATTTTTATTATGGTAATAGCAGTTTACTTGTCCTTGTATAGGAATCTACAAATGGCTTGCTGAGAAAAGTTGAGAAGCTAAAGGTTAATAAAATTTAATAATAAATAACATGTAACAAGAAAAGGAGCATGTTTGATATGGTCTGAAACTCAGATCTTTTAAAAGGGAGGTTTCCGCTACTATGGCCATACGTACTGGTTTAGATGCCCTGATTATATGTCAACCATATGCCATTCATCTGCAGCTGTAATTCTTATTAGCAAAACAGTAAATCATGTGTGGAAAAATATATTAAAAGCCCACAAAATACACACAAACCTTAATGTTATCAAAAAGATCCTGCAGTTTCCTAGAGGCATCAATAGGATTATTGGTCAACAGTGCTGGAAGTTCCCCTGATTTCAAACCATCAATAAATACATTAACTTTCTGTAAAGTGCAATAATGACTGTGGACAGGGTTTTGATCACTGCCTGAAAGGAAAAAAAAAATAAACACTTGAAAATCATGATTGTAGACCAATTATGGAGATTGTTAAAAAATTGTTAACAATGAGATGTTTATCTCTGTAAAACACTAATGCTGTGCTTTTGTAGTGTTTTCTTTCAACCTATTATCCAAGGACAGCATTATATGATTGGATTTGAACCCGTAGCCTACAGCTTGCGGATCAAGCTCACAAACAAAAGTACTTTAATCACCCATAAGCTAGAGACAACAATGATGAAAAGACTAAACCAAAAAATAAATTACTGTATTTAAAATTGGAATATTGTCTGATAACAAGAAACAAATAAACTTACCAACTGTAACACCTACATGCAAAATGAAATGAGCCGAATTCAAATGATGAATTTTTACTTTCCCTGACTGGTCAGACCAGTCGGCTTCTAGAACCACTGAGCCCAGTCCATCATTGCTATCCAAAAGTTTATGATGACATTTCATCTGATATTTACCTGATAACATAAAACAACTGGTGAAAATACATGTACAGTGTATTACTTGCACGATACAGTGATATTAAATAAGTTGTGTTAATTAAAATGTTTGAAAAATGCCCAGCGCAGGAATTAAAATAATTAATGTATGAATCAGTAAAAGTTTTAAAAAAGGTAAAATGACTTTTCAAATATTCAATTCCTTACCACTGTTAGAAAAGGACTTGTCAAGAGAAGCTAAATTAGTTTTCCCAGATGTCACTATAAAGTTCTTTATAAAGAGACGGTTGTCTCTCACTTCTTTCATGGCACCTATCAAAACAGTGTGCTGCCTATCTTCTCCATCACAAAGAGCACAGAGCATTGGTATGGGGTTTGGGTCCAAAGGTAAGAGACAGATATATACTTGTTCAAAAGTTTTCTAAGCCAAATGAAGAGAAAACTGATTGCTTTTCTGTTTTCTATGTTCATTAACTGCAACAGGAGATGATGTAGAGAAGTTTGTGGATGATAAATTAGCAATTGCCAACAGCTTCAAAGGAGATCCAATTACACTTTTATCAGAAGAATCAGAAAAATTCGAGCTATCATGACTTACAATTATCTCCGGAGAAAGTGGTGGATTTTCCAAATTTGGTTTTGAAACTAAATAAAACACTTTATTGCTTGTTTCTTGAACTAAGAAAATAAGATAAACAGCTAGGTTTCTCAGAAGACTCTATGATTTCCACATGCAAGTCATTATTTGATATGAATTCGCTTAGACCATCCGGAATTCTCTGAGTACAATCTAAAAAAAATAAATTACAACAATTATGTCATTTGTAAAATATTGGAGAACGCTTAACTTACAACTTAATTTAGATATATTGAGCCTAAGGCGATGAAGAATAAGTGCAAAATTTAGAATCGTAATGTCATTAAAATATATTGTGCCAACTACAAATACTTTCACATGTAAACAGTGCTCGATTTAAGATAAAATCAGTGCCTGGGATGAAAATTTCTTCAGAGCCGGGGATAAAATTAGCTAAAGCAAAGCCAGGGATGACAGTTCTCAGTCCCGGCATCCCCTGCTGTAAATCGAGCCCTGCATGTAAAGATAAGAGTAGTTCAATTATAACATAGGGTGTCTGATTTTGACTTATGTCCTGTGTTAAAAAGAATGTCTTTTGTAGCATGTGAATAAAAGTAAATTTTTCACTGAAATATTCAATTAAAAACATTTTAAATCTCTTAAAATGTGAGTTGATGGGTCAACAAGTGATTTTATGTGAGTGGTAACTTTTTATTTTATTGAAACCCTGAATGCTTGTTAGCATAATTGCAACTTACTTTCTCTAACAATTATATCTTAAGAATCTCTGTATTATACTGTTATATAGTTAGCTCTAAGAATAATGTTATGATTTTTGCAACACTGTTGAACAGCTACATTAATTCTACATAATTCTGCAGTAATGGCATGCGTAATTTGGCGAACCCTAATCGTTGCTGGTTAAAAAATCACCTGACATCAATAAACTGGTCATTGATAAATGTCAATAAACTGGATTGAATAACTAATTCAAAAGACATATATGCTAATGCTTAATGGATATGTTAGAATTAATTATAACTATTTCTCAAGTTTATCTGACTTGTTTATTATGCCAATGTTATGATAGAATAAAATGACAAACTAGTTTGAATACAAATAAATGTGTTAAATTGTGTGATTAAAATGTTTCTTAATTAGCAATACAATTTTTAAACATTAAACATGCATTAATTCCTATCAATTTTTTTAATCGAACAACACCTCTAATTATTATATGTAAGGCAGTTAAATACATTGCATAGATCTACAACCAATCTGGCTTTGGCAGTATTGGGAATATCATTGCACAACATTTCAAATGAAATAATATATTGTTATATTTAGAAATAGGTAATTGGTAAGAATAAAATTCATTTAATAAATTTAAGAAATGTGTTTTTCAAGATGATCAAAAACTAATTATTTGCTTGTTAGACTAATATATGCTAGGCTAGATCATATCAGCCTTGCTAAGTCCACAGTTAACGGTTGTGACATTGTACCAATTTAAGATTGCTGAATGAGTGCTCTGCCTACAAGTTATCTGACAGATATAACAAATTAGGCAGTTTCAAAATTTAATGAGTTTATTTTAAAAAGTGTTATGGCTAAAATTGTTTTAAGAGAGAAGGGTATATATGAGTTACTAGTAGACAGTAGTAGACTTGGACTTGATATGAAAATGTGTATAAAAAATTTCTATGAGATCTGATGTTACATTTTAGACATATCTGAGATTACATTGATTGGAGATTGACAATTTCTTTAGGGAGTGGCTACGGATACGAAAAAGTATCCCGTATTTTATTTTTCCGGGTATGAAAAAAGATGAGTGTATTTTTTAGCGATATGGTACTAACCCTGTTTTTTTCAGATAGCGATATGATGCTATCCCTAACCCTAACCCTTTTTTTTCAGAATGTATCCTTTTAGTTAATAAAGTTGGACGAATAAAACAAAAAATTATGCGCTAAATTAGTATCTATTAATCTGAAAAAAAAAATTTCTCTGACAGGAATCGAACCCACACATAGTTGGCCAAAATTGAGTCACAGCCAAGCGAGTAACCCATTCTGCCTTCTGCTAGCAAGCCACACAAACAGAGCCACAATTTTTAATAGGTTATGTTTTCAAAGTTGCGCATGCACACATCTATTTTCGTACCCGAAAAAAATACGGAGTACTTTTTCGTACCCGTAGTATATCCGATTACTTTACAGTAGTAACCTCTTACTCTTGTAAAAAGCATAGGCCTACATTTTGAATCTCCTGGTAAATTAAAATGTAATGTATGTTTACAAAAAAATCATACTTTTAAGTTATATTTTATATTTTGTTAAATAATTACAATAAAAAGTGTTACAACTCATTTTTCCAATAGTAATACTACCACCTCTAAGTTGTGAATGTGGCCAGGGCTACACAATTATTACCAGGTTATGGTAATATCAAAATTTCTGCCCCTAAAATAGGAGATTACCATAACACGAGATAGCGACCAAAACTATTTTGATATACGCAGTAGTATGTAACAAAATAATTATGTAGCTATCTAGTGATACTAGCCCAGGTTACTATGTATTAAGTGCTGTCATAAAAAAAATTACTTTGCTTACAATGTAAATTACAGTAACAGTGTGCTCTACGACTACTGAAGTAGTGAAGTAAATCGGATCAAAATATTTTTGCTTTTGGAATCCCTGAAACCTCAGACTTTCGAAAATTTAGTATATCAGGAAAAATCTTAATTACAGAAGGAGATTAAGTCCAACTCACCCATGGTGTAGAAAAAAAATATATGAATTAAATAAATAGGAAAACTAAATAGTTTCTAGTTATACGTTTGAATTATATGTAACTGGATGCATTGTTTACATAGCGGCACATTTAAAAACATGCATAATGATTTTTAGAAAGAAGCTATTTAGCATGACCTATATAATATAAGATCTAGATACAGTGTTGCCAATTTAGCATTTATAATGCTAGATTAAGCATTCTTTTTTCGATCTAGTATAAAAAAATCTAGCATTTATTAGGACATTTAGAATAAAACGAAAAGAAAAGTGACACAACATAAATATTTAGTACAACAAGATCTAAGCATTCAAATGTATCTAAGCCGTAGCATAAATGTCCGCTACTTTCCGAGCAAGCCAGCACAGGAAAAGGGGTGGGGATGGTAGACGGATGACATCATTTACACTGGTCATCTTTGAGATTATAACAAGAGGTATCTCCCACCTAACTCAACTGTACTCAGGGTGTTCTTAATAGCAGAGCCGTTCTAAGTTCAAAATTGAATTAGTCGACTTACCTGGGCACGCAGTGAAAGAGGAGACCCACGTCAAGAAATATTAATTTCTACTAGATCTACATGCTCAGTAATGACAACGACGGTGTTCGCTTTTGCCTAGGACCCCAAAACAACTCTGTAAAGTCCTGGCACGATGTCCCTAAATAGATTATAACGTTTCTGTCTAACAGTATTTGCCAACCGTCAGTAGAAATAAATAAGCAATGCAGCCACATTCATGTCTGTAGAGCCAACACACCCTTTAAAAAACCAGGGCCCATTTCGGCCCTTGCCTAATAATGGGCCTACATTATAAGCCCTGTACGACACCCATCCACGCTAATTACATTTTAAACACCCAGGCAAGTGCCCGATGTTACAACATCCTCGTGATCATTGTTTTGATTTAACTTTATATAGTAGTAAACACAATTAAGTTGACTTATATGCAAAGGCAAATCTAACGGCAGACGCGACTATTATCAATCATTGTTTAAATCAATCAAATAAACTTTTTTTGATAGTCCAACAAAAACATTTATTAAATCGTCATAATTATCTTCAAATTTTTTTGTTATTAAGTTAGTGAGAAATTAACGAGCAACGTAATCACCAATGTCTGTCTTCTGTTTTAGCAGTAGCGGCCTGCATATATTTTGTTTGAACAGTAGCGGCCTGCTTTTATGTCACTCGCACTAGGCATCACGTACTGCCCCAGGCTGCCTCTGATTTTATTAGTGAATAATTTGTTTATTGTTCGTTTATTGCTAAGTAACCTTAAGATAAAGTTGGAGACAATGCAGAATAGGAGGGTTGGAATGATAAGACGTTAAGCCGGTCAAGCTTATCATATAACATAGTGGTCCCCAACCTTTTTCGCCACGGACCGGTCAGCGTTTAAGAATTTCACCGCGGCCCACTGGAAGGGGAAGGGGATGCTGATTATTTCTCGTCCATGGAAAGTCGCACAATCACGAGAGAAATGAATAAAAAGGAAAAAAATTTAATGGGCGGCTCAATAACATTCGTTCCACGGACCGCTAGCGGGGGTTATTATAGGAACCATGGCTCGATTTAACGCCGGGAGTATCCCCGGCACTGAGAACTGCCACCCCCCGGCTCTGCTTTAGTTAATTTCATCCCCGCCGGGGATGAAACCATAGACATTTATCCCCCGGCTCTGCAGATATGTTTTTTCATCCCCGGCACTTTTTTTCTTCTTAAATCGAATACTGTTAGGGACCACTGATATAACAGACAGACACGGCTTAAGTCACCTTCTTCAGCTACCAGGCATACTGCTGTTCATTATATCCGACAACAAGTTGACATACATCGGATATATTTAACACACCAATAGGTTCCACCATCAACAGTAACTCAATAAGAAAAAGCTTGCCAAAGATCAGTGAAGGCGAATTACGTCATGACTACTATAGGACGCCACTCATCGGCTCCAGAGTTCAACATGGGGTCAACAACGTTAAGTAGGCGTATCCATATGGAACGGACAGAGAACCCTTAAGCATTTATAACTCTGATTTCTTTATTTTGTATATTACACATAACTATAGGCTGGACCAGACATGGGCAACTTACGGCCTGCGGGCAAATGTCCAGGTCGCCAGTCTGTTTGATCCGATCAGCAATCAACTCATCTCCTCTCGTTCTCTTCAAAAGACGTTTACTATTAATTTATATTAATTCATATAACTGGTCTATCCAGGCACGCCGAGAGACGGGCGGGGGTCATTGCTAGGGGCCCGCATGTCAATTTTTTCACGACTCATTGTTTATTAAGTGGCCCGCGATGATGTCCTGCCCTGGGGCCCTTGTTGGCTCTCGGCGCCCCTGGGTCTATTCATCTGATATTGTTAAAGTCCATGTGGCCCGCAGATTGGAAAAAGTTTTCCCACTCCTGGGCTAGACGTTTATTTGAAAAAATGAATCTATTCATTTTGTGTAGATCAGGGGCGGATTTGATTCCATTGTCGTCTGGTTTTACGTACATTTCCTACGGCGCATTTAGTTGAGAATGTGGCTTCGCTGGTGTTACTTTAGATGGAACAATCATTGATAACAAGGAGTGGATTGAACTTCTGGAATAATTTTAGTGAGAGGATAAAATAGCGATATCGTCGCATACAGCTGATGTATGTCTGTAGAGAATTATCCAAGTCCAGTCTGAATGAGTCTGTGAACAGAATGCTTGGAGCATAAATGCTTTATCAATGAACACAGCTCAATTACTTATATTTATACCTAGAATAGATGGAAAATGGTCATCACAGACGACCATCTTGGTTTGGAATCGAAGAAAAACATTACTTCAGTCCAGTCCTTACTTCAGTGTTTATTACGTTACTATTTTTTTCTTTCTTGATTTTGGATCCCCCCCCCTTTTCCACCTGCATAGTGCTTTTTTTTAACCATTCCTTTACCATTGCGTGCAATATCTCAGCATCCCCGCTTTTCCTATACGCAATAAGTTAACGATCCCTTTTCAATTCATCAGGTACTATGAAATTCAAACATAGATTAAATGAAGTGTGTACTGTGAACCAGTGAATATGATCATTTGTTTATCATACTCCCCCGCTAACAATGCCCATCTCATTGTGGCCCTTGCCCAAAATGTTGCCTAGCCTTGCTGTAGATGGAAAAAATATAATAAAATTATAGATCTAGAGCAGAGGTTCTTAAACTTATGTACTCCGCGAACCCCCACTTAAAAAAAATTTTTGACGGACCCCATCCCAACTTTAGGTACTTTATATATGTATATATTTTACGATGATTTTTTTTTTCAAATGGCTTTGCGACCCCCAGTAAAGGCTTCTGCGGACCCCCAGGGGTCCGAGGACCACAGTTTAAGAACCTCTGATCTAGGGTACCAGAACACGTGGATAGACACTTATTACGTCATTGATTTTAGCTTTCTGATGTGACACCTAAAAAAACGTCTATATAAAACACACCATTGTAATTTAAACAACATTTAGAAATGAAATAAATAATATAGTAATAATAGTAATAATAACTAGCTCAACGGAATCCGCACCGAAACAAAATAATTGGTCGCATGCTTCTGTAAGAGCCACATTTTGGTGAAACGATAATGAATAAAGATTAAGACGAAAATAATCTGAGGCAAAGTTAATACAGATGTTATTCTATGACATTTCAGTATCAAGGATAAGTGGCTGAGTGGTATAGCGCATGGCTTGGGATCGAGTGGTCCAGAGTTCGAGCCTCATTGTGTACACAATTTACTAAATGAAACAGATTCATCCTTACTTTACTGTTCAAAATCAAATAAATTAATCATGCTATGCTACAAAATTCAACAATAACACTAGGAAAATAAATATGTCTTCCAGTATTCACTATTATCTCCCCAGTTCATAGGACCTTTGAATTGTGGTCAGAGATGTGTTCACACTGTTTATTAGTTATTGGAATGTATCTCAAACCGCGGCATCGACACTCAGTCCAATGAGGCAAAGTAACAAAACGAAAAAACTGTCAAGCAGTAGGCTCTGTGTCCAGTTTAAAGCTATAAGGTTGCAACTGTCCAGCTGTGTGGTCAGTAATGTGTAGTTTTTTTTTCACGCTTTTCCTTTTTTTTTCTCGGATTACATATGTACAACATGAATGACATCTATTCAGTTCAGGGTTTAAAAACAACCAGGTCAGTGTTAGGATTTTTCTTCTTACGTAAGTAACAACAATTCATTTTACATTGATTGCATCAATCGCAGTTTAGTTACTTAGAACATTAAGATAAAAAAACTTGAAAAATTATATTGTTACTTATCCGATATTTAAAGTTCATGCGTATGTAAAATGTTTCGAGACATTTGAGCTTATTCGTAACTCAAATTTGTTTTTAAACTAACAATGTCAGACTATCAGTTGACTAGTTCTTTAATTTACTTTAAACACGAGCAACTTTTAAAATCCTTTAAGATTCATTAATAGCATAATATAATGGAATCATCAAACTTGATAATTATTTTATACTAAAAATAAATCTGATATAATAAAAAGTTAAGGCATATAGACAATGACCCCCAGTGGCGCGGGGCAGGGGGGTCTTGAGGCCCCCCACGACCAAATTATCATACATATTTTACTATATAAACTGTCGTTTTATTATATGTGACCCCCCCAGCATTTTTTTTTCTATATGTGAGCCCCCCAGCATTTTTTGCTGGTTGCGCCAGATGACCCCAAGAATAGTGAGCCGAATTCAGGTGTAGAGTAGGCCTACATGAAATATTGTTAGCATCGAATTTCCCATAAGGCGTTTATAAAAGTCGATTCTAACTATCGCCACAAGTAATAACTTAGAGCTGTAAATCTTAAATATTAAACGAACGATCAGAAGTTTACTGTTTTTTTGTCTCGTTTAATTTTAGTAAAAATAGTATATATAAAAATAGATTAAACAAAAATGTACATTCCCTACTAATATTGAATTTTAAAAAAACATCTAAAAAGACGTGTAACCAGATAATAGGATATATTTCTTGTGAAAATTAAAAGCAGTGAATTCAAATATGAGATGCACAACAGAAAGGAATGGGGCCCTACAAGTTAATTGAACAAAATTAAGTCAATTCAGTTCAAGTGATTAGATTTAAATTTTAAACGCAGCAGACTAATAAGGTCGACTATAAAAAAGACTTAGTTTTCATTTATTTTAAAGAATATAAAACGTATCAGTGTGTATCAGTGTAGCTATAACGTTAAATTGACATAATAGGCTACAGGAGTTGAAGGAAGCTAACTCGTGCTTTCCTGGAAGAAATAAATGTGGGTTAATTATAAAAAAAGATGAATGCGATCTAAATAAAATCGTAATAAAAATAGGTATGTTCTTGTCGAGGACGGTTGGGAATATTTGAATACTAAATATTATCGAATAAAAAAGTTAATCAGATTATGTGTAATATAAATAATATTTTAGGTCACATAATTTAATATATAATGTTTAAAATATCATAAAAAACGCAAAAAAAAAAAAGACTGGCGGGAAAATCAAAAACCTGCTTAAACTTTGGGGGCCTCTGTAACAATTGCTCTGCCGAACAAATTTTTTATGCGCGGCGGCGGATTGGTTTATTTTTAAACAATACTGACAATATTTAAGTTAGCACTCATTGATTTTAGAATTACCTCCTGTGGTTTAAAAAAAAAGTAAAGAAATTATTTTATCAAACAGATTGATTAAATATTTGTATATATTATAGATGTGATGTCTATATAAAATATATATATCAGCATGTCAAATAATTTTCTGCAATTTCGTGTGTAAATTTTAAGGCAATTGGTGTGAAGAACTTTCGGAGTTATGATTAATAGTGTGAATCCTTTTTACATTTTTATTTATATATATGGCAAGTTTACATATGATATACTTTTTAATTAAATTTTTATATAGGTTGGTAATAAAAAAGGGCCCAACTTTTGTGATTTTTTAATTTTTTATAATAACTGATGTAAAATTACCCATGGAATTTTTTAATTCTATATTTCATTTAGCCAAAAAAAAATTGATCTGTAAATACTATCTTAAGCTTGTATCATCGTATATATAGTTGAGATTTATGTTTTCATTTTTTTTTTCTTTTTTTTATCAGACATTGGAATTAAGAACATTTTTAAAATCATTGGGTGCTGAAATTTCTGAAGAAAATGCTGAGTCAGGCCTGTTAACTGATCTTAAAAATATTATTGAAGCCAGCAAGTTTTGTTGGAGTTTAAACAATGAGGCAGGTGAGACATCTTTCAGGATTAAAAAATTTGAAAATTATAGTTAACTTTAAAAAATGTTCTTTGGGATCATCAAGGGAGATTTGCTGAGATCACCCCTTTTAGAGAAGCCACGGCATACTAGGGGATCGTGGGACTTAATCTAGTAGCTTGACCTTCCCCATCGTACAAGAACACATTTCATACTGGGTCCAGTTTGAGAAATCACTGATACACTGGTTTCTAGCCAAGAATCTTCATATCACCACTCTCTGTTGCATGACCTTTCACACTGTCCTGATTGTTTTGTAAAGTTGTTTCCTAAAATGTTTTGAGCACGTTCATTATAATATACACATACATGCTTTTTTATTTGGTCTACCTTGTTATTTGTGTATTATTTTTTTTTTTTTGCTTTGTTTATCTCTAATAGGTAATGTTAAATGGTTTTTATTTTTCTTTCAGACATAGAAATGGTTTTTAATGGGATCATATCCCTGCTACTTGTTGTGCCTGTGCAAGAGGCAGAGAGTGTTGTCACATTATTTTGTGAAAAAGTTGGAAAGCTGCCAGATGGCGACAAGAGAGTTCCCATACGTCTACGAATGTAAGAATACCTTTCAGCATGAATTTGCCGAAACAGTAATGATAATTATTTAAACCATGTGTGATGGTGAGAAATTGCCCAGGTTTTTTGCTCTGCAAAGTGTTCAAGGAATTTAGCGCAATATTGGTGCAGGGCTGTTAACAATAAAAAAAAAAGTTCCCTTAAACCCCTAAGGGCTCATTGGGGCAGATGAACTGTAGAATTGATATGTTTCAATAATATAAAAGGATTGTGTGGTTAGCACAATGCCCAACCGCCTTTACTCCCCCCAACTTAAAGTCAGGCAACCATTTAAAGCTGGTTGGACTTTCACCATGACCTGAAAAAATCCAAAGGTTTGAACCCAGGACCCCTGCAGTTGACAGTCTAGTGCTCTTTCTCACACGATAGTTTTTAATCTGGATAAAATCGAAAAAACGTTTTTTGACGATTTTCAAAGCAAATCGACGGCCGGTTTTTTTTTTGGGCTTTAAAAGCCGGTTTTTATGATGATATTATTTAAAAGACTTGTTTTCCCAAAAGCCTTTGATTACTGCTGTGTTGTCAGTCAAAATATAATTGTTAGTTTCAATAAGAAAATTAGTATCATAATATTATATTTCATAAAATATTTCATACCTATAAAATAGTTGTCTTTTTTAAATTATAAGCTTGTTCAGGCTTGGTAATTAGATACTTCCAAATGATTCATAAGGTGGGATTTATAGTGTAACATACCTTGGCTCAAGTTGTCCTTTTTTTTATCTTTTCTGCTTTTGAATTTAATATAGTCCATCCTGATAAAATAGCCCAAAGCTTTATCAATTTAATATATATTGAACTAAACTTACTGAATCTAATATTAGAAAGCGAATAAATTTGTGCTTTGGTTAATTATTGCATATCTATTTATCACAGGTTAAGTAATTTATTTTATGGATTAGAGGAAGAGGCTAGTCTACGATATGTTGTTCTGTGTAGCATGGTGCGGCTTGCTGGTCAGAATGACCTCTTATCAATGGTTCCAGTCGATTTAGAAAAGGTATGTTGTATTGATAATCTTTTAATAATTAAGTATTCAAAGTGTTTTTTTTTTCTTTCTTTTTTTATGTCTAATTCTGTTATTAATTTTTTGTATGAAATATTTTTACGTACAGATCAAAAAGTGGATTAACCTATGGGAAATCAGCTCTGCTAAGATCCAAATGTTATATCGAACTCTCCATGAGTCTCTCATTGCTTGTGGTATGCGGTGAGTTGTAATTTCACTTTCTCGATAAAATATCTGTATAAATTATTAAAATGCTTTAGATACTTTTTTTTTTACAATTAATTTTGAAAGGGAAATCAGAATGCAATGAATCTGTTTAAATTTTGAACATGTTTGATTTTTTTAAATTTCATGTCTACTGTTAATGCTACATTATCATCTGGGACATCCAAAATGATCAGTTTTTATTGCTTGTTCATCATTTCAACCCAGCAACAATTATTTTCTTTTAAAAATGCATAATTTATTTGGTCAAGTAGAAAGCTATGAACAAATATTGGCAAACAGCAATTTATTAATTTTAATGATTACTTAATTATTGCTGATTTTGATGACCTTTAAAAAAATTGAGGTTGTAAAATGCATTATTCAGTCTTTTTCTTGCAGAAAAACCTCATCTTTTTAAGTGAAAAATATGATCACTTGTTTTTTTTTTTTTTTTTGAAATATGGTCAATGTATTTGTGAATGAAATTTTTTTTAGTTAGATATAAAGTGAAGAGTAGACGTCCTTTATTTTTTTTTACTAATTAAACAGCCAGCAGAACAGGTGAAAAACACTATGGTGAGGTAGAATAAAACAAAAAATTTGTTAATTATTGAATAAAAAAAAAATAATAGTGCAGTCAAATATTATGTCACAAAAAAAAGTCAGAAACACAATCTCAATTTGTAATGATATTGAAGATGTATATGATTGCATCATTAAATCAATAATTGTGTCTACATATGATGAGCTCATTTGCTCCACTCTTGTTCATTGAAGTGGTTTGATTTCATTGCTCAGCCTACATTATTCTATTTTTAAATGCCAGTGAAAGTAAGCAAATTTGCGAATCTTTTGAGATGCTTAATTAGTACTTTAAAATGCCTCCATAACTTTAAGCCAGAGAAATTTCTAAATGAAATTGCTGTTTTTTTTAATTTTTTGAAGATTTTACTATTACTGACATAGCAGAATCTGTTCGAGATTATATGAATAATTAGTATTGTATTTTGAAACCAGCCGGTTAATGTTATTGCATTATTTTATCATTCTACATTAATTTGGTCTCTTGTGACTGAATTTTTTTTTTCAAGAATGATGCTATAGTAACTCTGGGATATCCAAGGAGATTAGTCATATCTCTTCTCCATTTCAGCCCAGATACATTTTGGTTTATTAGACTTTTTATTTAGTCTATAGTTAGTTCAACATATACCAATATAGCAAAAAAAAACCAGTTAGATGATATAATTAATTGTTTTACAGGGAACTTGCTACCAAAGTTATGATTGAACTGCTTGGTACTTACACAGAGGAAAATGCATCCCAGGCTCGAGATGATGCTCATAAATGTATTGTTACCTGCTTGGCTGACCCAAATACATTTCTTATGGATCATTTATTGTCTCTCAAACCCGTCAAATTTCTGGAAGGAGAGCTAATTCATGATGTATGTTCAAATTTACAATATGATTGGTGAATTATCTTATGCACAGTTTTTTTTATACATATTGTTTAACCACAATTAGTTGTTAAATATATTGAAAACATTGCCATTCCCAAAAAAAAATTGTAAATGAAGTAATATTTTGGTAAAACTATTATTCTTTGATGTTGTTTTTACTTTCCAGCTTCTGACCATCTTTGTGTCTGGCAAACTTACACAGTACCAACAGTTTTACAAAAATCACACAGACTTCATCAACTCTTTAGGTAATTTTTTTACCTGTTTCACTGACCAATTTTTTACTGGTTGTTTTTTCATAAACAGGAGTTACTCAGTATTATTTTATTGGTTCTAAACAGGTCCATCACATGAAGAAAATTTGCGCAAAATGAGACTTTTGACATTCATGCAGATGTGTGAAAACAGGAAAGAAATGGATTTCAGTGTAATACAGGAGGAAATGCAGTTAGATAAAGATCAAGTTGAAGAATTTGTCATTGATGGTTGGTGAATTTGTGTTTTCATATCCCTATTCAGAAATATAGACCAAATCTCTAACCGGTTAAAAAAATTTTTTTTATTTAAAATAGTGATCTTTTTTTTATTTTTAAATCAACGTAAATTATCTTTCAGTTTGTTTGTGTATTGAATGTTGCAGTCCACATCCTCACATTGTTGACATTTTTTCTAACTTATTTTTTGCTTTGCTGTCTTTGATTCCTTACCTAGTGCATCATTTTATCTTTAAAAATATTTTTGTCTTTTGTGACTGGAAATAATATCCGGAATGATGCCATAGTAATTCTGGGACATCCAAGGAGTAAAATTAAAATATCTTTTCTCCATTTCATCCCAGATACATATTGATTTATTTCACTATTCATTTTGTCTGTTTGACATATCGATTTTTACAATGTTAGATGATTTGTTCTTGTTACAATGTTAGATGATTTGTTCTTGTTTTTTTTATATACTTGTTCTTGTTTGTTACACGAACAGTGTTTTATTTACATTTTGTTATATTGATACCTTCTGTAACGTATATATGTATCACCTTTTCACCTGCAGTGTTAAAAACCAAAGCAGTGAAAGCTAGGATTGATCAAATACAGGAGAAAGTCATAGTTAGTTCCACAACATTTAGGACTTTTAGCAAACACCATTGGCAGGTAAAAAAAGAAATTGACATGCTTTGATGGTTTATCTCTAATATATTACACTATCTTTATAAAACCTTTACTTAAGTCTTGAATTTTTCTATAAAAATAGTTGATTAAAAACAATTTATCAATGAAACTGTATATGTTTAACTCTTCCGTGACCTATGTTTTTTTGCCTTTTTTTTACTATCATTGGGTTGCACTGTTCAATGAAGTTTTTGTTCATTTAATATTTTTTAAAATACCCATTATCATATATCACCTCATTCAGAAATGCACAAACATTAAAACTGTGCCACTTTTGTTGACATATCTCTTAAATAAAAAAATTTTTTGCATAAAAATAAAAAAAAAAAAATTTTTTTTTACAAATTACAAACAAACATCAAACACCAAGAAGGAAAAAAAATCTTTTTGAGATATACTGTAAATTTTATTCTTATATTAAACCTCAGTCAAAATTACATATTACAACACAAAATTCAATGAAATCTATCAATAAATAAAATAGTTATGACATTTTATATAAAACACACACAATTACTAATTTTATGAGCCAAAATTATCAGATAACCAAAACAAACAAAAACAAATTAATTTAAATTGAATAAAATGCCACATATTATATATTAGTGAGAGCAGAAATGCAGAATGTTTTATCATCTATTAGATTACTTTAGACAACCTTTTTATAATGATTTTGTAGTATGTAAAATGTAGAAAAAAAGACTGTTAAATTTTATTCACAATTAAAAAAACAGGTAGAAATAATTTTTTTATAACAATCCCTGTAATTCTTATGATTATATTAAATCTACATTAAAAATACACAATATACTATAGATTCATATATATTTATCCACAAATATATTTAAAAAATCATTTTCAGAAAAACATGCATAACATTTATTTATCGAAAAAAAAAAAAGATTTTTTTCCTGAAATTAAGTGAAAGACATTTTAACATTGTGCTCATTTCTTCAACACCTATCAGCTAAAACCCAAATTTTCATCCCCTATTTAGTTGGCTTATCTATAATATATTGTCTAAAACTATATTTACCAATGCAGATTATTTCATCTATGTTAAGATTTTCATAAGGCAGGCAGTACACTTTCTTCAAAAAAAATTAATGGATATTTTACCTTGGCTTGCCAATCAGTGTGTTGTTCAGTCTCAAAATTTTATATTTTTAAAATCCATGAATTAGTTTGAATCTGAGCTTAGATATGAATGATCACGTTCAAAGTCCATAGAATAGCACAACGGTGGAGAAATATGAATGTTAAATTGGTGATAGAATAAAACAAAAAGTATGTAAAGCTCATTGGGTGTCACTTAGTCCAGTACTCCTACAAGGAACTTTTCAGGTCTTCCTCATGTTTTGCATTGCTGTTTGTATAGTTCCCAATTTGTACCATAACTCCAGAAGAACACAACTTGATAAAAGCTCCTGCAGAAAAGTAAAGACAATGTAAATTTTGAGTGGAATTTTTTTTTTTATAAATGTAAAAGTACAATACAGTTTGTAATACATAATTTCTAACTCCATACATGTAATAATCAAAATTCAGATGATATAAAACTTAACAAATTAGTAAAAAGTAACACTTTTCTTCCTTAGTAAAGAATACATATACACCAATGAATTTGATATTATTAGTAGGCTAATTTATTTATAAATGATTGTTACCTGGCATAATAAATTCAAGATAACATTGTCTTGTTTATTCATCATTGAAAAGATGAAGGCCTGGTGCCCTAGCTGGAAGTGTCGAATCGCTTTGAGAGGTCCATCATCAATTATGCCATATGTTTGTTCCCTAAAGTTATGGATAAGACAAAATATTTATATAAATATACTACATAATAATAGAATTACATTTATATAGACTATCAGATTTAAAAAAAATGTATTTAACACCATTACAAGTTTATATATTTTTTAAATTACATGATAGAATATTCCATAATTTTCTTTATCAATTATACATTTATTTAGCCAAAAATTAAAATCAGCTGATAACTTAAACAATGCTTTAGCACGTGTTATTATTAACTGATTCATTATAGAAAATTATAACATTTTAAAGAAAAATCAGATTTATTTAACATAGAAATGAATACTTTAACAAATAATACCCAGGAAAATAGAAAACAAAATATTTTTCATTTAAAAAAATAAAAATTATTAGCATTAAATAAGAAAACTTCGTACTTACATTCTTAGATAAGCATTCAGTGGAGAAACTAATGCAATATCTTCATGATATGATGAATAAAGGCTACCATCTGACTCCCATTCATGAGAACTTTACTAGGGGAATAGTTTGAACTAAAATCCGAGTCGTCTGGAGCCGTTTTATTATTTAAAAGGCGACAGAAGTGTGCAGACAGATACACGCTGTAAACGAACCAGTCAAAATGGCGACTGTCGTGTCGGCACAAAAGGCTTTTTTTCTCGTGTAATATTTTTAATTTCAAAATTTATTTTTTTTATTGTTCATTTTTATTTTAACTAATTTTATTATCGCTCTTTAAAATAAAAAAAAAATATAAAACAATATTTTGAAAGAAAATATTTTTTTTTGGGTTTAAAAGTGTGTTATTCTCATCCGTCTTTAATCCATGAAATTCCATTGGTCGGATGCCGGAGACTTAAAGATATTACTTTCTTTTTTATTGCCAAAACTCAGACATGTAGGCTTTGTTTTAAAAAAAAAATTTTGTTAAAAAATCCTAACAGTTTTTCAATTTGTTTGTTAAAGGCTGATACAATTTATGCTGTATGTGTGTGATCAATGAGTTATGTCAAACTTCTGGGCCCTGTTGATTTTTTTTAGGATTGTAGAGGTCAAATGAATGTGTTTACTTCACTATAAAGTGATTAAAGTTAATCAGTTTGCTCAATTTAGAGCAGAGGTACAGCCTTATAAGAAGTAAATAGCACTGTGAAAAAAATATAAATATTTGTTCGTAAATATACCAATATAAATCACTCTTGCGGCCCACCTTGCTAAAATAGAAGGCTTGATGTGGCTTCAGGGGTGAAAAGGTGGTGCACCCTCGGATCTAGACCATGAAAATTGAAGCCATTGGTAAATAGTTTATCAATTGATAATTTATATTTTTCGCATATGGTGTTTTCACATATGGTGTTTTCACAAACGTATTTAAAAAAATAAACAGCCACCATTTTTATTTTAGAGGAGACAAAATTCTTTCAATTTGTCACAGGTGGAAGTTGGGGATCATGTATGTGGATTTTGCTTGTGACATTATACGTAATTAAATTAATTTTCTTTCTTTTAGAATTGACCTAAACATTCAGCTGGTTGTCATTTAAATTGCAACTGCATGTATATACTTATTTACATAAAATTAAAAGCCTTCTCAAAGTATTGAAGGAAGTAATTACTTATTAAATGTTGTTAGTTTCCCTGTGCACATTTTTGATGAAATAGTTGGAGCTGTTTTGAAGTTTTTCTTGTTAAGCTCCTTACTGTACCTCTATATTTTCAAGTTAATAACATATTTCTCTATAACACAAAAATTCCTTTTCATTAAATGTTAACCATCATTACACACTGTCAAGCAACAAAACTGGAAATTTTTGCTGCTCTGCAGTGGAAATCCTAACTGATTGTGTTTTCAATATAATGCCATTGCTCTGAAACAGATAGGGAATCTGCTATGTCCTGAGCTACAGGAATTTAGCATAACATTACACTGATTTGTTCAACATTTGTACGATGGAAATTTAGCTCAGATAGAGGCATAACATTACACATTTGTACGATGGAAAAAATCCTTCTATAACTTACAAACATTAAATCCCTTTTTCACCAAATCTTAATAATCATTATATATTACCAAAAGCCATTTTATACCTACACATTGGACCAACATTCCTATCAAAAGGAATATTCTATTTACTTGTCTTAGTTAATTCAGAATCATGGTGTAATCAATTGACTTGTCTTTGTTAATTCAAAATCATGGTGTAATCAATTTACTTGTCTTAGTTAATTCAGAATCATGGTGTAATCAATTTACTTGTCTTAGTTAATTCAAAATCATGGTGTAATCAATTTACTTGCTAAATAAACATCTCACTGTTTACTATTTCTAACAACATAATCTGCCTTTAAAACTTGTACATAAACATGGTGGCTTTGAACAATTTTTGACTCATACTTTATTATGCCCACATATATTTCTGTAAAAGGTATTTTTTCCTGAGGATCTCAATGATGTATTTTTTTTATTTTAAGGATCTGGCATAACCGAAGCTATCTTTAATATCCCTGTAAAGATATCTCTTAAAACATATAAACCACTAACATGATAGCTTTTTGTTGTGCCAGTCTTTCATGTCCACCTTAGCCAATGGTGCAATAGCTATGGAAGCACCACATGAGACAAAAAAGAAACTTTCAGTGACCTGAAAAAATCCTTGGGTTCTCAGGTTGACAGTCATGAAAGTTAAATTTCTTTTTAAATGATTTTCTTTCTGTGTCACATTCAATGTGTAGTAATAGATAGTAGACATATAACCACTTTAACTATATTTTTTTCAGGTAATTCGTCAACATTTGGCATCTTGGCAAGATAACTTGGCACGACTGGAAATCAATTTTGAAAATGTATCACTACTTCAATCACAAGTGCAGCAGCAATAATTTTTCTTTGTCTTTTTTTTTTGGGGTGGGTTACATCTTTCAAAAAACAATAGCATACACCTTTAAAAGCTCCAACATTTAAATAGATGAATTACAAGAACACTATTTTATTTTAGTTATAATATTGTTCTGTCATAAATGTATATAAATAATTTGAGTGTATGAGTTCAAAAATAAATATTTGAACTTTATACCTTTGTTTTATTTTTTATGTCATTGGTAAGTTTAAAATTATTCATTGTCACTAGCAGTTCATAAAAATGTCACTAGGGTTAGTGTTATTGAATATATAAAGAAAATATTACTTCCATATGGTAAGGTTATATTTTAAGACAAAACGGGTTTTTTTTTCTTATCTCAAATCCACATGAATATTAATACTAGGAACAGTGCCGGCTTTAGGTATAGGCGATATAGGCAGCTGCCTAGAGCGGCATTATTTCAAGGAGCGGAAAATTCCAGCAAAATAAAATAAAATAAAAAATATAACAATTAAAAATAAAATAAATAAATTTGAGAAAGTGTAGAATTAAATAAGAGCACACAATTGCTTAGAATGGCGACAACAAATAAGTCACGTGGATTAACAATTCCATCTTAATTTATGACATCACTATTTTCAAAATTATTAACTTCTGTCCAAAGATGCCTGCGGTTTGATATTCTGCTTCAATAGGTATCATAATTTTTTATTTTTTATATTAATTTTATATAAAATATCGTAAAATAATATAATTAATATATATATATATATATTAATTATATACACTACGTATACTCACAACTCTAACTTTTATGAAGTTGCCAAATTAAAAAAAAATTGTTATGAAGACCAGTAATAAAACTATAAATATATCCTATTTTTTTTTTCATAATTTGGATTTACTTCAAAATAAATAGCATTTATAGAGTTTTCTTAGAAAAATGAAACTAAAAAGGGCGGCATTTCTGTCCTTGCCTGTATCACAAAAATGTCTAAGGCCAGCACTGACTAGGAATCTTTTTATTTGTACTATTCACACTACTTGGCTTCTAGTCCAGACATAGGCAAACTACAACCCATAGAAAAAGTTTTTTTTTTTTATGCAAAATAATTTAGTATTGCAAACATGGTTATTGATTTAAGACAGAAAACAGCATTTCACAGATGTCATATTTCAGTATAAAATTACTGTGCAAAATAAGATGTATTGAAATGCTGGTGTATGATGTTTATACATTTTTTTTTTAATATAGCGTGATAAAATTAAAAGGCATTTTATATTTTGGTTAAAAGCTCTAGAGGACAAAAACGAATTGAAATATAATTATTCATCTTTATTTGTTCATAGTATTCCAACACTTGTTTGTAATAATATATACAAAAATGATTTTAAAAAACAATCATGAATGACCTACAACATGCATCAGCCATTCCAAACTACTTTTTTTTTTCTAAAATTTAAAAAGTGTTAACAACCAAATTTAGAAAATTGCACATATTGACCAGTCATTTTACAAGTGGAGCCAAAAAATGACATCACTAGTCAAGAAAATAAAAATTCTGTTTCCTTTAAAGTAATCTAAGCTGCTCATATTAAATAGATATTTCTTGCTGATGGGATCCTGACTTGTTGATGTATGCCATCGCACAATGATCATTTAAGAAAATAAAAAGTCAGTTTCACAAAGAAACGCTTATTGGCGTAAACACATTTTTTTTTAACCTCAAAATTTCAAACATGCATCACAGTTTTCACATAAAATGATATAAATGTGATTTTTAAAAACAAAAAACAACTAGAAACAAAAACAGCCACAGGATAACAAAATAGAACCTAACACAGTAAATAGATAAATTCTCATTTACAATAAAAATGGCTTGATAATATATACAAAAAAAGAAATATAAATTTGCTTTATCACTACATCATCATAAAAAAATAATAGTTACCTGAAAAAATGTTCCAGTAATTTACCTTCACAAAATAATCCTAACATTTAAAAAAAAAAAATACAATTTAAGTTTCTTTTCAATTGTAAATTAATAATCACATAACACTAACCAACGTAATGAAAGGTAAAATTAATTGATTAAAAAAATGGTGTGTTACTTAGATGAAATCTTTCATCAATCAAAAGCTTGTTTTAAAAAACTGAATACACTTAATGTAATATCATTCGACAAAAGAAACAAAATCAGGGCCTTATAAAGTGAAGAATACCTTATGCAAAAGCAAAGGAAATGTTCATTTAGGGACGGCTAAAAAAGCCTTATAATAGTGTTGTTCGGTTAGATAATTTTGCATAGATTGAGAGGTATGTGATGTTAATACAACCACAGTAACCCTTTCCAAATCCAATCACTCATTTTAGTTCAAACAAGCAGTGAGTGATTCTAAAAAAAAAAAAAAGTAAGTTCCCTTAGCCCTAGTGGGTCATTGGGGCAGATGAAGTGTAGAATTCATCTGTTTCTATGACCTCTGCATTTGAAGGGATTGTGTGGTCGGCACAACACCCAGCCGCCTTTACTTCCCCAACTTAAAGTCAGGTACCCATTTAAAGCTGGGTAGACTTGTGGGACGACATAGAAACAAATTTCACCTGGAAAGATTCCTTTGATTTTCACAAAGGGCTGAACTCAGGTCGACGGTCGAGTACCTACACCACTCTGCCATCCGTCCCACAGTGATTCTAAACTAAAGTAGTAAAAAATAGGCCCAACTGCTTAGACATCTGATTCATAAGAAGAAAACTTATTAAAAATTTATGAATTGTCTATGTATACATCTATTTTATGAAAAATATCTCTTAAACAGCCAAAAAACAAAATAAAGAGGCCAAAAAATAAGTTTGCTATAAATAGATGATGATGAGGTAAAACCGTTAACAATATATGCTATTATCAAATGTAATAATGACATAAACAGCTTGCATTGGAGTTAACTTGTAAACTTGTAAATTTTATAAAAGGCTTCCTCTTAAAAGAAAAGATTACACAATATAACACATTAACCCGTTTAAATAAGAAGTGATCATTTGTGATAATTATAGCATGAACATACCTATTTATCTGGCCAAAGGTCTTTAATATAGTAGTATATTTAGTTACAGAGCCCAACTTAAGTAAAACAACAATTACCGTACTGATTTATGTTAGAGTGGCTTAAAGATTAAAAAAATTTTTTTAACTAAGAAATGATTTGAGCCAATAAAATCGTATTTTTTGTATGACTTTAAAGTGTTACATGCAGTTACAGACTGACTTAAAAATAATTAGAGTATTGACAAAAGTCGATCTAATATATATATATATATATATATATATATATAGTTATGTAATATATGCCAAGCTGTTTCTGGAAAAAAAAAGTCAATATAGTTACCCCATAAAAATATCAGATTTTAAAACAACTCCTAAGCAACAAAAAAAAAATACATGTTATGAACAATAATCAAGTGATCGAGCATTTTATACGAAAAAAAAATATATAACTGCATTTTTTTTTGGCTTAAAAAAATGAAACATCAATAGCTACATTCCATAGGAATAATATGGCATACATACACATAAATGAATATTCACAGATCAATTATATTTACTGGATAAGTACTCAGTCAGGCATAGGAAAGGGAGATGGAGAAAAGGAGGTGATTAACTGCATACCAATTATATTGCCTTGTATAATTTATCACTGCCGATAGAGTTTATGTTTGGGCACTTTTTTATTGCTTGTACATAAGTTCTCAAATTCAAACAGTGAAAACAATTGTTTCTAAAAAAACATGTATAGATTTGATTCCTTGATGAAAAATGTACATTATAGCTAATCACCATCTTTTAAAATTGTTACTAATTATATTAAGGTTGAAAAAGGATCAAAATTTAATAATTTTCACAAATCCTTCATTCAAGATCTACAAAAAAAAAAAAATAATTATACAAATACAACCTCTACAACTGGTGCCATTTGTTATAAATGATTACAAAAAAAAAAAATAACTGAACAGTATTTGTTCATCTGAACAGTATTTGTTCATCTTGCTGCCAAGTGCTAAACATTCATTCCAAATTCTTTTTTTTTTTTGTTCTTTTCAAAATCATCTTAAGACAAGCAAACAGAAATTAAAGCTTCAAGTGTCCATATGTCTGTGACATATCAAATGTTTAGTGAGTCACGTCAACACACACTCACTCATAATGACTGACGTACTCCTTTAAATACTCAGTAAGCATCCACTGTACACACTGACATTATCAGCAGTCCGAATTCGCCACAGGTGAAGGGGGTGGAGGGTAAGGATTAAAAAAGCTACGTTCCGTAGACGGAGAAGGAGGGCAACTAACTTCATCTGAAAAATAATGACTTCTAGGCGTTGGGGGAGGGGGGTATGGATCAGAGTCATAGTTTAATTCCATGGCTGAACTATTAATATAGTATTTGAATTTTTTGGCATTTGACCTTGATGATCGTGAACGTGATCTACTGCTGTACTTATTGTTTGATGGCGTTGAGGTATGAAGCGGTATTGTTTGATAGTAAGGCTCACTATCCTCACAGACATCAGTGGAGCAAGGTGTAGTCGGTGGGGGAGGAATGTGATGGTGGTGATGGTGATGATGGTGCCTCCTGTGATGCATGCGCCGTTTACCACTTCCTCCGTTGTTGCCCACACCAGATCTCTGCACCGATGAGGATAAGCTATTGAGGGAAATGTTGATGTCTCCAATGGGAGCTGTGTAGACAGATCTGTCTGTTACAGGTGAAGGTGGGGGATTTAAAGTCTCCTGTGGATAGTGAGTTACTGACGAACTGCTAGAAGACGCCCCTGTCACATGATTTCTATCATAATAAGGGGGACCAGATCCAGAACCCATTGATATCCCAGTTGCCTGAGATTTACCTCTACTTAGGGTATTCTGTGGGCTGGAAGAGCCTTCTTGAATAGAAGACACTTGCGGGTTCAATGGTTTCTTCACCATGCCTATGTCTTCATCCAACGGCATTCTGTTAGATTTGTGTCTGCAAACTAATATGAGCCCAATCACAACCAACAAGAAGACAACAACAACAACTATGGCGATTGTGTAATCTTTGGAGGTTTTGCTGGGACTAGCAGCTGAGATTTTACTAGGACACAAATTTCCATTTGAATCTTTGCACTCCTGAGATTTAGAGCAGTCTGCACATTCACAGTTTTCTCCAATGCAACAATCTTTTTCATCAGATTCATCATCACAATTTATCCTGCCGTCACATTTAAGCTTTTTATCTATACACTGCCCACTTGCACATTTAAACTGATTCGAGCTGCAAGGGGCACAATAGTTTTCATCAGAATTATCTTCACATTCAGAATGGTAATCACATTTCCATACCAAAGGTATGCACTGAACACCGCCACTATGACACTTAAACATGTCTGCTGCACACGTTGGTGGCTCAGCGCAGGTCTGTTTATCTGATTTCAGCACCAGATGCACAGGACAAGAGCAGCGAACTTTCCTGTCTTCCGTAATGAAGCAGATGTGTGAACATCCACCACTGTTGTTAAAGCAGGGATGCCAGGAAGCAGAGATGGAATGCTCCACTGCTATCATGTCTGTAAGGCCGGCAACACGGCCTCGCACCCAGAGGCGTTTGGTGCCTTGTTTCTTGTGGATTCTTTCCACAAAGTTCTGTTCCTTCCCTAACCAGTAAAGAAACTTTCCAAACACAGCCAAGCCTCTTGAATTAGCAACCTTTAGAAAACAAGTAATTAAATGTGAGTTACAAAATATAGATAAAAAAAAACATTTCTATGCTTTAGTCTGAAATTTTTTTTTAAACAACTTTTTTAAACAGCTTGAGTCAAAATAATGAAATTTCTAGTCATATCTTATTTTACTTTACCTTAAACTAGACTTTTTTAAAAGTAGCAACACATTTTATTAATATAACTTAAACCAAAATAGTACTAAAATTTTAAACAATTTAGTTTTAAGCAATTTAATTTTTTATTGACTTACATGAGTATCTACCAAAACACGTCGATTCCCACCAGTTAGATCAGATAATTCAATGCGACCCAAATTAGAATCTGCCCAATACAAATTTTTTTCTTTAGTGTCAATAGTCAGAGACTGGGGATTATATAAATTGTTGTCAAATAGTGCGTGTCTCTCTGATCCATCCATTAATGCCACTTCTATTTTTGGGGAGCTGATCATGTTGGTGAAAAACAGTTTCCTGTTGGAAGAAAGTTTGGTGACATACAACAAATGATTATATAATTTTCAAGATGGAATCCTTTAGAGATGAATAATATAAACTTAATATTCTTCATTAACACGGCAGCATTTCCAACAAAATATTATTTTTTAAATACAAACAATATTAACAATAAAAAAATACTTGTCACTAACCCTTTCTCTGGGTAGAGCACTAAAGATCTAGGCTTAAATCCAGTTGCTGAAGACATAATAACACCAATAGGTATGCTGACATTGCCAATGCGAGTGACATTAATGACATTATTCACCTGACAGGTCCAATAAAGGGTACGGGCATAAGGGTCAATGGCAATGTCATACGGTTGGAAGATATTTTCAGAGTCTGTCAAAAATGTGCTGATCTGGAATGGAAACAACAGTTGTATTTAACTGAACAGAACTTATAAAGAGAAATGGGGATTTGGGGGAAGACAGAGAGCATAAAAGTTTTATATAAATTAATTGAACATATGAATAGAATACACCATTCGCTTCTGTAAGTTACCATTGTTCCATTATCATGAGCTCTTCTGATCTTCTGCTTTCCTTCTATCCAATAGAAAAACTCCCCTACAGGATCATACTCTATAGCTTTTATATTTTTCATGCCATTAATTGGCAGAACAACCTCAGGATAATCAATTGCATTGTCCACATCTATCACAAGACGTATTGTAGTATTTTTGGTAGAAATCAACAAGTATTGCTTTGGAGCTGAAAATACATTACAAGTACAAATAATAAACTAAAGAAATCAGATAATAAAATTACACAGTTAAGAAAGACCAATAGTAAACTGCACTGAAAGTGAATAAAATTACTGTTTTGACCACATTTGATAATGATGATTACAATATTTATGTAAAATCTATCACAATGCACCAGAAATCAACTTTAGTACAATATGTTGGCGAATGGGCTTTATTTTTGTAAAATAATGCACCATTAATGATAATTGTTAAAATTAAGTGAGTTTTTCCAACTAATTCCTGATATCAAAACACAGCTGTAGTTTTTAAATTTAAAAATGCTTCACAAAATGATAATCACTTTTAAAGAAAAAGGTGAATATTTAATAACATTACTATTTAATTTTAATGCTAGTGAAATATACAAAAAAATTTTTGCAGAAAAAAAAACTACAAATGATTAATGCCAACCTGAGCAAGTAAGACGATCACTGTTAAGTGTGTAGTGGGTAGGGCAAGCACAGTGATGGGTAGTATTTGATGCATTCGCAGGATGTGCTAAGCAAAGATGTGAACAGCCCCCATTGTTCTGTCCACAAGCATTTGTTCCTGTCAATAGAAATACAAACTATTAAATGACTGTGCTTTTCAAAATGGGCTTATATTTAATTTGCTAAGTAGCAAAATTTATATAACAGCATAATTCCTTTTTTAAGAAATGTGTTAGTTTAATTAACAAAAAAAATAATTAATAGCCTACCAAATTGTCTGGAATTGTGAAACACAAGGAGATCCATAGCAAAGTCAACATTTTCCTGTATTAACGTTCTGTTCGACCCATTCCCTTTGTTGGCCCTTTCTATAGTCTTGGCGTTAAAGTCAGTCCAATAAACATAATCCTGATAGATACTCAGGCCCATGGGTTGCTGGATGTCTGACTGAACTACCATACGACGGTCATGACCTTAGCAAAAAAAAAAAAAAAGGTTTTAATAATACACTTCAAGCAGAGAAATTTCCTTGTGCATAATAACCTAACTGGAAAACTAACTTAGGGCCTTGAAAAAACAAGAAACAAATGTACATACCATTCAAATCACAAGACTCAATGCTTTGGTTATCTAGATTTGTCCAATACAATCTACGTTCAACATAATCTATTGTTAAATCCTGAGTTCGTCCAATTTTTGTCAATAGCTTTTTTCTGTTGGTTCCATTCAGGTGAGCCCTCTCCAGAGCTTGATCATCTTTAAGTGTTGTCCAATATATGTACCTGGTAATAATAAGCATCTATTAGGTTCATTCTTCATTTACTATACAGTATTTTTTGACAATGGTTTTCAGACAAAGTCTAAACTAACATCTGCCCAAAATATTTAATATTTAACTCATTCTCTACTGCACCATTTTTCTCAGTGTGGCTGCAAATTTTCTTAGCCAACCTTCAAGCTGCACCCCCCCCCCTCTGATCAGTAAAATTTTGTGTTATAACTTAGTATTTTATTTTATATTTATATCTTTTATTTAAATATGGATTTTCTTGTATCAACTTCTAAAGAAAAGAATTTATCTACACAAAGATATGATTAAAAGTAAACGAAATTATTCTAACAATTTTAGTTCAGTCTCTATGGTAAGGGTGGTCAATGAAAAGGAGAAATGTAATCTATAATTGATTCTGAACAACATATTTCAATTCCAAACTGAAAGTGAAACAAAAAGGAACAGCCAGAGCCAATCACATGGCTATATTGTATAGGGAAAAGAAAATAATCGACCCGTAAACGAAAAAAAAATGTGATTGTAAAATCGCTTTGTTTCGATATTTTTAACTTTAATTATAAAACATCATTAATACTCAAATTTTAATTTGCTTTTAAATTGTATTTGAAGGTAGTCTGTCTAAAAAGTCAAATTTAAGTAATAAAAAAAAACAATCTTGAAAAGCAACTTGCATTCCATGGTAGGGAATGAGGTGATATGATAGGTGATTCATTATTCCTGCACCAAAACTCACCCATTTGGAGGATCTACAGCTATAGCTTTTGGCTCATCTAAGTTGCTCCAAACCAAAACTTTTCTTGATGATCCATCCAATCTGGCGACTTCAATTCTATTCTTTTTAGTATCAGCCCAATAAATGTTATGTGCCACCCAATCCACTGCCATCCCTCCAGGAGAATCTAAACCAAACTGAATAATATTTTGAGCTGAGCTACCATTCATAAATGCTCTGCTGATATGCTGAAAATGAAATAAATTAATTGAAAAAAAAAACAACAAAAACATCAAAAATTATTAAACATAAAAACAAACCATTATAAACTGAGATATTAATGATTATGAAAGGTAACTTTTAGTTTCTAAATAAAGAAAAAGTAATAAACCTGTAATTCTACATCTGTCCAATATATTCTACCATCTGAAATGTCGAAATCAATGGCAGTGGCTTTCTGTGTTCCTGGGATGGGAATGACTTGGCTCTGCTGATTGGTAAGGAGGGAGACTCTGTGGATGTCTGAGTGCCCGGGGAACAGAAGAAAAGCCACAGGCACTATACACGTATGACCATCATATGTAAGTTCCAATCCCATAGGGCAAGCACAGATGTGGTTTAACGGATGGGGTCGAAACAGACAAAGATGGCTGCAGTTACCATTATTTTCAGCACATGTGTTAGTACCTACAAAAAAAAGAAGGAAAAAAAAAATAACACTTTTTTTCATTATTCAGTTTTTAATCTATGCTGCAAGACATACATATGTAGCCAAACAAATTGATAAAAAAATGATCTCAAAATATTTGTAGGAAAACAGATTAAGTTAATAGCTGTAATAATAATGGACTAACCATTTGGTCTGTTGATGTCAACAGCAACTAAACCCATTAAATCTGGCAACTGATCAATGATGATTGTCCTATTCAGACCAGTGTATTTGTTCACTCTTTCAATAGAACGGCCTTGCCAGTCAGTCCAATAGATATACTCATCTGGAATTTTAAAAAGACAAACAAATCTGTTGTAAGAAGAAATACATTTTAAATTAGTTGTGCATCATATTTTTAAGCCTAATTTCAAATCCCTTAAAAGATTCTGTTAAATAGAATCTTTCAATTTCTTTTTTTTTTTAAACTTTCCATTTAGTCTGCTAGCTCTATGTACTGAAACCTGGAGTCTTTTCAGAAGCAGAAGTTTAGGGAAATGGGTATTATATCAAAATCTTTAAGAATGTTGGTATTAGCCAATCAATAAGTTTAAGGGGTGATAATTAATCACCATTAACATGTCATTTACATGTACAAAAATGTTTATGATAAAGCAACCCCTAAATGTGTTAATTTTACCCAAAAAAAGGATAAAAAAATATTCCTTCTACAAAAATCCATTTCTTAAGTCTCTTTCTGTTTCTGGCTGCCAATAAAAAATGAGCAGCATTTGGCTGAATAAATGATTTCATGGACATAAAGGCTGATGCCTAATGCAACCGTTACGAAAATATTTCTGTAAACTAAACTGACTAGTTAATTGTGCAAATTTGATAAAACTGGGGTAGCCACAAATAAGGTAGAAAAAGTTACATTAAGATATTGTTTCTTTTAGTGGACAATCTATAAAGAGTCACACCATTGTCAATTTAACCTGATCTACTAATTACTAATGTATAAGTAAACAAAATGATTCAGAAGGGAGCCATAATTAACTAAAAGAAAATACTGCATGCAGCTGTATGAGACACTTTTGGCAGTCACAGGAATATAATCACAAACTTGTTTGAATGCAAATAATAAATGACATAATTTCTGTCCATTAATCTACCGTTTTAATTAATCATGCGTTTCCAATCCAAATTAGATGTGAAATTATAAAATTTATGTTTATTAAACCACAACAAAGGTAGCATACCCAACAATGCAAAGCCAAATATATGGGGCAGGTTCTGTGAAACCAGAACCCTTCTGTTGCCACCATCCAAATCTGCCACTTCAATACAGTCAATTTTGGCATCCCCCCAGTACAGACGTCTTTCAATTATATCTATAGCGAGGCCATTAGGCCAGGTGAGGTCAGTAGACACAATCACAGTTCTGTTGGTGCCATCCAAAAATGCTCTTTCGATTGCAGGCACTGATCCCCAGTCAGCCCAATACATGTATCTGTAGATTGAAATTTTGATTTATTTTTTTTTATTAATTACAAATAAAATCTACATTTTATAGCTTTTTTTGTTTGACTATTTTTCTGGTGAAGATAAAATTGATTCAAACTGTGTTCTGGAAAAGTACATACTGTCATAACCTTAAATTGTCATGATCATTGCTTTCCACCATTCACTCATAAACTAGACAATGAGTGATCCATAGTCAACATTTATTATTATACTTTTACAACACAAATAATAATAAAGAATAATATTAAAAAATCCATCAACACAGTACAATCTCCATCAAGCAACTCTACGATCTAATCTACCACAAAGTGCTACATCTCTTCAGCAACAATACGATCATCCACCTTCCACGTTAGCCATCATAGTTCACTCTCTTTCGCCATCATAGTCCATCCTGTCATCTGACCACAACAACCAATCACTATCTTTCTAACTCTAGCCTTTCACCCATTCATTCTCCACGATCACACTCACCACGTGACAAGTCAAACAAACACAAAACATATCTACGACACATACTAAATTGTATAAACAAATGCAGAAGGAAATAAAAATTTTAATGTACCCATCAGCAGGATCAAGACAAATGGTTCTTGGCTGATCAAGGCCATCAGAAATAAGAACTTTTCTCGATGAGCCATTCAGTCGAGAAACTTCTATACGATCTGTTCCAGTATCAGTCCAGTAGAGGTTCTTTGCTATCCAGTCTACTGCCAGACCATCAGGGTTACCCACTTCTGTACTGACAATTGCTTCTTCCCCTGTTAAACACAAGTTATTTTATTTTTTTTTTTAATACATTATTTTATTGTAATCCAAATCGCATAAGCCATACACTACCATCTAAAATTTAAATTATCAAACTCACTAAGAGTCTTTTTATTATTCTCAAAATTATATTAAAAAAAAAAAAAACTTCTTAAATGAAACTTAATTTTCAAACCCAAGTAGCCTTTTGTTAGATTATTTAGTTTATATATATATATGAAGAGAAAGAGAGAGATGAAAAATAGATTAAATAGATATGTTAATAAATCTGAAAACTCTTTCTGTTAGAGTGTGTTTGCTTTAGGTCTTCTGTATGTACATATACAAGTACCTGATCCATTCATATATGCTCTCTTAATTTTGCCCACTTCATCATCAGTCCAATAGACTAGCCCAGTTGAGATGTGGTAATCTAATGTTATGGCATGGTGAACATCCTGCAGTGGTAGCACCACATCTGTGTGATCAGGAGTGTCTAAAGATATTTTCCTCAGATCTGATCGTCTCGCTAATAAGAGCATCTTTTCTGGACCTGCCAAGAAATAATAGAAAGAATAATAATCTTATTGAAATAATTATGCTAAACAGGTAGTCAGTTTAAAAGAGTATGAATCTCTATGCGGTATAAGTAAATGTAACTTCTGTATGTTTACATATCAATGAGAGATCAAAAATCATTACTAAAAATAGACCACTTCAGTGAACGAGAATATAGCAGATGTGCATCTTCATAGGCATAATTATTAACTAAATGACGCAGTGAAATTTTTTTTTACTAATTTCTATATATACTATGATTTATTCAAAAAAATTTTTAGTTAGATACTTAAAGCTTGCTATGCTTCATAGAACAGATGATAAAGAATACTAAATGTGATATTTAAGGACTATGGATTTAAACAGTAGTACTGTCTGCACACAATACACCAGAATTTAGTCCACATCATTATTCTCAACAAAAAAAAACACAACAGAAGAAAAAAAAAAAACCAAAATTTTATCTTAATATAGCCTAGATTTGATTTTAACATAGAAAAACAATTAAAGTTATACAAATTTATCACGAATAAATTAAAAGTCTTTGGTAAAATGTAATTTGTAACAAATGAAATGTAGATTGTTTCTAACCACTTTAGGTGTCTCGGATTAGCACTAATTTATGCACTAACAAGCCTCATCACTCTAATGGTTAATGTGAAATGTTTCAAATGTATGTGGCAATCCATCTTCCTACACAACACCAGGTGCACCGTTAGTAGTATATAAAAAAATATGGGAATGGGTGGTCGAGAGGTATACAGCAATTGGCTGTCAATCATCTGTGAGAATCATGGGAATCATTGCAAGTCCTAATACAAGTCCCCAAGTCAACCCAACTTAAGTGTGGAAGTATGGCAGCCGGGCATTGTACTAGCCATACCATTCCTTAATATGTCATGGCTACAGAAACAGATACATTTCATACTTTATCTGCCCCCTTGGCCCTCAACAACTAAGGGAACTTTATAACTTACTAGCAATGTTCCCTCTAAGCTGAGCGCGTGAGCGATCGCTCACACGTATTCAGAGCGTCGCTCATACTACATATAAGATCGCTCACTCTGACGGACGACATCGCTTAAATCGCTCACAAATTTTGGCCTCAAACAAAAATGTCGCTCAGAGACAAAATTTCTTGCTCACTTCATACCACACCTTAGAGGGAACATTGCTTACTAGTACATAAAATGAATTTTTTAACATCTACTGCTCACCTTGGGCACAGGTTTTGTTATCAGCAAAAAGTTTGATGCCAGTAGGACAAGCGCAGGTGAAAAATGGTGGCAGAGGAGATAAAAGACACAGATGAGAACATCCTCCATTATTCAAGCCACACATGTTTCGACCTTTTTATGAGAAATAAATAAAAATATCTTCAGAAATCCACAAGACATTTTAAGTGAAATGATATAAAAACAAGGAAAATATTTTTATGATGTTAGAACTATACAAGATCATCACTTTCAAAAAAATATAAATAAAATATAGCTTGATATGTACGACTTTAATAAATATTACATGTTATTCAAACACTCAATGCCATAAGTTTTTAAAAAATTAGATGAAAAATTAAATTTCACATTCAATAAAAATTTACTTTTTTTTTTAATCAAATAATTCTGCATAGTTAAGATACTGAATTATATTTTAAATTATTACAATATGTTATGTTTAAGATAGTAATACCACTTAGAAGAAATAATAAAAAAATAGGATTTCAGACAACATCACTTTACGATAAATCAAGAAAACATCTAAAAGTTTTTTTTTTTCTATTATCAGAAAAACATTTAATGTATTTCACTATAATAATTTCACTAACATGAAGCACAACAAATAATGATTTTTTTTTTCAATATATGTGAGTGAACAAATAATACCAATTACCTCCCATTTTGATCAAATCTGCAGTCAGAATGCAAAGAACGTAGAAAATATGTATCAAATTAAAATATGAAAATGTATTTGACTTTGATGAGAATGTATTTCATTTGAACACACACCCTTTTCATCGACATCACACAATGATTTGTATTTTTTATTAATGTAAAAAAATTTAACATTACAGAACAGAGAGGCCATGATACATTGCTTGTGGCTTTTAATCTGAACATCTTCTGGTTCAAATCTTAGTGAGCACAAGTATTTTTTAGCCCGTGGGGATTGTACCAGTCAACATAGTCATATGTGGGTGCAAGAGAATAGCTTAGAATATTAAAGATTGCAGAAATGATGTGCTAGCTCTACACAATCTTCAACTGTGTTACTAACTCTATGACCTACCACATGGGGGTTTCATGATTTTAATTTTGTCACTTTAAGATACATTAAAACATAAAAATGCAACACTGCATTGAATAAACACAAAAGGCCTATTTATACCAACGACTATTAACCGTATCCACCCCCACACACACAAGTGTAAACTCATTCAAGGTCTAATGATCAAAGACATGGTAAGAAGAAGATACAGTTACCACGAAGCTCTTCTTACAGGTGTACAATCAGATAATGAACATCAAACGGCTTGAAAAAAAAAGAGAACTACAAGATATGGGGGGGGGGGGGGGATTAAGGTAGGAGAACAGCTAGTTCTAAGATCTCTGACTGAATATCAGGCAGGATGACTAAATAAAGTCTATTTAAGTTAAGTTTGCAATAACATAACTTATAATGTAACTCTTTTAATAGATACACAGAAGATAGTCTAGAATGATGGCTGTGCTGTTGAAAAAAAAAAGCTTAAAGAAAGAGATCATCAAATAATGAACCTGGAAAGATGCGGATTATACATGCTGACTGTCCCCATGACCTGGTTCGCAAGGCTTAATGTGCGCTAAAGCAGCCCTCTCTTTGAAATCAGAAAAATTTTGAATATGACCTATCTTCTTTTCAAATTCTAATCAATGGAAACAAAATAATAATGATGTAATGCAACTGCTAAAATATTCATTTCTAAGGTCATTACAATTCAGAACAGAACATTTCTAATTGATAGTTTGAGGGTTTGCTATATATATATATATATATATATATATATACTAGCTGAACAGGCCCGGTACCCGGACCGGCTATTAGGCACGCAGTTGGAGTTGAAAATGGTGATATATATTCGAGCGCTTTAACAATCAGTCTATATACAAAAATAGCATGTCTGTCTACTCGAAGTGGCCCCAAAGGACATGAACAGATTATTGTAGCCAAAACACATTTAAGGGACACTTAATAATACATCAAATAAGTTCATATTTTATATAGTTCATCCCAAAGAAAATAATCCTCATTATGGCATAGAATCTTAACAAAAACAACCCCCGACCATTAAACTTTGAATCTAACATCCAACTATTTCTTCTATTTCCAATTCTCTTCCCCTTAGCCCCACACCCACCCTTCCCTCCCTCCCCTGGCCGCCAACCCCCTTTCACTCAAGACATGCTTGAATCGCAGTGGATCTCAATGTACATACAACAAATCCTGTTAACAATACCATGTTACACTTCTCCCTACCTCCCCCCCCCATTAAACGCTCCTTTCCCAACCCTACACCCCCATTCCAACAGTTCTTTTTTTATAATTTATCATGTTTAACATGACATATTTAAAAAAAAGAGAGACGTGAGGTTAAAAAAATAGCGGTGTTGCATCTCGAATCGCCTGCTTGACTCCCCCCCCCCTTTCCGCAACCATTAAAAATCTTAATTCATTAATAAGAAATCCTTGCTGTGTTTAGAATTCCCCAGCATTTCATTTTTATTCAAGAAAGATTCATTTGATGAAAAAATTGCACACCAAACATACTCTCATCTAGTTTCTATAATTTTGGAATTCCCCAGACTATTTTTATAGAGACGGTCAATGACGCGCGCTGTTTTTTTTTTTAACTCCGTGAAGGTATGACGTAGAACTCAGACTTTTTTTTAGCGATGTATGCTTTCAACTCGTGCGGTGCCGTGTATTTGTAACATGCAGACATGTGGCTTTTATTGCCATGAACATCCTATACACCGCACGGTGTGAAGGTCTGTCGGTCGGTCGAACCACCGTCTATGTTAGACGATTATGTATATAGATACCCATTCACTCAAAATAAACAAAAAATTCAACATAGTAGTGTATTAAACAGATTCATTGGTCGCATTACCACTCTTTAGGCCTACTCATATAAGGTTTCCAACATTTTATACATCTATACATTTATTTTATTTAAATTGAGGCCTACTTTTCTTCATGGTGGTTATTGTCATAGTTACTACAAAATCTCAACAGTTACAACAATTTGACTATGCAACAAGTGAAGCACGCTGAGTGAAACCGAGCATAGGAGAGAAGAATTATCAGTAGGTTAGTGATTTCCTAAACCTCTTCAAAAATAGAAGCTAATATGTGATACTCATACTGCAAGAACTAGCTCATATACTCAGTTATAATTTATTTAAGAATATTTTTGCCTGTCTTGCAAGGCATTGCTCATATATCAAGGCAAATTTTATTTGAAAATGTTGCTTGTCTTGCTAAACACTTGTAAACAAAGTTACTCCTAAACCGAGGTTTTACTGTATTTACATTTTTTAAAACAAGCCTGCAAAAAATAATTTCTTTGCATTAATGTGTTTTTTTGGTTGTTTTTTAAATTTACTTAAATTGTTCTGTTTCTTAATTGATAAAACACATAATTAGCATAGGCATAATTGTTAGCTCATCTTTGTTTACCTAAAATTAAAAAAAAAGCATAATTTAAAAGGAGTGTTGAAAGATGGGGGTATTCAACCTTTCAGCTATCTGAGGGTGCTTTAGGAGAAGAGAATGCTCCCTGGACCCCAGATATAAACAGAGTTTCATAGAGTGAGTCTATATGATAGTTTTCATTATGACATTGTATAAAACTAATTATATCTCAGTAAGGTGAATCCGAACAGTTATTTTAAATTTCTCAACATATGCTGTTGTTTTATAGGACACAAAAAAATGTTGTAAACATTTTATAAATGGAGATCTGAACTCCTACCTTTAGGTTGCCTGCTCCTCATAAAGGCATGTATATCCATAGGAGAATAAAGCTGGTCCAAGACAATAGTGCAGTCTGTCCCAGTTAATTTGTTGCAGGTCCTCACAGACTTATTTGTCCAGTCAGTCCAGTACAGCTGGTTTTGATAGAGGGTCAAAGCAAAAGGGTGAGGCAGTGACCCATCTATAACTGAACGACGATTACTTCCATCAAAATCACAACTGTGGGAGACAAAATAACTATAAGTAATCAACATGGCTTTAAAAAAATGCAACCCTAAAAAAACTAAGATCTCTATGTTTGTATGAACATTTTACCCTTATCAACTTTTTTTTTAGTTAACATTTATGGAATAAAAAAATTATGATTTTTTTTTTCATCAAGGCATGAAAAAGTGGTAAGGAAGCTATTGTTTTAAATTATTTGAAACTAGTCATCCCGCGGCGTAGCATATGCCACCCTATCAATATAATTACTTTAATTATTTTTAAATACGCAATCAAACAAAATATATTTTATCATTCATTTTTAATTGCTCATTAAACACTGTGATATTTTTTTATTAACTTATTATAAAATTTACTTAATCGGGATTTTCCTCAAAACAGCAGCACAAAGAATTCAGAAAACAAAGCGAGTTGTTGAACATTTGTTGAATGCGTCTTGCTTGCTTTGACGTATTCGGGAATTCCGCAATCGCGACTAATCTATCTATATATAGACTTGCGTCTTGCCACGTGGTGGTGTCCCGCAGGGTTGGGCGATGAAGAGAATTATAAATATATAGACAATGTGCATGAGAGTGAAATGAATTATTTTTGAGTGCTATACAAAATTTTTTTTTTTTTAAATGACTGTTTGCATCTGTAGTTCTCTTAGTGAGGTCACAAATCACTGGGAGATATGTCTCAATCACCTGTTTATCATTGTCAGATTATCATTGGAAACTTTTCAGGACAAAGTGAAAATGCTAATACAGAAATAGTTGTCAATGACCACTATTATTAACAATTAAAAAATTTAATGACATTAAAACAGAATCCATTTCTCATTTTCAATACTGACCTGTGAATATAACCAAGTTTGCCATCCGCCCAGTACAATTTTGACGCTTCATAATCAATCGTTAATCCATTTGGCCACATAATATTTTCCTTTATTATGACAGATCTGGTCTCTTGATTTCCATCCATGCCAGCCTTTTCAATTTTGGGCGTCTCTCCCCAGTCGGTCCAATACATATAACTGAAATTCATATAGTATTCTCAGCTCAGTTTCAAAACAAGTGTGATAAAATTAGAAATATAGTCACAGCAAGTAATACTGACATCCAAATTAAATTTGCTAAATTCAGGATCAACATTTTTGCCATGTTCATTTATAACAATCTAATATTTTTCAAATCTAATATAATAATTTCCCTTCTACTAAAGGACGTGTTAAGGAATGAACTGGGAAGATATTTAAATTTTTTTCTGCATACGATTCATAAAAAGTAATGTTTAAACAAAAGTCCTCACAAGTTTAAAAAAGACAATCGTTAGAAAATGACTAAATATAAATTAAACATGCAAGTAAATTTCTATGTTTAAAATCTTGGAAAACAATTCATAACAATAATTGCATTTTTCTGTTCAACATAATCAGAAATTTCAAAATATGAAACATGAGGTAGAATACAACTAACACAAGACTTAACAAGTTAAGAATTGATAATAATTTAAATGATTCAAGTGAATTTTACCCATTTTCTGGATCCAAAGCAATGGCCCTTGGCTGGTCTATATGTTGCCAGTAAAGAACTTTGCGATGCTTTCCGTCTAGATCACTGACCTCTATGCGGTTAGTCAAAGAATCTGTCCAGTAGAGCTTCCTTCCAACCCAGTCACAAGCCAGTCCATCGGGGGAGCCTACACCAACATTCACAACCATTGTATGATTCTTTGTGTTGTTGAGGTAGACCATGTTAATGACTTCCGAAGATACATCTGACCAGTAAATGGCGGCATCATCATAGATAAAATCTACAGCTGCTGAATCCTCCAGACCAGATAAAACAATACTTGAGTTAGATCTGGGACTTTTCACATCTATTATCTGGATATTCCTATGGTTGGCAAATAGTAGATAGGGGTCAGCTGAAAAAAAAAAACAAAATCATAAATAGTCAATTTACAAGTGTACTAATCAATGGCAAAATGTACTGAGCTCCAAAACTGCTATTGTATTTTATTTTCAAAATTTTTCTAGTGAAAACATGCTGATATCAAGTGTACATATTCATGACTGAATAGCAACATGAATTAAACTGACTGCTGATCTATGTATATCCCACGTATGTTGTGACAGTATAGAAGGCTCAGAACATTAGCTTCCTCAGAAGACTTAGAATGAAATTAAAACAGCAGCATCCAACATGTTGAATAATAAAACAACATCATCCAACATGTTGAATAATAAAACAACATCACCCAACATGTTGAATAATAAAACAACATCATCCAACATGTTGAATAATACAACAACATCATCCAACATGTTGAATAATAAAACATCATCCAACATGTTGAATAATACAACAACATCATCCAACATGTTGAATAATAAAACAACATCATCTAACATGTTGAATAATAAAACAACATCATCCAACATGTTGAATAATAAAACAACATCATTCAACATGTTGAATAATAAAACAACATCATCCAACATGTTGAATAATACAACATCATCCAACATGTTGAATAATAAAACAACATCATCCAACATGTTGAATAATAAAACAACATCATCCAACATGTTGAATAATAAAACAACATCATCCAACATGTTGAATAATAAAACAACATCATCCAACATGTTATTTAATAAAACATGTTGAGAATGATACAATCATCAAGTCACAAACCCATTTTTGTGTAGCTTTTTTTAGTCTCATTACAGGTCATGTAATATTTCCCTGATGAAATAAACTGGAGCAACATCCAAAAATCATTATGAATGCAGCATCCCATAAGCCTGATAAACAATGTAGAATCCCATGCATTTCTTTTGTGTTAAACTATTTTGAAACCCCCTCTCAAATTCATTATCTTAAGAAAAACATTTCCAAATTATAAATGATTTATTTCCGAATCAGCATTAACACAGCACAGACATAATTTATTTGTTTGTTTTTTTTTCAACAATAAATCTTTGAGGGAAGTGAAATTATTTAACAAGATGTTTATAAGTAAAGATTACATATCACAACAAAAAAAAATGGTCCGAAAAAAATAACTGATATGATATTTCATACATTCCAATCATTCCAAAGAATAATTAAACAAACTACAGGTAAAACTTCCCAAATAAAAAAAAAAATTTCCAATTGTACTCAAGATGACTCCTCCTAACAAATCAAATTTAAACAACCAAGCCCCCAAAGATGGTCTTTAATATGTGTTCTACTGCTGACATTTTGAATACATGTGTAAACAACTCTTTTTGTATTACACTAGCACAATAAAAATAAAAAAAAGCCAGCCTTCAATTAATACGAAAAGGGTCATTTAGGACCAAGAAAGGTGTGAGGGTGGGGAATACTGATACAAGGGACTCAATGCTTCTTTCTCTACTGGTCTGGCACACACACACACACACACAAACCAATACAGTAGTGCACTCGGATCACTTCCAGTTGATATCTTCCATCGGGTAAGGGAACTGAACAGAGCCCCTTCATACCCCGAGGCCAACTCCAGTTACCCCAATTTTCAGACTTTCAGACAGAACACCCTCAACCCCAACCCTATTTCACCCCTACGTACACAATTTTTCATTCTGCTCATGACACCTCAATAGATCCAGACACCACCACCACCCTCACCCTCATCATCCCTCTTTTTTCCCCTCCACACAAAGTCCTCTTGTCCACCACAGACTAGCACACAAGACTTGCACAAAGCAGAGACTCCCCCACCTAACCCCCACCTCTTCCCTCAAGTCTGACACTTTTCTGTCCAACCTCACAAACCCTTTTTTTTCCTTCAAGCAGAAATACCCCCCCCCCCCCCCAAAAAAAAAACAGTTTCTTTACTTAACCAGCCGACTCCCCGCTGACTGCACCCCACCCCCCCCCCCAGCCCTTCCCCATTTCATCAGCAGCGAGTTGGTTTTACCTGACATGCAGTACTTGTTTAGGATGTGGGGTGGTGTTGGGATGAAGGGCGGGCGGGGGGGGGGGAAGGGAGGGCTGGCTTCAGGCCAGGTGCGATAGCAATTCTTTCAGCAGATCTCACACGGTGAGCTCCACACTCGGTTGACTGGGCTGTCAACATAAAGCTTACAGGCTTTACGGATACAAAAAAAAAATTATCCAACCTCGGATAGTATGCATACTTATGTACGGAGTGTAAAGATATATACACGCACGCCGTAAGTGTCCCTAAATACAAGTACAGATCTCAATGTACACACACACAAAATGGCAAGTCACCAAGTACCATGCTAAGAAACAGACAGCAAGAAGGAACCGTTGCACACAATGAGGAGGGCTTCAGCCCCCCTTTCCCCTTCATCCAACGTGTAAACAACGTTGAAAGTGCGCGCTTACACTACCAGATTGAGATTTACCTAGGGACAAAGTTAATTCTCAAACACGTAACACAATAATATTTAGTCTTAGTGAACGCATATCTCACTCACATTGTCTGTGTGTGTAACCATATGTACTAGTGTATATTATGTACCCATGTGCACTAGTGTGTAGTGTGTACATGTGTGCACTAGTGTGTACCCATGTGTACTTGAATGTGGTTATGTACCCAAGTGTACTCGTGTGTAGTCTAGTCATGATCACTGCTTTATTTCAGTACTGATTTTGTTTCTAATCAGCCATGAAAAGGTTTTTTTTTTTAAAAAAATCAATACCGCATATTTCTGTATGGTTTTATTTCTATTTTTTTTTTACGTTTACCGTTGGTTTCGTAAATAAATACCGGCCTGACAGGGGAGGGGTGGGGGAGGAACACTGGTGTCATGAGGTTTACTTTCTGTTATTAAGAAATAATAGCCTGAAGGTGTACAAACATTTTAACGAGTATCTGGCATTCAGTTTTGTTTGTTGTTGTTGTTTTACCTTTTTTTTTTCTGGCCATCTTTTTCCCCAAGTTTATTTAAAAAATTATTTTTTTTCTATTTCCGAAAAAAAAAATCACTAATCCCCCCGCATCGCGATATTTTTGTCAAGTGAAATGTTTGCTCATACATTAAAATCCACCCCCCCCCGCCTTTATTTTCTCTACAACTCTTGACTCTCACATCTCTTGACAGGTACAGAGCAAGGGATGGAGTTTGGCAGATTAATTAAGCATTAAAGGAGGCTGTAAATATACAAAATTAGGACGTGGGGGGGGGGGGGGTGACGCAAATGTAACTCCTAATAGACACGTACTGTCTGGCAGACTTTGTGAACCATGGCCACTGAAGTTGGGGATATTCCGAATGATTAAAAGAACATCCAGTACTATATCATGTAAAATCTCAACTGACACCAACCCATACACACAGCAAAGTTAACCCCCCCCCCCCCACACACACACACTAAGTCATCCTTTCAGCCTCGACAATCATAAATATTTCCTAGATGAATGTGTTGCCTCTGGAACCTGTCCATGAGGAGCAGAAAAAAAAAAGTATATTAGCGTAAATTTGGCAGGGCCGCCATTAATTGGCCCAGATTTTTTTTTAGAGGAAGTATGCCCAGCCTAACAAGGAAATAGACTCCCGTACAGTTTTTGTTTTTCCAACTCTGGCAACTCGTGAACGTAAACAACACGGAATATTACCGAGAGGAAACCAGAGCACCTAGGAGAGACAAGTTGTTGGTTTAAAAAAAAAAACTACCAGTGGAGCAACACACGTACACATAGCAACAACAAAAAACAAAAATGACACTAAGTGCCTTTTAGGCTAGAATCCGCTAGAATGAAGCCATAATAGTAAACAAATCAATAATATTAGTCTCAACACTTGATCTCCCCCCCCCCCACTCCGGGAACTTTTTTCCTCGGTGTGACCGTAGTTTAAAACGTCAACGACTAAAAACTTAAGTCCAATGATGTATGTCCGGACAGGGTGAAGGGGTGGGGGTGGTTGGCGGGGCATCTTAACGCTTAGTATACTGGTGGCCTAATTTGGCTCTCAGAGCCATAAGCTGCTCTAAGATGAGTCGTGTGCGGCTCCCAATGAAACATGTTCCTTCCATTGTTGAATAATTCTGTTTCCCCACTAGATAATGGTTCATGTAATAACATCTTGTGTCCTTATAGCATCTTTTACACCATAAAAACCAAACCGAAAAGGGGCTCTCCGTCGATTGCACGCATGGACGTCCCTGGACTAGTTCCTCGGACCGACGAAAGATTTCAGCTGTACAAAACTAGCGTTGTATGTATATAGATTGTGACTTTAAAAAAACTGGAAACGTTTTTCTAAGTTTTTTGTTGTTGTTATATGTTTTTATTAAAATGTTTGTAGAATTCAAGTCTAAGTACAATGTTATAGATGTTGTTTTTTTATTTTTCAATGAACCACATTTTCTAAACCCAAATTTCGTTGTACCCCCCCCATCCCCTTTTTTCCCCATCTTTCAAAATAAATTAGTTCACCCCTCAAAGTAAATATCTGTAGTAACCACACTGCCAGCCCCTGTTTTCGGGGTCAACACTTATTTTATTAAATTTTAGTGCTTTAAAGATGATGTTTTTGGACGGGGTGTAGCCTATATAACATTATTACAGTCATGTAGTTTTATACCTATATCATATCATCACACGGTGGGGGAGTGGGGGGGGGGGGTTAAAAGGCCTGGAGGAAGAGAGTCTTAAAGGCCTGTGATTAGCGAAGGAGTGGTTGGGAAAGGGACTTTAATCGGGAGCTGAGCGGCTGTGACTGGCTGTGAGCGGCAGTGACATTGTAAATCAAAACAATCTAAAATTTAAATAATCAACGCCCCCCCCCCCCAAAGAGGACCGCTGTGAAATTACCCAACGTTGACGAGAAAAAGGTTGGGGACCACCGAGTTTAGGTCATAAGCAAACATTTACAAAAGTTAACAAAATTATTATTATTATAAATAGATAATTTCCGACAATTATCATAATTGCCCTTACTTGGAATCAGCTCTGAGGAATGCCGAATGGTAGGCTACTTAGATTTCAATGATAAGTCTAGTTTACTCTGTGTTAAACGTTTGTTCCGTTTGTTTAACACCCTGGCAGTGCCGAACCTAGGGATTTGGGAGCCAGGGGGGATTAGCCTCTTTGGGGGTCCCTGCATTTTGACACCATGACATGTTATAGTGTACTTAATATTTAATGTAAAAACAATTTTTGGGCCCTCCTCAAGCTGGGGCCCGGGGGGACTTTCGAATTTGGACCCCCCTCCCTCACCACTAGGTACGCCTCTGCACCCTGGTTTTTTTTTTTTAGGTCCATGTAGATGACGATGGGGTGGGGGATGTCATTATTGCCCGGAGCTCACCATTCAAAGAAAATGTAACAGATTTGAATACATAAAAAACGTCACTCACGGCTCTCCCAATAAAATAATGGATCAGTGATATCATTTTCTCAGTGCTAAATTGTATCATTTGAGTGAGATGTTGTCTCACATACCTATATCAAGACGTGTGACTCGTATCTGGCCCGGTTATATAATCCCCCTTGCGGCTATCCACATTAAAGGCAGGTAAATAATAGAACGCCGGCACGAAATGAGGACTTGCTAAATTAGCATCACTGGTTATTTGAACCCATATCTTGTAATTGAACCAGTTGCTCTCAAAGTGAGGGTTTCGACCCAACGATCCTCTAGTGAATCTGAAACGAATTTTAGGTGAATCGCGACAAAAATGTATATGTGTTCTAGCTGTACCCTGCAAAACATTTGCATAGAGTTATATCCCCTTAGGCTTGATCAGCAGGCGAGGTTATTTTTTTGGTTTCGGGCAGATCCGTTTTTTTCATGATTGTATTTTAAACTGGAATACTGTTATATTAATTCTTTACTTTTGATTTAACGCAGAGCCCAAATCGCTATTATTATATTATATTAATGGATAGATAATCCATATTTTGATAATTACAAGTGTAAAAGTTTAAAATATAACAGTTTGTTCATGTGCAAAATACAAAAGGGGGTCTCTCTCTCTCTCTCTCTCTCTCTCTCTCTATATATATATATATATATATATATATATATATATATATATATATAAATATATATATATAATTAATGACCCTTTTTATTTTCATTCTATTCTCGTTACAGAAGGGTCACGGAAATAAATCAGTTTTCGGGTTGGTCCCGAAAAACAAAACAGTACTTAGGGTGGGTGGCGAAATGTACAGTTTGTGAACCACTGTATTAAAACAATGGAGTTTAAAAACCTCAGTGCAAGGCCTTGCAAGAAATGCAACTTGAGCACAAGTCAAGGGCCCATGCCATTGGGATGGTGTAAAATGTTTAAAAGTTCCAGTAGCTTCTAAGAGCTAATCGGGGCAGACGACAAAGTGCAGAATTCATCTGTTTCTGTAGCCACGGCAAGGTTCTCACTAAAGTTCGAACCGGTTGACTGACGAGCGCGCTACACAGCACGACCATCCACCCCATATGCCATAGATTACTACTGGTGGTTAGGTGTGATAAAATGGGCCCCATTAGTAGAGATGGAGCCAGGTTTAGCTGGCGGCAGCCCGTATCGGAGCGATCGTTCCATCCAACTGCTATACGTAATTCCCAATTATATCAAGTTAAATTGTCAAAAGTTTCAGCATTAAAAAAAAAAAGCACTCTCAAACCAAACAGACCATACAAACACACACACAAACATGCACTCTCACACACATATTGTGTGAATGAATTTTAAGTTCATCCTGTAACCCCCCCCCAACCCCTTTTCTTTCAACAGCCAATTAAACACACACACAGACAAACCTCATCCGGTCACTTGTGGACTCTACAGTCACCTGTGTGCGGGATCTGACCATGGACCTGATTTGATTGTTTGCTGACAAGGGTTTCCTCCCGAGGGTCGCGTCAGTGACACCTCACTGGTCAACTTAGAGGACTTGAACAATGGAGAAGGGAGGAAAGGGAGCGTAGTGTTGGATGGGTGTGTGTGTGGGGGGGATGGAGGGGGTGGGGGGTGGAGGGGGTGTGGGGACATTCAAGGAATGATCGCTGACAGGCTACACTGAATATTGAAACGGTGGGAAAAGTTCAAACTGATGGCGGCCCTCTATTCGCCTGTCACACGGAGAGAAAAACTGAAAGACTTGTTGAAATTCTACAAATCATCTGATAGAGAACCGACAAGTGGTCAAACGGGGAGGGGAATCACTCCTTTTGATGTCGCCGATGATGAGAGGTGAATACGGGTGTTATAAGCGATTCCAATGAGTAACTCTCAAAGTGTGTGCCACAGAAATTGTCAGAAACAAACGATGATGCGTGTATTTAAAAAAAAAATTGTAAACGTGTAATAAAAGTATAAAAAGTGGTGCATTACATTAACTGATTTGCCGCCATAAGTCTACAGACAATATATACAAAGAACGTGTGCATCGAGAGTTCAAGTCTATCGAGAACCATTGGTTATATACCAGAAAGAATCTCTCTGAAAGATAACAGTTAACAGCGAATTTCAACTGTAGAAAAAAAAAATAGTCCCCTCTTCGTGGCAATATAGTGAACAAAACAAAATGAGTCACAATGATAGTAGTCGGTAGATGATGGGGGTGGGGGGGGTGGAGGGGTGGTCCAGATATCAAAATAAATAAATGACATGGATTTCCGTTCTAGTGACTCCGCAACATCGCAGTTTTAAAAATATAAGATACACATTAAAATTACTATCTACATGTGTATCTACTTATAGAGGAATAAATCCTTTTTTTTTACAACGTGTTTGTAATTGTCAATACCGACCACAGATTAGATAATTAATTAGTTTTGCTATCGAGGCGTCATTCTCGTAATATCACGCTGACCGTAAAATAATTAAAAAGTAACATGAACGCATGGTCTCAAAATAGTAGCGAAACTTGCGAAAAGTAGCACAATAAATCAGGAATTTTTTGTTCTCTTATAAACACACAGGTCAAGCGACCCTAAAAGGGATCACGAAGCATTTTTTTCCTTTGCTTTGTGATTGTAGTTTTGAACACAAACCAGTTCCCAAAGATATCTGCTATTAAAACTTATGCTTTCGATCATTACTGCCTATATGAAATAGGGTAACAACACAAAAAGGTTGATAAACTCCGGTCAAATGTTTCTTAACTATTTTATTTTATTTTACATAAAGTCAAAGGATGCTCACAAGAGTGGGGAACCCTGTCTGATTCGCCAGATGAAATCGACTGAGTTACTAAGTTGCTTACTGTTGTTTGTTGTTGATGCTAAGCAGTGTTAGCTTCGGTGTTGTTTTTATTTTTAAACTTATATACGAGTTGTTGTTGTTTTTTTTATTCGCATGGGGGGAAAAAAAATCTGGCGCGCCTAGACAAACTGTTGAGTGCGAGCCCCTCCATTCCTTACCCCCACTCCACGTGAGTTGACCTTTACGATCTTTGTTTCCGTAACATTTGTTATGGATGAGCGTAAAGGTCAAACAGTGCTCCTCCTGTTGAACACTCACAGGTCCACTCCGGTTAGATTTGCTTTGAAGGCAAACAAATAACTGCAAACCAGTGGTGGACATTTTTTTTTACACCAGACATGCTATATATATAACTCAAAGCATCGTCACCATGTATTGGCACTGTGTGAGTAGAAGAAATGGACATTGGGGAAATGAAGTAGAAGAAAGGAGGCCATTTCACATATGTTAATGTCTTTCTTCTTTTTCCTTTGGCTCTACAGCCCATCTAGGGCCCTGGCCTGCCATTTGTTAATGTCCAGTCTCTTAATATAAAAAAAAAACACCGTCTCTGTGTGTAGGTTCAACAAGTTCCAGTCCTTCAACTTGTGACATCGATGACTCTGTGAACATTGTGAGGGAATTGCAAAAAGTCTCGATCCGCATGCTGCTGGGCACAGGTTCTAATCCCGGCGGTTCCTATATCTCCCGCGGTACTTACATAAACACTGTGTTCGTCTGAGACAGAGATGGGGGGGGGGGGGAAGGGGTACATCGAAAAACCGAGCCATTGTTGATTTATTGGATCAAGAGTCCGACATTTCATAATAATAATAAAGCTTTAAAACTATATCACCTAAATAGACGAGGTATGTTACATTCACACACACACAAAAGAATAAAGTTAATTGCATAAAGTGGGACGGATGGCCGAGTGGTATAGATACTCGACTGTCGACCTGAGAATCCTAGGTTCGATCCTCAGTGAGACCCATGGAAATCTTTTCATGAGAAATTTGTTTCAAAGTCGTACCACAAGTCCACCCAGCTTTAAATGGGTACCTGACTTAAGTTGGGGAAGTTTGGCGGCTAGGCGTTGTACTAACCACATCATCCCTATATATGCCGAGGTTATAGAAAAAAATGAATTCTACACTTCATCTGCCCCGATGGCCCGTTTGGGCTAAGGGAACTTTACTTTTTAATTGCATAAACACATTTAAAATGAACTTTTGTCTGTCAATGTGTCTTCTTTTATTATTATTTTTCGGGTTAATTAAGTATGACTCAAGGTGACCTCAGTTTAAGGAGTAGCCCTGAATGGTTAGAGAGAAAAGCATGCTAAATATCTTCAATTCCTCTGTACAAAATTAATATATTGGTGATATAACTATCAACACGGCCTTTGTGTAATTCATTAGCCTGGCCTGAGTAATGAAACATAGTTGGACTGTTTACAACACCAGTGCTCCCAGGAAGATAAAGTGGGGGGGGGGGGAAGGTTGGTTGGGGGTGGGGGGAAGGTTGGTTGGGGGAGGGGGTGGAGGAGAGACTCGTTGACAGCTCGTTATCAGATAATCAAATCTTCAAGTTATCGAGTACTTTTGGTTTTTTTTTTCTCGTTTGCTTCGTAATGCGACTGTGACGCGAAATTGTTCTTCTTGGTTTCTTTACACCTTTAAAAAAGATATAAAAAAAAAATTACGAACGTATTAAAGTCTATCCGTCGCAACTCGCAACGTAGTTTTACTCTGTGCACAGAGCCGTCTTTAGCACATTGGCACGCCCAGCTACTTGGAAGGGAGTCCACAGAGTATGAGAGGAAGGGTCCCCATTGTTCATTCTTTTAAATTTATTATCAAACAAGATTTTTTTTTTAAAGATATCCCTGGAACGGGACGGCTTTCGCAGTGCCACAGCAGATAGTACAGTGGAGGCACCACGTAGGGTACAGTGGGGACTTTACACTAGGGATGTGACGGAGCTGGTGAAAATCCGCATCTGTCGGATTCGGATTTGGCAAATATAAATCCGTCGGATTCGAATGCGGATTTGGTCAACACTTGGTATATCCATTCCGAGGTTTAGAAAGCTCGGATGAAAAAAATGTTTGGCGTGAGGGGTGTATCTAAAATACGTTCATGACCAAATACAACGTCTAATCTATGGACAGCTGAGTAAGGGTCCAGGAGTTTAGTTTTATCTGCTTTCTTTATTTCGGGTTTTCGAAAGTCTCTAGGTTTTTTAAATTTTAGTTACGATTTCTACGGCCGTGTTTGATCTGAAAACGGTAATTTTTTCAAATTCGAATCCGATGGAATTTTTTTTTTAAATCCGTCGGATTCGAATTTGCTCAAAAACGTCGAAATTCGAATGTCGTCGGATTCGTATGTCGTCGGATTCGAACTTCGTCACATCCCTACTTTTTACCATGATCTTAAAAAATCCCTTGGTTCTCGCCTGAGATCAAACGCGGGACATTCAGGCAGAGGCGTACCTAAGGTGGGGGGGGGTCGAAATTCGAAAGTCCCCCCGAGCCCTAGCTTGAGAGGGGCCCAACATTATTTTTACATTAAATATAAAATAAATTATCTCATGTCATGGTGTCGAAAATCAAAATGTAGGGGCCCCATAGGGGCCCCAAAGAGGCCAAGCCGCCCACGGGCCCCAAATCCTTAGGTTCGGCATTGCCTTCAGGTCAAGCCATTTTCACCGCTCGAACGCCCCTCCCCTGCAATTAAGATAATCCTGTCTGCCGGGGTTATTTTTATTTTTTAACTAAAAACTCCATTTAGAATATCATAAAGAATCCAATTGGGTTAAAAAAAATACAGGATAGACATAAGAAAAGTAAAAATCTTCATCTTGTATTAAGATCATTTCTAGTAACAAAAAAAAAAGAGCACATCTATACACATTAATTTATTCACATTGGACACAATGTGCAAAGGAGATGACTGGCTGTACAATTAATGAATGAACAATCATGTACATAGCATGAAAGAGTTATTATCATTCCACGGCTTCTAAATAGTGTGTGGCTGTGTGTGTGTACACACGAGACACGCTGATGGACTGAGGTTTGCTGCTGTAAGAGATAAAGAGAAAGAGAGAGAGGGAGAGAGAAAGGTGAGGCCTGTGTGAGAACTGGAGAGGCGGGGGGGGGGGGAGGTTAGCAGAGGCGAGCGAGACAAAAATCTGCTGTTTGGCCCTAAGTGGGCCAGGTAATTAAAATGTCAACTTGCAGGAGAAGGTAACAGATAAGAGGACAAACCAGTTGAGGGCAGGGAGGCAACCAAGGTCAAGTTGTGTCTATAAATATATATATATAGGCCAGTGATAACACGGTCCTGACCAGATTCAAGTATTACAATAAGATTTTTTTTTTTTAATTTTAAAAAAATGTTTTTTTTCTTTCATCTGACTGTTATAATCTTACAACAGAATAGGCCAGGGCTTAAAATTGTCAGTGGCAAAGTCAAATTGAGGGGAAAACAGTTACTTCAGCAGCAGTGTACAGAGTGAATATCCTACTTGTGACATTCTGCCTGCCTGACTAAAGCGCCACACAAGTTTATCACCTTTTGATAAAAGTAAACAAATAAAGCAATTAAGCTGTTAACATGAGTGACAGCTTCGTCAGTAGTTTCAAGTCATAAAAAAAATGAACAGCACAAAAACATCCTCATGTTGTAAAAAAAAATTCAAGTTGCAGACTTTTATAAAGCAGAGTTGACACAACAATAATACAATAGATCACAGCAACTCCATCCACATGCGCTTGATGCTAACGATCTTAATACTTACAAACACAATTGAACATTGAATCTATAAATAAATCATTGAATGTATAAATACATAACAACAACAATATATATAAGCATATATAAACAAGTAAACCAAAAAATAAGTAGGATGGGTTGAAGAGTTATGAGTAAAGGATGAAGGAAGGGGATATGAGTTTTTATTTTGCCCCTAATCCATTTTTCCTAAAAATTGGCGTATATATATATATTTATTTCTGAACCATCCCTAACAAATCTATAGAGCACCTGGCTGGCCTAGGGAGTGAAATGAAAAAAAAAGTGAAATTCAATTGTAAGGAAAAAGAAATGGAGTACTTGTACTGGTACATGCACCTTGGGTATTTTGTACTACAGTCTTAATTCCAAATTGTTTTAGACTTGTGTACTGTACTCGTAGTATTTACAATGGAAGTTACATGGTTAGTACTTGAAACATTTTGATTTTGTTGTACTGAAACTATGAATATGATTTTTTTTGGGTAAAGTTTACTACGAGATAAATGGTTCTTTCATATGTCACTGCAAAGATTAAGTGAGAATCAAAACGAAATAGACAGTAAAATTGCTCGCAAATTATTCTAAATTACTTTAAAAAAAACAGCCAGTTCGCCAGAGCCAGAGTATATCGAAGTCATAAAAGAAGTATTAGTCCAATAAAATAAATACCTAACAAAAGTCAATTAATGAGATACGATTCCACAGATCTACTGTCAACCATCTTTGTATTTACTTTTATTGAGTGTACATTTTGAAAACAGCCTAAAGCAACGTTTAAAATTGAGGTCACACGAAAAGAAAAATTGCACATCACGTGACCTCATTCAAAGGTTTCATGCATTCCTCAGCCATTCTCTAATCTATTTTTATTTGTTATACACAAAGCATCGATGATAAGGCAGATAAGGTCTCAATTATGACATTACGCTGATGATGAAACGATTTGGTGGGAAATACTTAATGAGCCTTAACGGAGAACCGTTACAGCTTTCATCCATTAGCCAAAATGGCCGTCGGCAAGTCTTTTGATGTTCGGTCCTGTCCACTCCAGAACCCGTTAGTATAACATTTAATGATCACTTTTGACCGCTTAGAACCCAAAGGGATAGATAGCAGCTTCGATGTAAACATTTTCAATTTTAGGCATTTTTGAAAATAGGGGGACGTAACGCAACATAGCAACAAAACAAGGGTTTTGACCCACTTAATACAGTAGCGATAGTAAACAACAAGTATGGCTGTACGTACCGTTAGCCAGCGATAAAATCCATATAACACACAGGAGACCGCAGGTAACGGCGCTGCGTCCCATCCCTTTCTACTTTCCGAATCACACTTGAACAATAGTAGTCCCATTAAACGTATTCTGTGAGTCCACAATTGATCCGAACAAAAAGCACCACAGCTCTGACAGTACACATTACAAAATTAAAAAAAAAAAAAAGTAGACCCCCATGAGTGTGTATGGATGCCACAGTAAATTTAACTATCACCCTGAACGTAAGCAGCCGACAAAACATACCACAGGCCGAAAGGGAGAGAAAAGAAGGGGGGGAAAACAACACTGGCGGGGTGGGAGAGAGAGGTAGAAAAGAAACTATGCGCATTTTTTCTTTAGTATCCCTACGCGCGTGTTAACATTACCCGCTTTAAAAAAAAAATGAGCTTTAAAATATAAATAAATAGTATCTGAAAAATAACGAAAATAAATATCTCAAACTGTTTACACATTTAAATTTATTTGAAAGATTTGTAGAGAAAAGTATTAGATTTTATATAATTATAAGGACTACTTTTTGTATTTCCATGAGCATTAAAAGAAGAGGCAATGTTCAAGCAAAAAAAAAAATAATTAGATGCTTTTTTTAAAATTCCATTTGGACTTAAATACATTAGTTTGAAATACAGGGTCATACAAACAAACTGTGTTTAGTACTGCCTCACTTGCAATAAAATTCACCACTTTAAGAAAAAAACTACACAGCCTGTTGACAACATAATATTTAGACATAGGGCCTATTAACTGCGGAAAAAAATACGAATAAAACAATTGAGAACAAGGACGGCCAATTAACAGGCCACAAATGAGGTTATTAATAGCAGCGTTCGGTTTTATTTTTTAAGAAGAGCAACAGCATATAAATCTTCGCTCACACCCAATCGTCCCCTCCCCTATAGTTGTTAAAAAAAATAAACATTGTCTTGAACGTAGATTTTGGTGTGCGTGTGTACACCAGTGGTGCTCAATCTTGTTTCGATTCTCTTAACACTAAGAAACCTGTTTAGTTTTAACCACCCACCGGTAATGAGAGTAAAAAAAAAAGAATAGTTAAAACTGATAGCATATGTTTACCATTCAATAACTACTTAAAAACCAAAAATTCAGCGACACACTTTAAACCACATCGCGACCGACACTCTGGGAACCTAAAAAAAAAAAGCTAAATGCTAAATAAACAGAGGCATACAAAGGGTGGGGGAAAGGGGGGGGTTCAAATTCGAAAGTTCTCCCAGGGCCCCAGCTTGAGGGGGGGGGGCCCAAAATTTTTTTTCTACATTAAATATTAAGTACATTATCTCATGTCATGGTGTCGAAAAACAAAATGCAGCCCCTCCCCCCCAAAGAGGCCAATCCGTCCCCCGGGCCCCCAAATCCCTTGGTTCGGCACTGTAAATAAATCAGGATGGGGCCCAAACAGCTAAGTCCCCTGTCAGTGACTTAATGATAGCGTCAAAGCATCCTGCTACTGAACAGATTTTTCACTAACAATTCTGAAGAAATGATAATAGCAAGTTTCTCATTCACTGAGTCAGGAAGGCGCAAACTGCATCAGCGGTTGTCAAACTTCAATTGCTTTACGAGCTACCCTGTAAAGAAATACCTGCGATAAAAGAAAGATGTTATAAAGGAATCTTCGTTAATTTTTTTGTAACATATTTCCCAAGTTTATTTAGGGTGACTAACAGAATTTTTAGAATACTGCATAGAGAAATAGGTGGACGGATGGGTCGATATAGGTGTAGATACTCGACCGTCGAGCTGAGAGTCCTGAGTTCGATCCTCGGTGAGAGCCATGGCATTTTTTCCATTTGGTTATTTGGTGCGAAGTCGTCCCACAAGTCCACCCAGCTTTAAATGGGTACCTGACTTTAAGTTGGGGGAGTAAAGGCGGCTGGGCGTTGTGCTAACCACACAATCCCTTCATATGTCGAGGTTATTGAAACAGACGCATTCTACATCTTCATCTTCCCCGATGGCTCGCTAGGGAACTAAGGAACTTTACGTTTACATAGAAGAATAGGTGGACGGGAGATCGAGTGGTGTAGAGCGCTTGACTGTCAACCTGAGAGTGATTCTTTACTATTTTTTTTTGTGTGTTCTTCTTTGAACGTTGCTGTTTTTATCTGATCTCCAAATATCAAATGCGCGCAACTCATCTTAGCCCTATCGAGCCATCGAGGCAGATGAAGTGTAGAATGCATCTGTTTCTATAAGCCAATTAACCATTTTAAGCTGGGTGGACTCGGGGGACTTTCACCAGGAACTGAACAAAATCCCCAAGGTCCTCGCAGAGATTCGAACCCGGGACCATCCAGTCGACAGTCGAGTGCTCTACACCGCACGACCGCCCGTTCCCCCCTTACTTTCTCGTGTCTACCACTAAAACTGCTGCCTTTTTTTTTTTTAACTCGCGCCCGGGGAAGAATACTTTTTTAGCGCCCTCATTCGAAAACCATATAATATTATATGTACAATATACCATTTGGTGCCATTTTGTGAGTAGCGCCCGGGGCATGATGCCCCCCTCACTATGTCACAAATTGCTGCTGCCATTTATTTTTTTTTACGTATGTATCTATGTTTTGTGCGTGTGTGTCGATATATGTGTGTTTGTGTGTGTGTGTTCATATTATAACACAAGAGATGGGATCAACGAACACCAACCAGCCTACTGCAGCTGGAGCAGCATTTATTTGTAAACAGAGGCATGTTTTTAAAGTGGGAAAAACTGTGTTATCGGCAAGAACTACAATTTTAAAAATATGTATGCTAGTAAAGTGGGTTTATGTGAGTGTGTGTGTGTGTCGTGGGGGGTGGGGTTTGTTTTAAGTGCACATTCTAATAGGAGGAAGGGAGTTAGAGAGGGAACAGAAAAAGAGAAACCAGTGGTTTCAGAGTTTAGGACCAAAGTAGCAAAAAAAAATTAGGAAAATAAAAGTAACACAAAGAAGCGTACATATTTTTTGCCTTAAAATATCTTTCAAAAATTTATTTTTTGCACTACCTAAGAACTTTTTGTAGCACTTGGTATAAAATTGTAACGAAGCTGCAGAATCTGGCAACACACGACTAAAATGGGTGAAGAGAAAAAGGGAGAGAAGCATTGAAATGCTCGGTAACTCTTTAAGTTGTAAAACATCGTAATTTAACTAGAGTTATCTCCCTTTAAAATGCTAGTCCGTGGAACACTTGGTATGTGTGTGCTGCTTACGGCTGAGGGGGGGGGGGGGGCAACATTAAAAACGGGTCCATTATCAAGCATAGGCAAACTAAGCGGCTGATTAGGGTCTTCAACTGCTTGAGGCTCTCCCCCCCCCCCAAGTTGCTACTTTTAGATTGCCGTCAATTTAAATGTCAGACATGATATGATGACCTATTAGAAAAGAAGGGGGCTAAGAAAGACCCGTCTTTTATAAGACTATTAGGGGGCCCCATATTTGAAAGTGGCGATCTAGGCGATTCTAATTGCCTAGTGCACACAAAGGCACATTTTTCAGAACCCCCCCCCCCCAATGATTCTTTGCTTTGGGTCCCCAAATATAACTTTGTCTATTCTTCTCTCCCTTTATTAACGTACCTTTGTCTATGTTTCCCTCCCTTAAATGTACTTTGTCTATGCTTCTCTCCCTTAAATGTACCTTTGTCTATGTTTCTCTCCCTTAAATGTACTTTGTCTAGCCTCCTCCAAAATATAGCCTAGTGCTCCCAAAAAAAAAACAATGTAGAAACTGCTCTGAACAAGCGTGTGACAAATTAAAAACAATGTAGAAACTGCTCTGAACAAGCGTGTGACAAATTAAAAACAATGTAGAAACTGCTCTGAACAAGCGTGTGACAAATTAAAAACAATGTAGAAACTGCTCTGAACAAGCGTGTGACAAATTAAAAACAATGTAGAAACTGCTCTGAACAAGCGTGACAAATTAAAACAATGTAGAAACTGCTCTGAACAAGCGTGTGACAAATTAAAAACAATGTAGAAACTGCTCTGAACAAGCGTGTGACAAATTAAAAACAATGTAGAAACTGCTCTGAACAAGCGTGTGACAAATTAAAAACAATGTAGAAACTGCTCTGAACAAGCGTGTGACAAATTAAAAACAATGTAGAAACTGCTCTGAACAAGCGTGTGACAAATTAAAAACAATGGTTCCCATATCTATTTTGCTTTAATTTTTATGCTTGTATTAGAGTCTATGTGGGAGTATGTGGAAGTTATGGGAGTATGTTCGAGTATGTGGGAGTATATGGGAGTATATGGTGTACTTAAATTCGGTACATTTTGTAATTAGTATTGGTTAATTGTGGATTTTATATTGGTACTTTGTGTATTTAATATCGGTACATTGTGTATTTATTATCGGTACATTGTGCTATAAATATCGGTACATTGTGTATTTAATATCGGTACATTGTGTATTTAATATCGGTACATTGTGTATTTATTATCGGTACATTGTGTTGGTACTACGGGTACATTGTGTAGTTTATGTGGGAGTATGTGGGAGTCTATGGGAGTAATTGGAAGTATGTGAGAGTTTATGGGAGTATGTGGGAGTTGTTGGGGATATTGTGGGCATCTATGGGAGTATGTGGGAGTCTATGGGAGTATGTGAGAGTCTATGGGAGTATGTGAGAGCATGTGGGATACTATTGCAGTATGTGGGAGTTGTGGGAGTTTGTGAGCATGTGGTAGTCTATGGGAGATTGTGGGTGTCTATCGGAGTGTGTGAGAGTATGTGGGAGTTTATGGGAGTATGTGGAAGATATGGGAGTCTTGGGAGTATGTGGGAGTATGTGGGAGTTTATGGGAGTATGTGGAAGATATGGGAGTCTTGGGAGTATGTGGGAGTATGTGGTAGTCTATGGGAGTTTATGGAGTAAATGGGAGCATATGGGAGTCTATGGGAGTATGTGAATGTTGAGGGTATCTATAGGAGTATGTGTGAGCATGTGGGAGTCTATGGGAGATTGTGGAAGATATGGGAGTCTATGGGAGATTGTGGGAGTTTTGGGAGTCTCTAGGAGTATGTGGAGTATATGGTAGCATCTGGGAGTCTATGGGAGTATGTGGGAGTATATGTGAGCATCTGGGAGTATGTGGAAGTCTATGGGAATATGTGGATTCTTCTCCTGTTTTTTAATTTGTGTTTTTTACATTTTTTTAACTATACAATTGTCAGTTGTCTTTTGCCAGTAGATTCTACCCCTGTTTAGTGTTTGGCGAAAGGGACTATAAGCTTTGTTTTCATTTTGTACCATCTAAGGTCAAATTGTCACGCATCGGTAAATTCTACTCCTGTTTTTCAAATTTCGAAACGGGCTATAACCTTTGTTTACATTTTCCACTATACAATGGTCAATTGTCCTGCACATGTGGATTCTACAAACGGACTATATGTTTCATTTACATTCTCTACTACACAATGGTCAATTGTCCTGCATATGTGGATTCTACTCCTGTTCTTCAATTTGTGAAACGGACTATATGTTTCGTTTACATTCTCTACTATAGAATGGTCGATTGTAACGCAGCGGATTCTTCTCCTGATTTTTCAGTTGGTTACACAATTCGCCGATATATATTACACAATTTACCTATTTTAAATACACTATATGCTCCCAAGTACTCCAATAAACTATCGCATGTTCCCACACGCTCCCACATACTCCCACAGCTCACACATACTCCCACATACTACTACATGCTTCCACATGATCCCATAGACTCCCACATGCTCCCAAATACTCCCAAAGACTCCCACATGCTCCCACAGACTCCCACATACTTCACATATTCCCACATACTTCATAAACTCCCACATACCCCCCACAATTCCCACATACCCCATAGACTCCCACATACTACCATACACTCTAACATGCTCCCAAATACTCCCAAAGACTCCCACGTGCTTCCACATACCCCCACAACTCCCAAAGACTCCCACATGCTCCCATATACTCCCACATACTTCCAAATACCCCCATAGACTCCAACATACTCCCATACACAATGTACCCGTATTTACTACACAACATACCCATATTAGCTACATAGTGTACCGATTTTAAATACAAAATGTACCGATATTAAATAAAAAATGTATCGATATTAAATACACCATATACTTCCACATACTCCCACATACTCGAACATACTTCCCATAGATTACCACATGCTCCCAAATACTCCCATAGACTCCTACAACTCCCACATACTTCCAAATACTCCCACATGCTTCCACATACTCACAATGACTCCCGAAACTCCCACATACTCCCACATGCTCCCACATATTCCACATACTTCAATAGACTGCCACACGATCCCACATAGTCCCATAGACTCCAACATGCTCCCCCATACTCCTATTGCCTCCCAAATACTCCCACAACTCCCACATACTCCCAAAAAATGTACCAATATTTAATACACAATGTACCGATAAATAAAAAATGGACACATTGTACCAATATAAAATAAAAAATTCACCAATATTAACTACACAATGTACCGGTTGTGTGTGGGAAGGGGGGGGGGGGTATGTGGAAGTTACGGGAGTATGTGGGGGTATATGGTGTATTTAAATTCGGTACATTTTGTAATTAATCATCACTCGCTCACAACTATTGTTTTTGTGGTTGTTGACAGCTGAGTTTAATTGGTTGTTGACAGCTGAGTTTAATTGGTTGTTGACAGCTGAGTTTAATTGTATTGAAAAATAAAATGGACGAGCCTTGCTGCTCAAAAAATGGTTTTTATAAAAAGTATATAAAATTCAGCCCGTCGTTCGATGAGCTAAAAATACTTGTGTATCAATAATTAGGTGTAACACAGTTAAAAAAGGAAATCAACACAAATAGCGGCATATTTTCCTTTTATTAATTTTTAGAGGTCTTTTTGAATAGCGATGCGCCGTTCTGTATGGTGCATATTCAGTGGTACACACATACGTAAACAATATATACATGTGTAGAGAGTACAAACTTTCAAGACTCCGCCTATCCCGTTAAGGCCGAATGGTGTAGCTGTGGACTTAACTGTGGACCATTCAAATTTGTGCACGTAGCATATCATCAGTTCTTGATTTAAGGGGGAAAAAAAGGTGCAGGGGGTTGAAAAAAAAAATTCTGCAGAGCCGGGGGTAAATGTCTATGGTATCATCCCAGGGCAGGGGTGAAATTAGCAGAGCCGGGGATGACAGTTCTCAGTGCCGGGGATATCCTAGGCTTCCCCGGCGGTAAATCGAGCCCTGCATATAAGACATCGATATTCAGAGTCGGGCTAAGGTCGTTTCGGCCCCCTGGAGCAGAGGAATATATGGGGCCCCTCTTTTTAGAAAGAGGCAGTAAAAAATAAAAAGTACATGTTTAAAATGGGGGGAGGGGGGTGTGCGGCACTCTTTACTACCCCTGATTTAGGGCGCTCTCCGGGCGCGCTTGCTGTTAGACCCTCCTCTATCGATGTCTAGCTTAGTGAACCCAAAAAGGGAACTTTGATGTGTGCGCCCCCCCCCCCCCAATGAGACCATTTTTAAAAAAAAATTACATTTGTTCTCTAAATCTGGATACAATGACGTTGGCCAGAATTTAAAAGTATTTTTTTTTACTACGTAAGTAATAGCAATTTATATATATATATAAAAGAAGATAAACCATTATCAATCAACTCTTCCTTCTGTAGTCAACCAGCAGCTTCAAACCCGGAATAATGAAATGTATACATTTTTTTCACCCAACGTATATATCCCAAGAGCTCCGTGAAAGCTGAGTTTAAATTTAATTTCAGATTCGGGAAATGTAGAAACTTACCATCTCGATTTTATGTACTGAATCATACCAGAGCATATTTTTAGTACATGAAATTTAATCTCTTTTTTTTTTTTATTTTATAAATAAGTACATGTTATCGGCAGGGCCGTCTTATGATCAAGATGGGCCCTAGGTACTTTTGCATATGGGGGCCCCGCACTAGAGATTGAGTCATTAATCCTTGAAATCTTATGTTTAGTTGAGTGGGCCTCTAGGCCTGTGGGGCTTAGGCACCGTGCCCACTGGAATAGGCGCCCCTTTTTTTTCAAATCCGTTCTTAGGCATAAGAATGCTAGGCAGCCACAAATGGTCATCACTATAGAGATATATGTCTATATCGCTAATTATTATGTATATAACACTAATTAATATAATGATTCAGTATTTATAAGAGGTCTCAGAGATCCGTCGGGTGCCCGTTTTTTTGAAAATTAGGCCCATCAAAAATATCTCATAAACTCTTTTCCCAGGTCCCCACCAAACCTAACAACGACAATGCATTCTCTACCAAATGGCTTCGGCTTTTATCCTCGATTTGTCAAGAGGCACAGGAATATCAAAGGGAATGTACTGCTAAGACAATGCACGGCTTGTTGTCTTCCGTTATCTCCCCTTGCATGCTTTCGGATAGCATTAGAGAGTTTAGTACATACAAATATACATAGGTATAAAGAAATATTTCGTAGTACAAACAAACCACAGTACCCTTGAATGCCTTGAACAAATCAATGTTTCATAATCATATTTTAGAACTATCCTCTTTTTTTTTTTTAGTGTGACACTCTTATCAAATAGTTCGATCTGGATATATTTTTTAAAAAAAGCAATAACAACAAATATCATAAGACAGGATCGCACTAAGTTGTTAGCCACGGAAGGCCCCCTAAGTAGCACGCGCCGGAGAAAACCCTGAATACTTGTTCGGGGGGAGGGGGGGCGGTCTCGGCCCTTTCGAATGTTAGGAAAAATGTGTGGTGGGGGATACAGAGGGGAGGGGGGGGCAGTGTTCCAACTAAGCTGTTCGCGTATGCCCGCTCACACACACATTACAACAGAGCGCGAAAAAAAAATGTTTCGCTTGGTAGGCCTATAATCAACCTTTATGCTGAGCGCAAAATTTCATTGGTTGCCCACAGTCAATAACTTGTGATGCACATCGGCCTTCATGGGCGTCGCTAGGAATTTTTCCAGGGGGGGGGATGCAAAAATTTTATGACGTTTTTTTTTTAAATGTGGGGGGGGGGAGAGCAAATGCCCCCCTTGCCCCCCCCCCCCATGAATACGCCCATGCCGGCCTTCGGGAATATTGAAGGAGCATCGGAGGGGGAAGGGACCCTGTTGTCAGAGTTTGCCATAAAGTCTCGGATTTCATGTCTGGGGGGGGGCCCGGCTTGTTATGTGGCCCTTTTCTCGCTCGATGCCAATGAAGAAAATGCGCCGCCACAAAATAGGCCCAGTCCTGCCCTGCCCCCTTCCCCCCTAAACCGTCCCCCACATGGACGATTTTTTTTAAGCTTGGTTCCGGAGTCGTGGTGGCCGTCTGTCAACGACACTGTCCATCTCCTTTCTGGAACATCTGCCAGACAGTCCTCAGCCTCTCCTCCTTGCAGCCGGTCCCCGCGATCTTCTGGTCCGCGTACACGGCGCAGGATGCCCAGGATACGTCCAGGCGGTGGGTCAGGTGAGAGTTGAGGGAGAAGAGCCGGCACCCGGTGACGTATCTCATGACGCCCGTCAGGAACACGTCCTCCACGGGCAGCATCGGGAAGAAGGGCGCGGCGTCGACGATCTTTGAGAGGGCTCCCCGGGAGATGACGTAGGCGCACCCTGTGGAATGGAGAAAATTATGTAATCTTTTTATTTCTCTCGGTCACGCTCTTTACCCCCCTCCCACCAACACACACAATATTTACCAATTTCTTTTAAAGATCTACCTACCTACCTGCTCATCTATATTACATATATACCTACCGACCCATCGAAATCCATATACATCTATCTATATCAATCAATCTATCTATCTGTTTATCACATCTCTTCCCACCGACCTATCTAATCCATCATTCTATTTATCAGCTTACCTATCTGTCATCTACGTTTTTGATGTGTAGGCCTACTAAGAAAGGCCTGCACATGTAATCAAAGCAAGTGGCGGTAACTAGGAAGCAAGGAGCGGTATTTTCATCACTTTTGGTCTTCTCTGGCACGGGAAGTTTACATCCCCTCTAGACGCCAGTGACGCTAGTTACTCCACTCAGTCAAAGTATACTAAACTATAGCAATTCGCTTGTTAAATACCCTTCAAACCATTACTCCTTGACTCACGGACCTGCCACTTTGGTGAGGGTTCTTTGGGCAATTTTCAGATTCCCAAGACTTGCTGGGCGATAAGAGTAAATTAAGAGATGCATTTTTTGTTCAGAAGTCATTTTATTATTTTATTTTCTTAATTTAATGTTCTTACCAGAGGCGTATTCCGGATATCTTTCCATGGGGTACAAAGACTGGCTGACTGCCCACTGCCCCTCCCTAAAGACTAGGCTTGTCCGTCTCACGTACACATAGCCGAGGATAGAAAAGTTCAGTCTGACCTCAGCGGCCATCAGAGTGTCCACCAAGAGCGGAACGTTGACAAACGTGTCCATGTCGACTTTGGCGACGAACTTGACCCCTGGGCAGGCATCTTTCGCCCACCGAAGCGACGACAGGACTTTGAGGGTGAGGTTCCTGTAGGTGTCGCTCATGTTGAGGAAGAGAACATCTCCGTGGGCCTCCGCCTCCGACGTCACGTTCTCTCTGCTCCCGACGCCGGCCTCGTCTTCGTTTCCCACCACAAAAACTACCCCGACCCGGGAATTTATCCTCCGGTGGGGCCAGGCCTGTTCGGTCGCCGCGCTGGCCCATGTGGCCCTCACGACGCCCCTCGCCTGGCTCTCGCCCAGGACGGACATCACCATCACGAGCAGAAAGGGCTGCCGCCGGCCGCAGACTTCAGGCGAAATGACGTAATCGGCCGCAAGCTGCGTGACCACGTGATCTCTGAGGCGATAAAAGTCTGGCGGCTCTCCCAGTGATTTCTCGTCGCTCATCGGGATCTCGTAGAGTTTCGACAACACGGACGCCAGCGAAGGGCGGAAACTCTGCGGGCAGGCTTCGTACGTGAAGTTGGCGCCTTCCGCGTAGCTCCCGTTGCAGGGGTGGAGGATCACTTCTTTCTGGTGCTGTGGCGCTGGGTTCCTCAACGATGTTTTTTTGCTCAGACTGTAGTTGTTCGTGAAGAGAAAGGTGATGACAAGCGAAGCGAAAGTGACGGATCCCAAAATACGAAAATATTTTACCACTGCCATGGCCTAGGGAGGGAAGAAAATAATATTGAAATGAAATCTTTTACTAAGTGTGAAGTGTTATTTGGAAATTTGGTTCACGGACCCGGGAGGGGGAAGCTGTTAGGTATTGGGGACACTCCCCTCTCTCTCTGTCTCTCTCACTGTCTCTCTCTCCCTCTCTCTCTGTCTCTCTCTGTCTCTCTCTCTCCCTCTCTCTCTCTCTCTCTCTCTCTCTCTCTCTCTCTCTCTCTCTCTGTGTCTCTCTCTTGAGTCCCTGAAAGTCCTGGGCCATCTTTAACGACACCACTTCTCACAACACTGGCTGCGCTGCCAGTAGTAAGGGAACCTCCCTTCAGCTCTCTCTGTCTCTCTCTCTCTCTCTCTCTCTTTCTCTCTCTCAGTCTCTTAAAGTCCTGGACCTACTTTAACGACACCACTGGCTATCAACCGCTTACGATCCTAATTAGGCCACCGCATTGGACTATCGCCCTAGGGGGACCCCCGGGCATTTTAAGACCGCGCCTGCTTGTAAATTCAATGAGTGTGTGTTTATTTGTGTCAAGTGTCCTCTGCAGAAGTCACGCTTGCTATGACCTTCAGATCTTTTTAAAAAAAAAAGTATAAAACTTTATCTATGTTGGCAACGTACGAGACAATAAATCAACCTTAAAAACTTGAACAACATCAAATACTTATGTAACCATACATTTTTAGAACCACGTATATATTTGATATCTGTTGCTGAAGTTTTTAAAAAAATGTGTCCAAAAAGAAAAAAAAACATTACAAAATGTTTGCTGCATAAAGTTGATACGGGTCGCCCAATAAATGTAAGACTATGAGGGGGGGTAGTGATGTCACCCACTGAATAATGGATTATTCCAGGCCCGTAGCGTGCTTGTTTGTTCTACTTGGGAACATTTATTTCTTGCCTGGCCTGGCCCCTGCTGTAGAATGCCTGGCCCCTGCTGTAGAATTTTCACGCTACGGGACTGGATCACCCTCAAATCAATTTTTTTTTTAACTGGGTGCATTATGTTCTAATTTTATCAGAAATTGAACAAAAATTGATGTGTGTTTTTCTTTTTTTTTTATTTTTCTTACTCGATGTTGACCGGTCAAAATTTCTAAAATAAACTCAAAAGGGACTCCTTTTGAAGTGATGAAGGGAAGGCATCTGCCTAACTGGCATATCTATATCACATAGACAATATATCAAAGTAATGAAGTGTAAATTATCTATTACTGTATTAGCATGGACCTACATTCGATATACACATGGACCTACATTCGATATACACAAGGACCATACCCTTGTTATACACTATACTCAAAGACCTACCTTTGTTATTCACAAAGACCATACCCTAGTTATACACAATCACTATACCCTTGTTATACACAAGGGCTATGCTCTTGTTATACACAATGACTATACCCTAGTTATACACAAGGACTATACCCTTGTAAGTGTGTAACTTCTTGTGTACAACAACCGATGACGTAATCTGACGTAAAATTTAACATCCACTAGCAACCACTAAATAATTCAAAAATATAATAACACTAAAGAATGTCAAATCACAAAGTATCACAACACAAAAGACCATAACCCAAAGTTGAATAGAGTGTAAACTAGTACATGATGTTAAGGGCTAAGTCAGTTGAATTTTGTACACACGGAAAAAAAATTAGCTTTAAAAAAAACAAGAAAAAAATAAGCAAACAATATTTACAGTATAAGTCTATGATAAAAATCAAATTGTATTATAAAATATACTTCTTTATCATTGTGTTCCAATTTTTCTTATACATGTATAAAACTCTCCGCACAGCCGCGCCTTGATAAATACTATTAGTTTTAAATGAATAGCTATACAGTTTTATATAGTTTTATAAAGTTACACACACACACATATATATATATATATAGAGAGAGATAGATAGATAGATAGATAGATAGATAGATAGATAGATAGATAGATAGATAGATAGATAGATAGATAGATAGATAGATAGATAGATAGATAGATAGATAGATAGATAGATAGATAGATAGATAGATAGATAGATAGATAGATATGCGTGTGTTTGTGTGTGTATGCGTGCTTAGTAAAGTAAGTAAGTAAAGTTCCCTTCTTAGCCCTAAAGGACCCTCGGGGCAGATGAAGTGTAGAATTCATCTGTTTCTATAACCTCGACATATTGAAGGGATGGTGTGGTTAGCACAACCCCCAGCCGCCTTTACTTCCACAACTTAAGTCAGGTACCCATTTAAAGCTGGGTGGACTTGTGGGACAACTTCGAAAAATTCCCCATGGTTCTCACCGAGGATCGAACCCAGGACTCTCAGGTTGACAGTCGAGTATCTACACCACTCGGCCATCAGCGCGTGTGCATGTGTTATTTCACAGAAATCCCTTTAAAAAAATCTCACTATTTTTTTTTTGTATATTTGACTTACATCAAAATTATATCATCTTGAAGTGAAACAGTTGAGTACATTCAGTATGTTCGTTTATTTATTTTTTTAATATCCAAAGGTTTATCTTCAAGTTTACAACTCCCAGAATACTTTTTCTATTGAAAGATAGCCTTGATAACTACTTACAAGTCAATGACAAACATTTTCAACCAATGGCAAAACTGATTCACCGTCACACAGATGGAATATATATGCACAGGGCATGCGCACTGTTAAATAAAGTGTCAGCAGGTCACAGAAGAGAGAGAGAGAGAGACGAGAGAGAGAGAGAGAGAGAGAGTATTACAATATTCAACTAGGAGATTACAAATGTATGTACAATTGAACATATAGCCTACTTTGTGTGTTTCGTCCAATCATTACGTCTGCAAAGTAGAAAAAGGCGCTACTCACAAAGGGGGCGCCAAATGGTCCGCAAAAAATATAATACTATAATGGGGGGGGGGCGCTTAAAAGTATTGTGCCCCGGGCGCGAGTTGAGCTCGCTACGCCACTGGGTACGCGAAAAGATTTTGGTGTAATGTTACTCTGAAGTTATGAAACGTAACTCTTTTAAGCAAAACTACGCTAAAAAAACGTGGGACGGATGGCCGAGTGGTGTAAATACTTGACTGTCGAGATGTGGGTTCGATCATCGTTGAGAATCATGGAATTTTTCACAGGCGGAATGGCGCTATGCTAACCACACACAATCCCTTTATATGCCGAGGTTATATAAACATATGCATTCTACACATCTGCCCCGAAGGGAACTTTACTTATTTTACGATAAAAAACAATACAAATGTTATAATCTATTTTGATCATTTTTTTCAATTCGGGAGAGTCAAAAAAAATTATTAAGGATTAAAGACAACAGTAGCAACAAAATAATAACCACAAAATAGCAAACACCAAAAGAACCACAAATTAACAACAGCATTGAGACAAGTTATGCATACCTCATCTTTATTTTTCCAATCGAAATTATTTGAGCAAAATAAATTGCCAAAAGCAACTTTATATATATATATATATATATATTGAATGTGCTATCTATATGAAAAGCAAAAGATTTGTGAAATGAAAGTTATACAACATTCCATTATTCTTTTTATTGTCTTTGAAATTGTCTGCCTGTCTGTGTCTTTTTTTGCAAAATAATGCCCTTTTTCTAAAAAAAAATAATAATGAACTTCCCTTAGGCTAAATAAATAAATACAATAATTGAAAAATAGTAATCTTATGAACACATTTAATCCCAAGAGTTTAAAATTGAAAACCTTTTTAATTGATCATGAAGCAGAGAACAGTTTCTGCGAGACCATTTCGTCTATCCGCACACCCTGGAGCAACAATTAACAGCAGGACCGCCTCCTTCCCCTTTCCTACATTCATCTATTTTTTTTTTTTTGTATTATTGAAAGTAAGCTCTGCATTAATTTTTATTTACCTCATAAAAACACACCAAACACAATAAATAATAAAAAAAAAAAATCTTGCATGACATCCCTCATACTGCGTTTCCCGCTCCCCCCCCCCAACCCCAATCCTGTCTATCATTTCACTATTAGATAAATAGTTAGCTCATTATGGAGGCTTCAAACAGAATGTGTTCAAGAAATGTATTGCTTCATAGACCAGATGTGCAAGTTGATCATTTGTCAAAATCGTTGTTTTTTTTTTTTGGTCAAGGTTTTGCCCCCCCCCCCCACCCCCACCTTCCCTTTTTTTTTTATATTAACTTCACTAAGCTAAATTTTCAGATCTCTTCGTTATCCCCGTAACAAAAGAAATTCAATTGAGACGAAAAAATTAATCTCGATCTTGTTAAACGTTGAAAATTATTGCATTATACTTTTTGATTAAAAAAACAATGTTTTTTCGTTTTTATAAAAAATTAGAAGCTCTTATAAAGAAGTCTATTACCGTGTAACCAATTTATTCAGAAATTTTTGCAGGCCCATAGAAAAAATTATTTTCTTGCCTTTTAGTACGCAAGAAAAACGTTGTTTTTTTTAAAAAACGCTGGAGGGCCAGGCTCTCCTTCCTCAGCCCCCACACGCTACGGGCCTGATTAGATATGACAAATATTGTTGGTCAAGGATAAGACGGATGTTCACAATGGCAAGTAAAGAAGGAGCAGTACGTAAGCAATAAATTAAAAAAAGAGCCCCAAAAGCAGCTAATAGTACATTACAGTTCACATACATTATATCTTGTCGTGAACGATTTAAATAATGTGAATGTTGTACGAAACACAATAGGAAAAATTAAGTCAATTATAGTTTTTTGAGAAATTAATCAGCGAAGAAAATTAATTCCAAATGTTCCTTTGCTATGTGAAACTAGATGGACACATAAATATAAAATGTTGCGGATTTTCGCTGAGAATGTGACAGAAAATGTTAAACAACTGGAATATTTAGAACAATCTGGAAAAAGAAATCAAGTTGCACATTAGTTACTTTGTGCTGTTAGAGGTTAGGTTTGGGGTACATTTGTTGTTTGTTTAGTTATTATACAGTAAACCTTATGCAGTAAACTTTCAGGAAATTTAGTTCAGTTTTATTGTAAGAACTTTATGACATTTTTTTCAAATGCCCTCCCCCCTTGATGCCCATGATAACAGGTAAACGATATTTAAAATTTTCTGGTAATCAAGTACAACTCAATACAGGTAATTGTTTTCTATCATAAATAATGATGAGACGATTCCGGATGTTTGTTTTTCAAAGAAGAAGATATAAATAAATATTTATTTTATGTTACTATTCAATGAAATAATGACGTCAGGAATCGGAATCGATGATTTAGCGAATGTATCATAACCGAATCAAGAATCAAGGCTAAGTAAATAATGAATTTTAATTTTTTTGTTTAGATTATTAAAAAAAAATAACTAAATAAAACATGCCACCGGTACATAATAATTAATATTTAGGGCGACCTACTATAATACATCAAGTGGGTATATCTCTACCCCCACTTCTAGAACCACTGCCGTATTCCTACTTCCTGAATGTAAACACCGCTATTTAGCGAAGGAGAGATAAGCTATTTGTGAATTTCAAATGGTTAACATACACAGCACACACACAAACAACAACAACGGCAACAACGACAACAACAACAACGACAACAACAACAACGACAACGACAACAACAACAACGACAACAACAACACAGCACACACACACACACAACAACAAGAACAACAACAACAACGACAACAAACAACAACGACAACAACAACAACAACAACGACAACAACAACAACAACAACGACAACAACAACAACGACAACGACAACAACAATAACGACAACAACAACGACAACAACAACGACAACAACCACGACAACGACAACAACAACAACAACAACGACAACGACAACAACAACAACGACAACAACAACGACAACGACAACAACAACGACAACAACAACAACGACAACAACAACAACGACAACAACAACAACAACAACGATATAACAACAACAACAACAACAACAACAACAACGACAACAACAACGACAACAACAACAACAACAACAACGACAACAACAACAACGACAACAACAACAACGACAACAACAACAACAACCCCATTTCTGTTTCACACCCCTACCTCCACCCTCCCCCTCCATTTTTTGCATTCTAAAGAGTTTAGTTCACTGTACCGCGTATGTATAAGCTATAACTTACAGTGAGAGAAGCAAAACGTCTTTCTATGCCCATACCCTATTTAATAAGCTGCTAGGCTGAGGGCTCCCTGTATACCTCCCCCCCGGACTGCGCCCCCTCCCAGATCATGCGCGATTGTACAGTTTTTGGCACATTACCACAATATTAAGAATTTTGTTGGAGAACTCTTGGCTGTTTATTTGTTTTATTTATTTATTTATTTATTTTTCTCTTCAGAGGCGGACTTGAATAGAACACATAGAGTGGGGTTACTGGGATAGACAGACGGTGAGGCAGAAGAAAGAAGATTATGACGAAGGGGATAGATAGGTAATAGGGAATGTAAGTAGAAGAGATAGACGGATAGATGACATACAGACAGAAAGAAAGACAGACAGATAGATAAAAGGAAATGTAGAGAGAACGAGACAGACAGGCAGACAGAGAGAGGGAGAGAAAGAGGGAGAATGGAAGAGAGAGAGAGAGAGAGAGAGAGAGAGAGAGAGAAAGAAAGAAAGTAGATTAGAAGTATGGCATGAGATTATAATAATAACATGAATTCTTAGCTTAGGCCCTATATAAGTGGTCAAGTTCTCTTAGCCCTCAATGGCCATCAGGGATAATGGATTCATCTGTTTCTGTAACCAGAAAATAGTCTTGTTAACACAACGTCCAGCCACTTATTTACTTACCCAAGTGTCAGTAACCCCTTTTTTTAAATGGGTGGACTTGTGGGACTCGAACACACTTTCATTAGGGCCTGAAATTCCCTCACCGACGATCGCACCCAGGCCTCTCAGATAGACAGTGCATCACAATTCTCGGCCACCCAGCCCACAGGCCCTATATAAGACTAGGTGGACTTTTTTTTAGCTAAATATAGAAAGGAGATAGCACGTGAAAATGTTTGATAGTGCTGCAGGGCTTGTTCTGGTAATAATGGGGTATCACAGACATGAACTTGGACGTCTGAGGCTTTATGCAAAAGTTACTTAACAGTACCATCTGGCATCAGTTTATTCTGATATTAATAAACTAAGTTGCTCTTTTTTTTGCAGTGAAGGCTAGAACAGGTCCTTTGGCTTCACTGTCCGTTTGACCATCGTGTATTATTTACAATCATTGGCTTACATTGTTTGTGCATAGTATTAACAAAACATATGACAGTTCAAATTACAATTTGTTTTTTAACATTAAACTGGTGAAAAGAATGACGCATCTAGCAATCATTATTGTATTACAGCCCGCCATTAATTGTTCTTCATGACTTACAAAGTAGTTCTTTTAATTTAATTCTCGAATAGTTATGTCATTGTTTTGCTAAAATTCAGTAACAGTCCCAAATAATTCTGTAACAGGCTCAATAACAGTTCATTATACTTCATTAACAATTCTATAACGATTCTGTAATTATTTTATTTTCCCCGCTATAGTCGACGTAATGTCTGCCATGTTTGCCTGCCACCCACCTCCACAACACCTCCTGTCACAGGACAAGCAATGTCCCAGTCTCACTGACCAGTCCAGCGGCAGTATTTCATGTCCCAGGGGGGCCCAGAACCACCAAACTATCCATCTCATGAAATATTGAACAATGTTCGGGTTCCTGCCGTCCTGTCAAACTTCGTCTGTGCGGCCACTGAAGACTTGAAAACGCTGGACATAGTTTTATACGTCAGTGTGAGAGTAAAATATAAGTAAACTGGTAGAGGCCGAAGATCGATCGATCAATATTGGTGCACACGCTCACTAACATAAAGAAACCATCATTTTAACACGTTGACCCACCTGGTGGCGCTTTTGTGTGTGGGGGGGGGGTAAGTCAGAGCGTGTGTGGGGGGGGGAGGCCATCAGTAGAAGGATTCAATGCTTATTTTTCATTCTTCGGAGCAGTTGTCGCAAAGGCCCTGTGTTCCTACATGGGAAATAACTGCCCAGGGGCATAATACGGTCCTGTTTCAGAGAATGGATGCCTACCCGCGCTTCACTTGCTGCGGAAGTCTTTCCCATCAATAACTTTTAACATTTCATATTTACTGAAATATTAGATTAAAAAAAAACCCACTGCATTGCCTTTCTTTAAAAAATTTAGAGAACCTTCAATAACGTGGCTCGTAGCTCAAAAAAAGTCTACTTACCCGTGAAGGTATTTGTAATAATTTTTGTTTTCAAAGGCGGGCATATTATAGACACACTCTAGTAAATATAAAATAAACCCTTGACTGTCCGTCTCCAGATTTATGGACATCCTCTCATCTCGTTCTCAATAATTTTTTCTGTAATGAAATGACAGCATTGAAAAAAAATGATGTTTAATTAAATTGTTTAGACGGGTAGGAAATGATTGTCAAAGCTCTCTTCAAAACCTTGCGATATCCGGCATTCCTATTCTTGCCTAAATTCAGGCCCGGATGAAAAAATTATACTCTATTTACTATATCAAGCAGTTCAAATTGTTCTCTTTTTGTTGTAAGCTGTTGGTTGGGTCTATTTCTGAATGAACCTCATCGTGACGTAAGTATCGTGTGAAACTCGGTTATGCCGAGGCGCAAACGTTAGATATCAGTATATCACCTACCAGATTTAAAAACAAACAATAAACAACAACAACAAGGGCGTCTCTTCCACAACAACAAACTGCGCCTCCTCACTCAACGCCTCTGCCCGCCTCCCTCCCCCTCTCCCGCCCCGCTTCAACAACCCCCCCTTTTTTTCATCGTCCGAAAAGAAATAATAAACCCTGGCTATGCGTCGTCGACGATAAATAAAGAAAAGACAGAAAAAATGATGAATACGTCAACAAAGGGTGAGCATGATTTGTTTGCTGGGCCGTGAGCATATGAACATTTGGTTCGTTACGGTAGTCTCGCTGTGACGTGCTCGTCATCCCCCCGCACCATCACGCTTTCCCCAGTAATCCAGTTTCATGGCTGGCGGCGGACACGATGAAATTGGAGGACGTAGAGGTTGGTGGTCATTTGACGCCGTGTTGATTAAGTACAGGTTACATGGGACTGACATCAACAAAACATACATAATCTAAGTGTAATTCTCTTTTTTTTTTTATGCCAACTGCTCTTCCGCTACAGCTGCATACAGATAGTCTGTGTAATATACATGTACAACAGCTGCGTACGGAAAGTCTGAGTAAAATATATGAGCTATGAGGGTCGTTCTAAGTTTCTGGGGGTCTTGGTTAAAAGTTTGTCGGTGGCCCTAGTCAAAGGTTCTGTTGGTGACCCTAGTTAAGGGTCTGTTAGGGAGAGCGACACCGCTTGGGGCCCCCAATAATTTATTACCGCTGGGCTCTCCAGATCCCAACGATTAATCTCATTTTAGTACAAAGCCCCCAAGACAATATATCGCTCTACTTTGTGTACAACTTCACTGTTTTCAAAATGTTATGTCCGGCAGACAGAGACTCGCCCATAGAATTTATATGAAATTTCCGACACATAGCTATCCCCTATTACCTAAGTTGGACTATACATAAGAGTACAACATCCACGTAATAATGGACAGTCTATGGAAAAAAAAAAAGCATAAACACGCCATTAAGTCTGTGAGCTAGAGAACACTTGATCAAACAGTATTAAGTTTTACTCATTTTGATTAGTTCACCCCCTTTGGACCCCCCCCCGCCCCTCTACCTACTGAAAACGTATCAAGTCTTCCACTCCTCCCGAATCATCAATTCCGCTCTCTCTCTTCTCTCTCTCTCTCTCTCCTACCCTCTCACCCAGTCCTTCAGTTGTCACTAATTCAATTACTCTCCTATCTCTTGACCTAGTGGGCTACCAGTCAGTCACATCGATATGACCATACCACCATAGGCTTCAGTGGACTTTTCCCCCCTCTCCATACTACAACACCCAGGTTGTTGGACAGGTCTGAACACAAAGGATGACATGCTCATGTTGTTTATACACCAGCACAACAGTCGTGTGAAGAGCAGTAAACATGATGGCAACACATCAGCACGTTTCCATCGGCGGGATTATCGTGCCAATGACTAAACAACAATGATTTTTTTTTTTAAACTGCTGCATCATATCGATCACAGATAATAAACAGCTCAGGAGCCCTTTTTTACAGTCTCAGGTTGACAAATAATAATGCTGTTGTAAGCCGAGGACAACAAACCGCAACTGCAGCCGAGGACTACAACTTGTGATTATCAGCCGTGAAGTGTGCAGCGTTGGACAACAACAACACCACGTTAAGCCGACCGCCTACGGCTTACACGTGACTACCACAGCCTGGGACCACACGCAGGACCACACGCGGGACCACACGCAGCACACACAGGACCACGCAGGACCACACACAGGACCACTGACTTCTACTACTTAGTAGGACCACTATCGATGACCACACGTTAATGTACCCACCTTAGAGCAAAAACTGTATTCAACACACAATAGGGGGGTCAATAGAGTAACCCACAGTCTATATTGGTCAGTGACACCAAGTATGCAGTGTGGTCAGAGTGCAGGTCTGGTAAGCGCTCTTTGTATCTTACCACACCAGATGTGTCCAATAGAAACGTTAAAAATGGTAATGGAGATGGGGGGGGGGGGAAAGGAGACAACTAACAGTTACTGTTCCTAATAATACAACAATTATTTGTAAAATTTGTTGATTAGTTCATTGCCATTTACAAACAACCTTTTAACTTTGGAGCAATTGTTTGCGATCGGTGTCAGTATCTGTCGAATGTAAATCAGTAACAGTTCATATGTGTTATAATAAGCTATCCAGATAACCGTTTATCATACATGGAATTCAAAGAGTAGGAGGCGCGTGGAATGGGGAGGGGGGAGCATATTGAAGTGGATCTTTTATGCCCCCACTCTTCCACCTCCTCCCCCCACACACCCAGACGAAGGTTTCAACGATGTGTTTGTTTGTGTGCGTGTGTGTTCACATCCCCGCCAATATGGCGTCTCCAGAAATCAGCCCTCGCCGCCGTTAATTGATTCCTGTAATGAATCCACGTGACGTCTGAACCGAGTCTGTGACAGCCCATACATCATTTGCCAGCATATTCTTGGTTTCACCCCCAAAAGATCACATTCTTCCCTTCCTTAAAAAAAAACAAGCCAAAGTAAATACATCTCTAAACTCGGCTATCAGGAAAAACGGGATTTTTTTTACAAACTAATGAAAAAGTAACAAAACAAGGAAATGACGTCAGTACTTGCTTATAGCTTAAAGACATGACTTGATGCTACAATAAGTCAAAGGTTAGTCTGATATATCTCATAATCCTCTTTCTGAAATGATAATACAAATCAATGGAAATCATCAATAGCCATACTATCTTATCGCACGTTTTACTCAATCGAGCATTTTACATAATGAAATGGACACTTATCTCATTGGTCACTTCTCAATGAACTGGACTGTGTACAGCAGCCAACCTCTTGCTGACGGTGGAAACAAAAAGGATATTACACCAACATTTTTTTTATTATTTTATCAATGGTGTATTACTGTTGGTATGTTATTGAGTGGGGACTAAATGGTGTAAATGTGGCAAGTTCCTTTGTGTGGCTAAATGAGACTCTATTATGGTCAGATATGTCTATATAACAAAATAGACCACTGCCATAGTGGGACGTGAAGTGTACTGGTTGAGGACCAATAAATTCCATTTCTGCGCACATGGGACCTTATGTAACAGATAGATAGAAAGATAGATAGATAGATAGATAGATAGAGAGAGAGAGAGAGAGAGAGGTAGACACAGAGCTTGATACATGGGTAGATATATTATATATTAGACGGACATAGAGACAGGTGATAGACGGTCGGACGTACAGGAGTGATAGAAAGATAGATAAGTAGATAGATATAGATAGATAGATAGATAGATAGATAGATAGATAGATAGATAGATAGATAGATAGATAGATAGATAGATAGATAGATAGATAGATAGATAGATAGATAGATAGATAGATAGATGTAGATAGATAGATAGATAGATAGATAGATAGATAGATAAGAGCTACCTATTGTCGATGACTGTACATTTTTTTCTGCTTTGGGCTTCTCCATCATCCAAGTCACAATAACCATCAGATGGCGTCCATCTCGTCATGGTCTGTAATGGATAAAACGGACACAAATATGGATATTGGACGTCTGGTTTGCTCCCCCTTGACACGATTTATCCATTTCGTCATTATAGTGTCCGAAGAACGAGCTCAGAGTAACTTCACGAGGGGTAAAAAAAAACAACAACAGAAGAGTGGAATCACAACAACGGAATCGATGGCTAGAGATGATGATTAAGGCTAGTTACTGAAGTCAAAGTCATTCCTTGACGGATGACTTCATTGACTTTATAAATTATGTTATGCTTAAAAGAGATTATTTACAGTTTATCGGTTTTTACATGTTTTTTAAAGTAAATGTTAATAAATAGTTTTACTAGGTACACCGAGAGACGATATAGCTGGAAAATTGAAGATGCACTTGTGGTTCCTTTAAGTGCGCGAACCCGTACAGCACGCATATATGTCTCGCTCAGTAGACCAGTATACCATTAAGCTGCGCATACAAACTAGAATTTTACTTCGAAAGTTGCCTTTTATCTTATGTGCTAGAAATGCGCGAGTCTGTTACAGTGGTGGACCAGTGCGCGTGTCTGTTAGAGTGGTGGACCAGTGCGCGTGTCTGTTACAGTGGTGGACCAGTGCGCGTGTCTGTTAGAGTTGTGGACCAGTGCGCGTGTTGTCTGTTAGAGTGGTGGACCAGTGCGTGTCTGGTAGAGTGGTGGACCAGTGCGCAGTCTGTTGGCAGAGTGGTGGACTGTCTGCCGAGTCTGTTACAGTGGTGGACCAATGCGCGAGTTTGTTGGAATGGTGGACCAGTGCGCGAGTCTGTTAGAGTGGTGGACCCCCAGTGCGCCCACCGTTTAATCAGCCTCTGGTCATAACTCCATCTCTCAAGCTACTTTATATTCACTCTCATTATGTTTATAACCATCTAACGATGTCTTTCTTTTCTACAGCAACCTCCTACATACACACACACACACACATACGCACTCTCACACACAAACTCGCACATAATTTATTTATTTCGCTTTTTTTTTCATTCTTTTTTATTTCTCTCTTTATCTCTCTCTCTCTCCCCCCCCCTCTCTCTCTCTCTCGCTCTCTCTCTCTCTCTCTCTCTCTCTGTTCCTTACAATCTTACCTTCCCACTCTCACTCACGCCTTCCCGTTCCATCTTTCTCAAATCAACCAATCCGACACGATCTACAGATGAATTCAAAAGTTCACCAAGGACATGTCCCACAATTATTTAAAACACAAAATTGTACATTTAATGAACACATCCCTGGGTACAGTTTACACACGTGTGAATGAGTTTCCCAAATTTACAAAGTTACATTCTCATTTCATGATTTCTTGTATTTTCTCCCCTCATTTACCAAGCACAGGTTATTGTTCTTTTTAATCCCCCTCCCCCCTGCTCCCACAGTTCTTCACCATATTTGGAATTTATGGAATTGAACAACTTTCACTTCCCACGCCCAGACAAGCATCATGTCAGTTGTTTTATGTATCTATGTGTCTTATTGAATCTATTTTTCTTAGATTTAGTAAATCTTTTTAACTGATAAGAACATGAATTGTTTTTGGAAATTATATGCACTATCACATCTATGAGTGCAGATGGCCATTCTACAGGCAATGGGTATTTTAAAAAGTCATATAGACACTTTAATTCTGTAAAAAGTGTATACATAATTTTTACACAATAACAACTACCACATTAAAATAAATATTGTACATGAGCAGGGAAAACCGCAAGTAGAGAGGGTGGTTGGGGTGGGGTGGGGGTACGCTAACTAAAGCATGCCAGGGGTTTCGCTTAATATGCGGTAAAAAAAAAACAACTGACCTATCTGTGTGTGTATCGGGGAGGTGGTGGTGGGTGTGGGGGGGGCTGTTGGTGGAGATAGTCATGAGACCCAACGTTGGCAGCTGCATCCCTGATGAGCTCGGGGGTTGTGTCACCTGATCTGTATGAAGTCCTTGTAATGATGAGATGTTTATCTTTAGGACTGTGTGAGTCACCAATGAACGGTTTTAGTAATGCCATCCATAACCGATGGCTGTAGGCCATGGAGGCGCCTCGGGAGACATAAGAGGAGACGTTCACCATGACCTTGGTTCTTTCTGTAGATGGAATCTGGGACACTCGACAGTCGAGCGCACGACCATCCGCCCCACACCCCCTTTTCAGTGGTCATGGAGTAGAGCACACAATAGTTCAGTCAATAACCCGGAGCTCAAATCCTGGTGAGTGTCGAAATGTGTTTAGTTTCAGTAAAATTCTCTTCAGAGGTTGTCCGCTGATCATACAATATCTTTCGTTAGAAAGTGGATGAAGAAAAACAGAACAAAACGGAACAAAACGGAACATAGATCAACAGGTACACATGACTTGACTTGACCCAGTGTGTGAGACTTGAATACCTGTTGTAATTATTTGTTTGAGGATGCCTGTTGGTTGTTACATCAAAACCATTGTTACAAAACTGATTTGTTTACAAATGACACCCCGTGTTACGTGTGTTGGTTTTCTTTTAATTCGCTATTAATCTTTTCAGGTCTATGGTACATACATTTACCTAAACAATCTCAGGAACAGATGAACTTAAGATTCGCCGAGAACTTAGTTAGTTTCGCGTCTACTAGCCGAGAGTTGATCACATTAGCACGGAGCCACCTTCAACACGGGGCCACCTCCAACATGGGCCACCCCTTCAACACAGGGGGCCACCTTCAACAAGAGGCCACCTTCAACACGGGGCCACTTTCAGCATGGGCCACTTTTTTTTCAGCACGGCGTCACCTTTCAATACAGGGCCACCTCAACGGCAAGTTACCTTCAACAAGGAAGCCACCTTCAACACGGGGCCACTTTCAACACGGGCCACCTCCAACATGGCGCCACTTCAAGGGACAGCTTGGGAGAAAATTAAATAAATATGTTGAAAAAATAAAACAATAACACATATTAATTATTTTATATTTAAATTTTTCCACTTTTCTATTTCTTTTGATAATCAAATAGTTGTTGATTGCATTTACACTGACCTACATAAAGTGCCAGCTGTCTAGCAACATATTTACATATTTATTGTTACCAGCTGTTGTCAATATACTTACACATTTTATTATGTAATAGCTGTCTAACTTAATATATTTACACATTTATTATGTATTTCACAAATTCAAAACAAAGAAATGAAAAGCAGACGACATTATAAATATTACAAAATGTAAACACGAAATCATTTGTTCCTACCGCCTTCAACCAGCTATACTAACTAATTGATCATCCCAGACGCGAGAGGTAGGGGCGATCTAAGAAAAGGGGGGGACGGGGGTGAAGGGCGCCTAGAAAAGGAGGCTGTTAATTGTTGGCGATTTGTGAATGTGTTTGTATGTATGTGTGCGTGTGTGATTATCTGCTGTGCTTTTCCTATGTTCCCCCTCTGATTTAACTTTTCCTATTTTTGCAATGGACGTCGCGCGGTTGCCATGGCAACCAGAAGTGTATGAGGTGTCGAGTGTGGAATGGGAAATGAGACCGCGGCAGTGAAGTGAAACGTCCACTTAAAAACAACAGACACACTCACAGATAGACAGACACACACACACACAGACACAGACACAGACACACAGACACAGACTAACACACACACACACAAGAAAACCTTTTAGACTTTTATGATAGACAAACGGTTTTTTGTAACTTCGTCACGACTCCATTGTTACACGTAACATAACTCCACATTTTGTTTCTGATACACGTTCAATTCAGAATTGGTCAAGTCATTGTGGTCCATATGTGTGTGGAGTACCGCACTTAGATGTATTATAGCCGCCCATTGATGTGTGGTGCCGCACTTAGATGTATTATAGCCGCCCATTGATGTGTGGTGCCGCATAGAATGTATTAAAACGCCCATTGATGTGTGGTGCCGCACAAAAATTTAGGTAATGGAGTGGCGATAGTATTTGAAATGTCGTAATATTTTAGAAATAAGTGATAGAAGCAATGAAACCTTGCAGGTTTAGATCTATCTATCTATCTATCTATCTATCTATATCTATCCCATACTATCTATCTATCTATCTATCTATCTATCTATCATCTCTCTTTAACGCACATTTATCTAATCCACTTCCACCAAATACACAAAATCCTCTTTATCGCCATAATGAAATATTAAAAAATAAACAAACCATAAAGACCCAAACCCCATACAAATAATGACATCTTATCCCCCCCCCGCACGACACCCATGTACAAATTAGACAGCCACTGAAATAGATAACTGACCACTGTTGGCTAACTTCCAATCACTGTACACCTATCATTTCCCCCACACATTCTGTCCTGGCCCAAACCACTCCAACCCCCCACACACACACAAACCTTCCATCAACCATTTTATGGCCTCCTTTATTACCTACCTTTTGCAGACACCCAACCTCCTGAACCTCACCTGGCTGACATATAAAATCACATACAGAAAGTGTAAATCATGCTCAGATGGAATGAGACGAGAGTAGCTGCTCTGTTGTAACTGTGTAAGGGCAGGAACAGGAGAGGTATTTGGGATTCCGCTCCGCCCTCCATCGTCACGACGCGTTTGACCCATATGTTGATTTGTTTAAAACCAAGATGAGCGTGCCCATGTTGACGGGATGTACTGAGCCCCATGCAGAAGACGGGTGAAATATATATGAATTCAACCACCAGTGACCTAATTCTATGTAGGTCGCTATAGCCATTTCAACAAGATCTGGTTATTTGAAGAAAATCAGGACCTGTCTGTGGTTTTCGCAATAGTCCATTCTATATCACAGTGGAGTAACCAAGGAAAGACGGAGGCATAAAATATATTTTTTTCTAGGCTTGTTGGACAGGCAATCGATGTAACGGATGGACCCCCCCCCATGTCTTCAGAAGTGGGAACCGTCGTAGTGGCACAATGGTCCCTTTGAAAAAACAGATGTCAGACAGGGCAGACGGCATTGCCAAGGCAATAGTCCAGTCGACAGATTCCCAAGTGCTGCCCGTGAGTGCAAGAAAAAGCTCATTCGAGGCAGCACGTTCCATGATCTGCCTCTTTGGACAATCGAAGTGGTTCTCGGGCTGGGCTCATGGGGTGAACGGAGTTAACATCCGAAAGTTTCTGGAGCGGCCGTCCAAAACTGACCCTTGGTGGAAGCTCAGGCGTGTCGAGCAGGCGCTAATTGCCCAGTTCCGAACTGGGCACTGTCCTATTGGCGCGTACTTTGGGAGGTTGAGGCCCAATGTCGACACCCTTTGCAGACACTGCAGGGAAGTGGAGGAAACCGTAGATCATTGCTATTCGAGTGCCCCGGACTGGCGGACCACAGGGTGGACCAGTCCGGAAGCTTACTGGCCATCGGGCTCTATGGCAGTCTCCAGATGTTGAGAGACACAGCAGGTCTGATCACGGGCTCTAAGGACTAAGTCTCAGCCCGCAGATAAAACTGAGAGAGTTCAAAGAGAGAGAGAGCCCCCGTACAATAACCACTGAAAACACAAAATGTGAAATTGGTTGTGTCCCTTGAATTAATGGGCACATACCTTGATGCAGAAAAACAACATTTAGACAAATATATTTTAAAAAATCGGACATTGTGGATAAATCTTGCCCAGCCCTTGTTATACATCGAGACTGGATTAAATTAGTGTATTTCTTATAATCCATACAATGGTCACATGATTATTGTGGTCAATGGGGTAATCAAGATGTAAGTTAAAGTCAAGAGCCTTTTAAATTAATAGGCAAACTAATCTAAAAAAATAAGTTCAAGGTCAAGCCGATTTGGTTAAGGTTATGACGGCTGGCGATGGGGCATCCAAATTCTACATGGATTATTTTCAAACAGCCTAGTTCTTTATGAAATCACCTATCTGTGCACAAAAATGCAATTTTTCAGAACTAAGTATTCGAAATGCAAGTAAAGTACTCGTTTAATAAATCGGGATTTGAATCCGGCAAGGTCTTACCGGAATTTTTCCGATTGTGTACAACTACTAGATGAAAACATACAAGACCGAGGCAGCTAATGATGATGTTGTACTTCTCTATCTTCCTTTTGTTCAATATAAACAATTAATTATTTAAATTGACAATTAATCGACCCTGCATGGTTAGCGTTGTTCTTGGTTAATGAGAAATGCAAATTAAATTTAAAAAAAAAAGGTTGAAGTATGTTGCTGACGAATCATGTAACAACTGAACTCTGCATCACAGATTGGATGTTACATCTGTGGAGATGAATCTGTAGCTCTCTAAATAATCTCTGACCTCCATCGACATCAGCATGGCGGCCAAGGCTACAGTGGCGTAGTGAAGGGGGGTGGAGAGGCATCATGCTTGGCGCTACTTTCTGAGGGCTTAAATGGTATATTTTACATATAATATTATATGGTTTAAAATGGGGGTGGGGGGGGCGCTAAAAGATATTGTGCCCCCTGGCGCGAGTTGAGGTCGCTACGCCATTGCAAGGCTTCTATATGAGACTTCATTTCAGCCGCAAGAGGTGAAAAAAAAGCTTACCCTTGGTGTATACATTTTTATTTCTGAATTCATCACTTGTTAATCTATAGGGCGATTACAACAACAAAAAAAATGTTTTTATTCAAATGTTTTCGTTGATGTCATTGCTTGTTTTGACATGTCGACGCAAAAAAAAACTGGGACCTCTATCTTTTTTTTATAATCAATGGAATACATATAAAAATAGCAGCGACTGGACGGGATTCGTCGAAATCTATTAACGTCTGCCCAGAGTGGGAGTTATCGCACGAACCGAAGCAGATTTACCTTCGAGCTTAAATAAAAAAAAAATATATATATATACATTTATTTTTGTTATTATTTTTGTTTATATGTTGTGTTTTTAAGTAGATTGTTAGTCATGGTTTGTATCTGGATAATGTGTATGAACTGCACGTTAATTAATTAATATATTATAAAGTGGGTCAAAGTTCAATTCAACACAGAAGGACTTTAGGATTTTGCCTCACTTGATTCAGGGCCGAGGCAACCTTATGAGGACGGGACAGGAGCCTCGGGCGATTATCATTGACGGAGACGAAAGTTTGGTTTTGATATAGATAGGTGACATAATCATTTCTATATCGCTGGGGCCCCAATTTTATGCGTGGCCTCCCTCTCACCCTCCCAGTTTGCACAAAGGGAGAGTGTGACGCTCGTTGGCTGTAATAATTAAACACAATCTATGGCAAAATTATAAAAGGGCCCCCCTATGTGGAATTTGAGAAATGCGATCAAGAAACAGACAACGCAACACAAAATTCAACTGACAACATAGGACACGAGTCAGCCACATAAAACAAACTACACATCTCTATCATAAGACTTGATCCTATATGCTGTTGTTATATGACATGGACTTCAATGAAAGATTCGCGAGAAGGCTGTAATATGTTTAGAACTTGTGTTAGAATTGTGGGATACATATACTTGTGTATATATGTATTCAATACATTACTATGCATTTATCTACTACTTTATGTCTGTTATTTCCAGCCCTCAATCAAATCTATGATCAGCGTTTTGAAAACGGAACTCTTTCTTCTCTCTGCTTATCTCCCTGTCACATACACACACTCTGTCCTTCTCTCTCTATCTCTCCAACTCTATCCATCTCTCTCTCTATCCCTATCTCTCTACCGCCCTCTTTCTCCCTCTCTCATTCTTTCTATCTCTTCCTTTCTCTTTCTATCTTCCTTTCTCTCTCCCTCCCTCCTCCCCCCCCATCTTCCTCTCGCTCTATCTCTACATCTACCTAAATATTCACGTCTTTTTTTATTTATTTGCATTATTTTCATATAGTAATACCCTTTGTCATTATTACTGTTTTAATTGACCTGCAATATGTCTGTCAACTTTCTCGGCAAGAAAACACAAAAAACGTAGACTGCAGCAAATTATAATACTATAATTTCTCTTGTCTGTATTCACCGGAAATAACGTCTGCAGCTTAACTCCGCCATACCATACGATCCGAATCATGAAGAGGCGCGGAAAATGTCTGACGCGGCCCCGATTTCTGAAGTTCAAGGACGTTTTCATCCGAAGGACACGCTTTAAAAAATATGTGGGATGGACATACATGCAAATACGTTGCACAAGCTCAAGTGACCAATGAAATTTGACCGTTTTGTTATTTTAAGTGTTTTTATGAGGCAGGTATATATTACATAGACGCAGTTTTTTTTGGAATTTGTCAATAAACATTAATATTTGTTACACTTTGCCACAACATATGACATTCTCTTGATCAGACGATAGCAATCTGATAAAATTGTTCTAATTGTTTTGTAGAACTGAGTTTGCAAAGACTTCAGGGGCTTTTGTTTCTACATTTCTATTTCATATGTTTCTATATTAATATTAAAAAAAAAATCTATATTTTCTATTTCATATGTTTCTATATTTCTATTTCATATGTTTCTATATCTCTATTTCATATTTTTCTATATTTCTATTTCATATGTCTTTTTTATATTTATATTTCATATGTTTCTATATTTCATGTTTCTATGTCATATGTTTCTATATTTCATGTTTCTATATTTCATATGTTTCTATATTTCTATTTTATATGTTTTTCTGTATTTCTATTTCATCTGTTTCAATATTTCTATTTCATATGTTTCTAGATTTCTTTTTCATATGTTGAGATGTTCATTTTACTTCTTAAAACTGTGTGGTCAACAGGTGAAGATGTTTACTTACTGCCACAACTACATAATTAATTTTTTTCTTCCATCGTCCCATTTTACAGGCGATTAAAATCAGAAAAAACAGACGATCAACGAAGATGTAATGACCAGATGGGAGGGTACCATTATATTCAGGGTGGCTAATTTAGTGGGGGGGTGGCGCAAGGGACAGGAATCATGTCGGTATTGCCAGGTCTCGATAATCTGCACAAGGAAGAAAAGTCCCAGTTAATATGTACATATATATATATATATATATATATATATATATATATATATGTGTGTGTGTGTGTGTGTGTGTGTGTGTGTGTATATAGGCTTAATGTTGTAAAGCATAAAGTCGTATACATGTCAAAAGTTTAGAAATATGGGTGGTGCCACTTACCACTACAGGCTCCATGCTAATTTCGGAGCAGATTTCTGAAAAGGTAAGACCCCGTGCTCCAAAGAAAGTAAACATGTGACGAATTCAAACGTAACACCCATCAAATAAGGCCACCCAACCCCCACCCAACTCCGCTCCAGCCCACACACATATAATATATAAAAAAAATTAGTTTCGTATTGTTTGATATCGGTTAATGTTAAGAATAATTTGTCTAAACCTATCAACAAAAGGTAAACGTGTCTATTAGATTGTATCGTGGTGGGTATCAATAGTGAATAGACTCAGTTGTGAAACAAAATGTAAATATAATTGTACCAGCCACACATTCAGTTTTTTTCATGCTGTTGAAAATGAATTTTGCCTTCCCCATTCTATTCAACCCTCCATAGCTTGCAAAATATTTTTGTCTTTATTCCAGTAACACACGACAGAAGCTTTTAACAAAATTATGAATTATTGCCGAAATGTACAGGCAACTTTTGTGAGAGGAGAAAATAAAAAGAACCTGACAGTGTTATCTCCCTTTTGTTAGTTCATCTATACAGTTGTCCCTCTTTTCTCCTCTCCCACCCCACCCATCCCCTCCCTCACCAATTCCTCTCACAGCATTTGAAAATAACTCTCGCTGTGTTGAATCTCGTCTCCATCAAACGTAATTTTTGAAGAAAAAGAAAGAGAGAGAGAGAGAGAAAGAAAGAAAGAGAAAACGAGGATTTGGCGAGTTTTTTCATTTGTAGTTTTTGAAGGAAAACAATTTATCAGCATCGCCTGTAAGGTATAGGAGGAGGAGGGAAGGCAAGGAGGCACGAGAGAGAAAATTCTCACACCTTTTAACAAAAGTACTCACTGAGCCTTCATGTACTTTCACTTTTAAAAAAGTACTTCGAGGAGAGGTGCACTTAATACCTCCCTTCCCCCAACCCCCCACCTTTTTCTTCTCTCCTAACCCCTCTCGATTTTTTAAACACAATTTCCTACTTTAGACCGGTTGAACATTGTTTCCCAAGGTATGTAGAGGCATGGCTAAGACAATTCATTTAGCTGTAATGAAAATCTCCCTTCTAAATACCACCCCACCCTCCCGTCCCGTCCCCTCGTCACCCTTTATTTTATTTTTGTATAACCAATCTTCTCCACCACTTTGTAGTATTTGTGTCAGCGTGTGAACGTGCTAGGTGTAGACCACAGTTGTGGACCCCCCCCTCCCGAAAGAATGCCCCCCAGGCCCCCTTGTATTGATGTTTTACATTCTTCAAAATACAGGTAGAATTTTCATGTCTCGCCTTAAATAAAAAAAAAATAACAAAAAACCCTTACAGTCGGTAAAAAAGGGGGATTCGTTCTAAAGTACCTGGTATATTTATCAATGTCGGTAAGTTCGCTGAATAATCAAGCCCTGGATTGTCTCTGTGGGTCAGTGTAACTTACAACGCTGACTTGTTCTCTAAATAGGCCAACGTAATGTATGCTGCGGGGCGGGGGGGGTTCAAATCCCAGCGCGTCGTTAGCTTACGTCCTCATAGGCGTATTCATGTTGGTCTGGGTACAAGACTCTCAGTGACACATAATCATGACATTTAAAAACGTGTAAACATATGTGGCAATGAATACCCCCCTCCCTTTTTGATTCTAAATTTCCGGACCTCCCGATTCTTTTTAAGTTGAGTTTTGACGATAAAACAAGAATAGTTTACTTTTTTTCCGAAAGTCTAACTATATAATTTTTTAGAATAATAAAGACGCCAGATGACCGAAAGTATACCATGTACACACACACACACACATACACACATACACTGGAAGTGGGACATGTGATTTTCTATGAGGACAGTTTCAATAAATCGTCCTAATCTTATCGCCTGTATTTATACCTCGAGAGCTGAAATTTTTTCAAGCGATAATAATTATTATCAGGATTAAATTAATTGCTCGCAAGGCATTATTCTCAAATTATTTTTATCAGAGCAAAAAGTAAAAAGTTCCCCTTAAAGCCTCTAAGGCCTCACATCAGGACAGATGGAGTGTAGAATTCATCTGTTTCAGTATAACCTCGGCATATAAAGGGATTGTGTGGTAGCACAACGCCCAGTCGCATTTACTTCCTCAACATAAGTCAGATGCCCATTGAAAGTTGGGTGGACTTGGGGACTTATTCCAGGGCCTGAACAAATCTCAAAGGTTCTTACTGAGGTTCGAACCCAGGACTATCCGGTCGACAGTGGAGCACTCTACGTGTCCCCTTCATTTTTATCAGAACAGTTAGATGAACTTTATCATCTCGCTGAATACCATCTACATCATTGTGAAATAAGAGTAGTCATTTTAAATTTAACATAACAATATACTATTTAACGAAGTAACATAATTTTATCTTTCATTCGACGATAATAGAAAGATGCTGTTAGATTCAATTAACAGGGAAAAATTATTAATTAAAAATGTATGTTATTCTTTGCGGTTTAACTGTAAATAATATAAAGCATTTTTTAAATTAAGGCAATTTAAGTTTAATCTAATATAAGAAAAGAATCCAACAGTTTTATTAGCGATAACATCAGTTTCGATTTAAATAATTCACGTTGATGTTTTTATAATTCAACGACGAAAAGAAGATTGTGTCACAACTTATTACTGAAAGTTTCAGATGAATCAATCAATTAATGAATATGTATGTTTCTGGTAATCTAACAGCCAGCTGCTCATCAAATATAGCAGTTCTGTGGCTTTCGTATAAAATGTTTTTCAAGTATACGTCTAAGCGAGAATAAAAATATCTGATAAACTACACATGCCCCCCCCACCCCACCTCACACACCCGATTCGGATCAATGGGAGGTCATCCACTTTCCATGTTGTTGTTTTTCATTTAACCATATTCTTCTTTCTTTCATAAAGTAAATTTTTACCACATTTGACCAGGATTTGACCTCAGAACTATAGAGTGAAATGTCTACTATGTTACCACGCATTTCCACTCCACGAACATGAAAAGTACTTTAGTTTGTTTTTTTTTATAATTAAAAGTGATATTAATATTTAACTGAAAGCACTTGCTACGGTTCTGACCAGACAGAATCCTAATTTTTTTTTCCCGGGTACCAGCCATAGATATTGCTCCACACCCTAACCCTAACCCTAACCCTATCCCTAACCCTATCCCTAACCCTTTCCCTATCCCTATCCCTATCCCTATCCCTAACCCTATCCCAAACCCTAACCCTAACCCTATCCCTAACCCTAATCCTAACCCTATATTTAAATATGTTAAAAATTGCAACTTTTGATGATTATAGGTCAGTGACTTTCATACGCTAATATAATGGTTTTGGCTGGTGCCGTAGCCACTGCGTTAACCGAAAGGGAAGTTCCGATTAATAAAAATATACTGTAATGTTTTTTTTTTCCATTCCTGCAAACAGTGTCAATGAAATGTGTGTCTTCAGGTAACGTGTGGACGATGTGGTCTTCAGGTAACGTGTGGACGATGTGGTCTTCAGGTAACGTGTGGACGATGTGGTCTTCAGGTAACGTGTGGACGATGTGGTCTTCAGGTAACGTGTGGACGATGTGGTCTTCAGGTAACTTGTGGACGATGTGGTTACACGCATCCCCCCCCCCCAATAAATAAATAAATTAGTTCATTACATGGACTACTGTTGGTTGAATAATCTTGAATAATAAGCGTAAGTTAAAGTATGCAACATATTTATTTATGTTTTTTGAAGATCCTTGAGGACATATTTGTGACATACTCAATGATGACATACTCAGTGGCGCAACTAGGGGGAGGCATTGAGGGGGGGCATTGCCCCCTCCGAAATAAAAAAAAATTTAAAGATTAAACCAAAATTTGTTTTTTAAAATAAAATACAAATATATAAATAATGTGATTTTTTAATACAAGTGATTTTGCTCCCATATCCCGAAAGTTTGGTCTAGTTGCGCCTCTGGACATCAGTACATTAGTTAGGGCAGTGAAATAAAATTTAAAATAAACAAAAAATGTTCACCTGTCCGTCAGACAATGGGACGGCACTCTGTTTAGATTTACTGACAGTGCTACAAGAGTTCTTTGCACTGATCTGTGTGTGGAGACAAATTGCCTGGCGAGTGTACAGAGACAAGAAATGATCAAAGGGATATATTGTATATATATATTTTTAAAAAAGGAAACGAGAATCAAAGACTAATGACACACATATTTGTGTGGGAACATTACGGGCATGAAGGGTGGGTTGGGGGGGTGGGGCATGGTTCTGATCTCAGTGAAAGCGGGTATACTAACATTGGTAGAAGAGAGTCCATCTTGAATAGACACAAGAGATTAAAATATATTAAAAAACTCCAGTCCCATCTGTACCTGAGTAACTGAGGGTACATAAGTACACCTATTGTACAACCAGATGGGGAATATGTATAACAAAATATTGCCTATGATTTCCTGGTGTACCATGTCTTCCTCCCGCAGGAGTCGGGTGCACAGGGCGCGGTACATTAGTTATGGTGATCACGTGGGATTATAACGAGGTCTTGTAAGCTGGCGTCCATTTTATGAGATATCGTGTAATTGAAGAGATTGTTTATAATTTACGTTTTACAACGGTTGATGTTTATGGGCAGGTTGAGTTGCGTCTGCTTTAGTCCAGGTTGGAGTTGCGTCTGCTAGTTAGGTTGAGTTGCGAAATATGCTAGTAAGGTTGGAGTTACGTCTGCTAGTTAGGTTGGAGTTACGTCTGCTAGTAAGGTTGGGTTGCGTCTACTAGTTAGGTTGGAGTTGCGTCTGCTAGTAAGGTTGAAGTTGCGTCTGCTAGTAAGGTTGGAGTTGCGTCTGCTAGTAAGGTTGGAGTTGCGTCTGCTAGTTAGGTTGGGTTACGTCTGCTAGTAAGGTTGGAGTTGCGTCTGCTAGTTAGGTTGGAGTTGCGTCTGCTAGTTAGGTTGGAGTTGCGTCTGCTAGTTAGGTTTTGTCTAACTGTAAATTGTCAAACAAAGTTGTCCTGTCTGGAGGCCCAAAGCTGTTTATGTCTTTTAATTTCATTTTAAAAAAAGTCAAAGATGATTTGACATTTATACAAATCTTGGAAATATGAAAAGATTCAAAGTTAGAACGACAGAAAGAAAGAAAGATGAAACAAAAAAAGATGTTAGGAATTATAGAGCTTCCGACCATCTGGTCTGATTCAAGCCAGATGTCTGTCCATGATCACCTGGTATCTGTAACGTCAGATGACCATTATGCTACCGCCCATTATACTTACAGTACACAATAAACGGGATACAACTTTGTTCTTGGAGACATTGTTTAAGAAATTAAAAAAAAAAAAAAATCAACCATTCATTCATTCATTCCAAATGACTGCATCTAACATTATACAGTTAATATTCTTGTTCAATTCCTTTGATGATCAAACTGTTCAAACAAAGTTACAAGGGAAAAAATTGTGGGGCTTTTTGAACTCACTGCGCTCGCTTTGTACGTTCTCCAGTCAATCTGTGGTTCTGGGGCATTTTGGAGCTCACATGGCTCTGTACTTCCCGCTAGTCAGTCTGTGGTTCTGTGGGGCATTTTGGAACTCACATGGCTCTGTACGCCCGCTAGTCAATCTGTGGTTCTGTGGGGCATTTTGGAACTCACATGGCTCTGTACGCCCGCTAGTCAATCTGTGGTTCTGTGGGGCATTTCGGAATTCATAAGGCTCTGTACGCCCATAGTCAATCTGGTTCTGTGGGGCATTTTGGAACTCACATGGCTCTGCCGCCCGCTAGTCAATCTGTGGTTCTGTGGGGCATTTTGGAACTCACATGAGAAAAGGCTCACACGCCCGCTAGTCAATCTGTGGTTCTGTGGGGCATTTCGGAATTCATAGGCTCTGTACGCCCGCCAGTAAATCTGATTCAGTAGTGGGGGGGGCATACAAGAAAGGTCATGAGTCCGAGTGTGTATGAATGATAGAGTTATTCGAAAAAATGACCGCCACAACCAAGTCTAGGCTGACTGTCCCGCTAACGACGAGTTAATTTGGGTTCATTGTACTCAGATGGACATCTCTGTGCGAATGACCGGCCGCTCGTACATAGGGTGAGTAACACGAGGAGTGTAGATTCAATAAGTATTCAAATGGACATTAACCCAGATGTGTCTGTTTTAGTATTGGTTATATAGTCAGGCACGGAGAACATGGGGAATGAACAAACTGTATAAATATATATATATATGGCTGCATAGAAATGTATGGCTGCATAGAACAATATGGCTGCATAGAAATTTATGACTGCATAGAAATTAATGACTGCATAGAAATGTATGACTGCATAGAAATTTATAACTGCATAGGAAATTAATGACTGCATAGAGATGTATGACTGCATAGAAATGTATGGCGCATAGAAATGAATGGCTGCATAGAAATGTATGGCTGCATAGAAATATATGGCTGCATAGAAATGTATAGCTGCATAGAAATGAATGGCTGCATAGAAATGTATGGCTGCATAGAAATAAATGACTGTAAAGTGTATAGCTGCATAGAAATGAATGGCTGCATAGAAATGTATGACTGCATAGAAATGTATGGCTGCATAGAAATAAATGACTGCATAGAAATGTATAGCTGCATAGAAATGAATGGCTGCATAGAAATGTATGGCTGCATAGAAATGTACGGCTGCTTATACCTCTATGGTTAAACTGAGCTGGATGACTGCATGGAAAAGTTATTTAGTTAGATGGATCAGAAAATACTAACATTGACACATGAAAAATACTTCAAAGACTTTAAAAACTGTATAATAACAAATGGACTTTTACAAACAGCAGGCAAACTACGACTGCGATGCAAATACGGACCGCACGTTTTACAATTTAAAGAATCGATTTAATTTTATTCCTTACTAAACATTCCATTTACTTTGGTGTACTTGATTACGGTCCTTCAGTCAAAAGCAAAGCACCCAATGTGGCCAGCGATCCAAAAAAAAGTTTATTAACCCTTCATCGATACGCAGAACAGTCCTATTGCCTCTATTATGTGACATCAAATCATTTTTGTTTTTAATGCGAAATATTATAAAGTGAAGTTCAAGAGGAACAGACCCTGGCTAAGCTCTTTGTCATTACAAACATTTTACACATTTAATGAATATTTGCTTTTCAACATGAAACATTTGTTTACGGTTAACATTATTTCATAAAACCTTAAAACCTCTGGCTATAAAATCACATCAACAATTGCATTCACGTTTCTCCCCCCCCCCCCCACCCTCCGCTTCTCGAAATGACACTTTGCTACAAGTAATTCCTTTAAATCTTTTAAAACATTCAAATTCTCAAAAAGTTAATCTCACCAACGCCCGCACAATTACTTGTTTTGTTTTTACATTTTGTGTGTGTGTGTGTGTGTGTGAGCGTGTGTGTGTGTGTGTGTGTGTGTGTGTGTGTGTGTGTGTGTGTGTGTGTGTGTGTGGCTTTTTTAGTGTCTCGCCAGAAAATGTTCACAATCTTCGAGAGTTCATTCTGTAACTTCATTTATTCTTTATACTCGTGACTTCAAACTATTATTCTTATGATTCTTTTAAATCTTTTTTTATCGTCTATTTCTTTTTTTTTTCCATTGTATTCCTTCTGTTTTCTTCCTGTCTTCCCCTTCTCCTTCCTTTCGTCTTCCCCGTCTCTCCATCCACCCATCAGCAATTTCCTGGGGCAATTCTTCCTCCTCGCACCACTGGCACAAAATGAATGGTCCCCAGCACGCGCATATCTTTCTTTTTTTCTGCTTCCTCTACTCTCTCTCTTGTGTTTGTGTGTGTGCGTGCGTGTGTGTATATGTGTGTGTGTGTGTATGTGTGTGTGTTTAATATTTTTAACCGATGTCAGTTCAAGAAGTTTTATTAGTGCTCACCTTTGGGGTCAAATTTTCACACCTGTGAACCAAGAAGTGCAAGACATGGGAGCGACCATTGTTTGATTTCTTTTAAACTATTTATCATACAGGCTTAGATAAAAAAACAGCTCTGTTTAATTTCTTTTCTTTGAACAGTGTTTAAACGGCATTTGTGATAAAGCGTGAAGTTACCAAAGAGTATTTTTGATACAGTGGAACTCTCACTCTCTCTCTCTCTCTCTCTCTCTCTCTCTCTTTCTCTCTCTCTCTCTCTCTCTCTCTCTCTCTCTCTTTCACACACACACACACACACACACAGACATACTAACAGACACAATATCACGTACTCACACACGCACGCACTCAGAAAACTACATAATTATCATTGGTCAAAATATCTAGTAGGCAAATGAAGAAAACAAGCAAAACACGGACTAAAGCATGCCAGTTAGTAACGTCACTTTTAAACTTTTCACATACGATTTCAACACCTCGGTCTTCTTTAAAACTGAATATCCAACGTGAGTTGTTTTTTTAATCTTTTCTTTTGTCTTGGGGAGGGGTGATGGGTGGGGGTGGATGTTGAGTCTAGAAATAAATTCATTTGACGGGGAGTAATGGCTAGAACTGGTTAACTCGCCTCTCTTACTTTCACTTTAACCCCTAGCAGCTTTTAGGGTGGCTATATCAAAAAAGCATTGCGGGATACCAAGTAAATACATCGCCGCGGCCTTGATAGAATGAAAATGTGTGTCTAGTAGACATTCGCGGATCATAACTGTAAGAAAAGAAAAAAAAATTGATTTGATAACAGGTGATATGGAGCTCAGGTAAGAAAAAACTTATGCAGATAGAAAGGTTTGAAATTTAATGGATGTTTTTTGCTACAATGCAAGGAGGGGTTGTTTAGAAGAGACATCTTCCCAAGAGGGTGCCTCAAGGTCCGATGCACTGCCGGACAGTCCGTGAAATGAAATACAGCGATCCTTTCCTCTGTATGGACGATCGGAATGGAGGATTCTGTGATAGATATAATGTATTGTAACAAAAAGTGAGTGTATTTATTCCCCCCCCCCCCCATTCCTTTTTTTTTTTCCTCTATTGTTTGAAGAAAATGATACAGAACAATTCGAATGAGCGCTGATTACATATGTAAGTGAATGATTACATGGTATGAGACCGATTACATAGATCAATGAATTTATCTTACTACTAACTAACTGACAAATAAATAATCTAATTTTACGATTTCCTGATCTCATCCGATCATCGCTCTTTATGTTCAACATTACAGTGGTTCTGTTGACGTAATAGAATCACCCTCTTGATTTCAGAATGCAGCTCACTTTCTGATGACGTCATCATTCCAGGTGTACACATCCATTTTCTACCGCTGTATTTTGTGTGTGTGTGTGTGCACTGGATCGATACATTCAGGATTGTGTGTAAAGAAGCGGGGCAAGGGGGCGGGGCTCATTTCCGGCCAGATAAGTCTAAGGACACCCTGGGAAGGAAAGGTTTGAAAGAGAGTATTAGTGGATGCTGGAAGCGTGGTGAGTGCAAAATTTTCCCAGAGATTTTTCTTTTTTTTTTTTTGATGAGTAGGTCAAACAAATCTTGTCAATGTGATAGTGATCGTGACCTTTGACCTCCGCGAGTGAAGACTAGGAGGAAGAGAGAGAGACAGATAGAGAGAGAGAGAGAGAGAGAGAGACAGAGAGAGAGAGAGAGGTGATGGATAAATGGGATAGGTTAGAAGGAAGGAAGGGGCAGTTCCGCACTGGGCATTATCCTATAGGCTGGCCTTTGGGAGGTTTAGGCCCAATGTCGATACCCTTCTCGTCACTGCAGGGAGGTGGAGGAAAACGTGGATCACGAGCTTTTCGAGTGTCCCGGGCTGGCGGACCTCAGGGTGGACCAGTCCGGAAGGTTGCTGGCCATTGGGCTTTATGGCAGTCTCCAGATGTTGAGGAGACTCCTTGAGTTTGATATCCACATGATAGGAATAAGTCTCAGCCCGCAGTTTCACTGAGAGAGTTCAGAGAGAGAGAGAGAGAGAGAGAGAGAGAGAGAGAGAGAGAGAGAGAAGGAATGGGGGATAAAAGAAACATGGAAGGATGGACAGAGAAGTATATGGGGATAAAATATAAGAACTGTAAACTTTTTTTTTTAAACCTGTGTCTATTATTGATTGAATAATACAATGAGATTTGGGCAGATGTGGAATTTGAACTAAACAGGGGCAAATAATAATTAAGAGGGGAGGGAAAGATTATAGCAGTGCCGAACCTATGGATTGGGGGAGGGCTTGGCCTCTATATAGGCCCCTGCATTTGACATTTGACACCGTGATATGAGATAATACTTGATATTTAATGTAAAAAAATTAAGGTCCCCCTCAGGCAGGGGCCAGGGTGGACATACGAATTTGAACACCCCCTCCACACACTAGGTACGCCTCTCTTTTAGCAGAAATGTTAAGGGGTTGACTGAGAGAATGGTGATGAGCTATTAATAGATCTGAGAGGGAGAGAAAAGACGGACAGGTAAAAATCAACAAGAATTAACAAATAACAAAGTGTGAGAGTTTGGGGTTAGTGGTGAGAAGATGAGGAAACAAATTTAAAAAAAAAATAAATAAAAAGCAAAAAGCCTAGAAAATTAATTGAGTAACAGAGAAATAGATAAAGAGAAAATACAGTGAAGGAAAGGGAGGGGGGGGAGAGAGAAACTTTCGGAAGTGAAAAAAATTAAAGAAAAAAACCAAGAAAGTGGAGAGAATGACTTGTTAACCAGCGGGCATTGAGCGAAAGTTGGACGGCGGAGACGGAGGGTGTGTGGGGGGGGGGGGTAGAAAAGGGGAGGGAGGAGGTGAGGTAAGCGGAAGTAGGTTAGAGGGGGGGGAAGGGCTGAGTACCTGTGACTGACAGTGTCGCGATAGTGACGTCAACATTAGATAAGCCCTGATAGTATAAAGTGCGGGTGAATGAATGAGTGAGTGAATCACTCAACAACTCAACTCACTGTCCGTATGGTAATCTCGAATGTTGCTTTCTTTTTTTAACCCTCTCATCCTCCAACTGAGACTTCTACTTTCTCTCACTCCATTCGCCACAATTTCTAAATTCGTGTGTGTGCTGTGTATGTTAACCATTTGAAATTCACAAATAGCTTATCTCTCCTTCGCTAAATAGCGGTATTTACATTTAAGAAATAGGAATATGGCAGTGGCTCTAGAAGTGTGGGTAGAGATCTACCCCGTGATGTATTATAATAGGTCGCCCTAAAGATTAATTATTACGCACCGGTGGCATGTTTTATTTAGTTATTTTTTTTTAGATTCGAAACAAAAATTAAAATACATTATTTACTTAGCCTTGATTCTGATTCGATTATGATACTTCGCTAAATCATCGATTCCGATTCCTGACGTCATAATTTCATTGAATAGTAACATAAAATAAATATTTATTTATTTATATCTTCTTCTTTGAAAAAAAACATCCGGAATCGTCCCATCATTATTTATGATAGAAAACAATTACCTGTATTGAGTTGTACTTGATTACCAGAAAATTTTAAATATCGTTTACCTGTTATCATGGGCGTATTCAAGGGGGGCATTTGAAAAAATGTCATAAAGTTGTTACAATAAAACTGAACTAAATTTCCTGAAAGTTTATTGCATTGAAGAATAATAACTTAACAAACAACAAATGTACCCCAAACCTAACCCCTAACAGCACAAAGTAACTAATGTGCAACTTGCTTGCTTTTTGCAGTTGTTTAACATTTTCTGTCACATTGTCAGCGAAAATCCGCAACATTTTATATTTATGTGTCCATCTAGTTTCACATAGCAAAGGAGCATTTGGAATTAATTTTCTTCGCTGATTAATTTCTCAGAAAAAACTATAATTGACTTAATTTTTCCTATTGTGTTTCATACAACATTCATATTATTTAAATCGTTCACGACAAGATATATTGTATGTGAACTGCAATGTACTATTGCTGCTTTTGGGTCTTTTTTCGAATTATTGCTTGTACTGCTCCTTCTTTACTTGCCATTGTAGAACATCCGTCTTATCCTTGACCAACAATATTTGTTATATCTAATCAGGCCCGTAGCGTGGGGGGGCGGGGGGAAGGAGGCCTGGCCCTCCCTGCGTTTTATAAAAAAAAGCAACGTTTTTCTTGCGTACTAAAAAGCAGAAAATAATTTTTCTATGAGCCTGCAAAAATTTCTGAATAAATTGGTCACACTGTAATAGACTTTTTTAAAAGCTTCTAATTTTTATAAAACGAAAAACGTTGTTTTTTTTATAAAAAAAAATTATAATGTAATAATTTTCAACGTTTAACAAGATCGTGATGTAATTTTCTCGTCTCAATTGAATTTCTTTAGTTATGGGGATAACGAAGAGATCTGTAAATGCAGTTTAGTGAAGTTAATATAAAGAGAAAAAAATAGAACATGTTGACTGAAAAAAAAAAGGGAAGGTGGAGGGGGGTGGGGGGGGGAGCAAATCCTTGACCCAAAAAAAAAAAAACGATTTTGGCAAATGATTAACTTGCACATCTGGTCTATGAAGCAATACATTTCTTGAACACATTCTGTTTGAAGCCTCCATAATGGGCTAACTATTTATCTAATAGTGAAAGGATAGACATGATTGGGATGGGGGGGGGGGGGGGGCGAAACGCAGTAGGAGGGATGTCATGCAAGATTTTTTTTTTCCTTATTATTTATTGTGTTTGATGTGTTTTTATGAGGTCAAAAAAATGTAATGCAGAGCTTACTTTCAATAATAAAAAAAAAAATAGATGAATGGAGGAAAGGGGAAAGAGGCGGTTCTGCTGTTGTTTGTTGCTCCAGGGTGTGCGGATAGACGAAATGGTCTTGCAGAAACTGTTCTCTGCTTCATGGTCCATTAAAAATGTTTTCAATTTTAAACTCTTGGGATTAAATGTGTTCATAAGATTATTATTTTTCAATTGTTGTATTTATTTATTTAGCCTAAGGGAAGTAATTATTATTTTTTTAGACAAAGGGCATTATTTTGAAAAAAGACACAGACAGACAGACAATTTCAAAGACAATAAAAAGAATAATGGAATGTTTTATAACTTTCATTTCACAAATCTTTTGTTTTTCACATAGATAGCACATTCAATATATATATATATATATATATATATATATATATATATATATGTAGAGTGGTCTTTAATTATAAGGCAAGCAATTAAGCCTGTTCCATTCTGTACACAGGACGTGTTAGCGCATTTTCTTGTTATGTATCAGTACGTATGTTACTTTCAGTAAATATTTGTAAATTTTGGAAATGTTTATAAATTCAATTGTGTAATGCATATTTCTGTAAAAAAAATATTATAAAGACGTTTCTTTATATTTGAAAAAAAATTATTTTCTCTTAAATCTAACTGCAAGTGGTTTGTGGTTACTGAAATAGGACTCATAATTGAAAACATTCGAAATTATAGTCATTTAATCGTCCGAAAACTCCGTCAATTGTTGCATAGCTCTGATACTTTCAATTAAACTCAGAACACAAGCTTACTATTTCATTTGATGAGTTTCTTAATAAATCTTGGTGAAACTACGTGCTGCAGTATTTCGCACCAAATGAATGGGTTATTGAACGTACAAGGTGTATATATAATATATAAGCCCCTTAGGAGCCCTGAAGCCCGGCCCTCAGAGGTCCTATCGCGAAATGGACTTTTGATGTAAACTTGGCAGGCCAAGACCTACAAAATGATATATACATCATGGGTCTAGGACTTATGGTTGTTGAGATATAGGCGCTCTTTATTAATATAGCTTATATAGCAAAAAACGGTACTAAGCCCCCTTTTACGGCCCTGAGAGGTCAGATCGCGAAATGGAAAAAAGTCATTTCTTGGCAGGCCAAGACCTACAAAATGATATATACATCATGGGTCTAGGACTTATGGTTGTTGAGATCTAGGGTGATGACGGACAGACGGACAGACAGACAGACAGACAAAACGGGGACAATAGAGCATTTTTTTTCGAAAATGCTCTAAAAATATATCGTATAGTATTAAAAATCAGAAAAACATTGTTCTATTTTTAACTTTTAAGATAATAATAAATAAACACACTGAAAAATACATTAAATTTTGATTATTTGATTTTCATGATTAAAATTAAAAGAATAGCGGCAACAGAAATTTATTATTCGCAAATTCGCGTACATTAATTGGTACCGGAAGTGTATCTTGTCCATTTAAACAATTAATTTAGTAAGGGGACTACTTTTTGAGAAAGGTGTATTTTACATACATTTATAATCTCCTGGTTGAATACTGTAATACCCTCTCTCTCTCTCTCTCTCTCTCTCTCTCTCTCTCTCTCTCTCTCTCTCTTCTGTGACCTGCTGACACTTTATTTAATCGTAACACTGTATAGTGCGCATGCCCTGTGCATATATTCCATCTGTGTGACGGTGAATCAGTTTTGCCATTGGTTGAAAATGTTTGTCATTGACTTGTAAGTAGTTATCAAGGCTATATTTTCAATAGGAAATGTATTCGGGAAATTGTAAACTTGAAGATAAACCTTTGGATATTAAAAAAAACGAACATACTGAATTGACTCAACTGTTTCACTTCAAGATGATATAATTGTTATGTAAGTCAAATATACAAAAAAAAATAGTGAGATTTTTTTTTAAGGGATTTCTGTGAAATAACACATACACACGCGCTGATGGCCGAGTGGTGTAGATACTCAACTGTCAACCTGAAAGTCCTGGGTTCGATCCTCGGTGAGAACCATGGGGAATTTTTCCAGGTGAAATTTGTTTCGAATTTGTCCCACAAGTCCAACCAGCTTTAAATGGGTACTTGACTTTAAGTTGGGGAAGTAAAGGCGACTGGGCGTTGTGCTAACCACACAATCCCTTCATGTGCAGAGGTTATAGAAACAGATGAATTCTACACTTCATCTGCCCCGATGGTCCTTTAGGGCTAAGGGAACTAGCTGTATAGCTATTCATTTAAAAGTAATAGTATTTATCAAGGCCGTACCCAGGATTTTTTTTTGGGGGGGGGGGGGGGCTGTGCGGAGAGTTTTATATAAGAACACAATGATAAAGAAGTATATTTTATAATAAAATTTGATTTTTATCATAGACTTATACTGTAAATATTGTTTGCTTATTTCTTTTTTTTTTTTAAAGCTCATTTTTTTTTCCGTGTGTACAAAATTCAACTGACTTAGTCCTTAACATCATGTACTAGTTTACACTCTATTCAACTTTGGGTTATGGTCTTTTGTGTTGTGATACTTTGTGTTTTGACATTCTTTAGTGTTATTAAATTTTTGAATTATTTAGTGGTTGCTAGTGGGTGTTAAATTTTACGTCAGATTACGTCATCGGTTGTTGTACACAAGAAGTTACACACTTATAAGAGTGTATAACTAGGGTATAGTCATTGTGTATAACAAGGGTATAGTCATTGTGTATAACAAGGGTATAGTCATTGTGTATAACAAGGGTATAGTCATTGTGTATAACTAGGTTATAGTCCTTGTGTATAATTAGGGAATAGTCATTGTGTATAACTAGGGTATAGTCATTGTGTATAACTAGGGTATAGTCATTGTGTATAACAAGGGTATAGTCCTTGTGTATAACTAGGGTATAGTCATTGTGTATAACAAGGGTATAGTCATTGTGTTTAACAAGGGTATAGTCATTGTGTATAACTAGGGTATAGTCATTGTGTATAACTAGGGTATAGTCCTTGTGTATAACTAGGGTATAGTCCTTATGTATAACTAGGGAATAGTCCTTGTGTATAACTAGGGTATAGTCCTTGTGTATAATTAGGGAATAGTCCTTGTGTATAACTAGGGTATAGTCATTGTGTATAACAAGGGTATAGTCCTTGTGTATAACAAGGGTATAGTCCTTGTGTATAACTAGGGTATGGTTTTTGTGAATAACAAAGGTAGGTCTTTGAGTATAGTGTATAACAAGGGTATGGTCCTTGTGTATCCACCATTGTAGGTCCATGTGTATATCGAATGTAGGTCCATGCCAATACAGAAATAGATAATTTACACTTCATTTTTTTGATATATTGTCTATGTGATATAGATATGCCCTCGTGTGGAGAGGCCAAACTCCCATCGGGCGCCTCCCCAGGTGGCGGATAGGGGAAAGCTCGCCAGATATGATGAGTGCCGATGAAATACAATTCTCGGGGCGGACCAAAGCAGGCAACTACTGCCTTGTAGTTAGTGGAGGGATCCACAAAGGCTAAGGGACCTAACCTTAAACAAAGGCAGCTACCCACAAGGCTGTGAAGGGCAATACCCTAGTGGTTGTGCACAGGGCTAACTACCCAGTCATGTAAAAAAACACTAGTTACGAAAGCCAATCAACAATTCAAAAACCGGACTGATTCAAATGGAAACCGACCTTCGCATGATCACGGACATGATTACTGGCTAGCGACTTGGAACGTGTTAAGCCTATACAGAGCAGCAGCCCTAACCCGCCTCACTGAACAGCTTAGAAAATACAAAATAAAAATAGCAGCACTCCAAGAAATCAGATGGAAAAATTCAAATATACTAAAAACAACAGAGTATACCATCTTTTATAGTGGAAACACCACAAATACATTAGGAACAGGTTTTGCCGTCAGGAAAAACATCCTCAATCAAATAATTGGCTTTAAACCAACCAATGAAAGATTGTGCAGCCTCAGGATTCGTGGCAAAATGTTCAATATGCCCATGCACCCACTGAAGATTCAGAAGGGAATACCAAAGAGGAATTCTATGATGCCCTAGAAAGGTTATATGAAGAAGCACCTAGACATGATATCAAATTAGTGTTAGGAGACTTCAACGCTAAGATTGGCAAAGAAACAGTATACAGACAGACAATTGGAAGCTACAGTCTACATGAAGAAAGCAACGATAATGGAACGCGTCTGATTGATTTTGCATCTGGCAAAGGCATGACCATTAGTAGCACTAAGTTTCCACACAAAAGAATACACAAAGAAACATGGAGGTCACCAGATGGGGTGACAAGAAATCAAATAGATCATGTGCTAATAGACAGGCGACATGGTTCAGATATTCAAGATGTCAGAAGCTTCAGAGGAGCAGATGCCGACACAGACCACATGTTAGTCAAAATAAAGTATAGACAAAAAATAAGTATCTTTCACAACACAAAAGCAAAGATAACAAACCAATTTGACTGTGAAAAACTAATAAAAGAGCCACAAACAAAAGAAAAATATGCACAAGAAATTAAAAGCAAACTAGAAACACTAGATATAGATAATACTGAAAATCTAAATAGCCACTGGGAAAAGATTAAACAAACCATAAAAAACACAGCGGAAAGTGTCATAGGGTACAAGCAAAAGAAGAAAAGAGCTGAATGGTATGACGATGAATGCAAAAAAGAAGTGGAAGAACAAAACAAATTGAGGATAATAATGCTACAAAAAGCAACAAGAAAGTCAACTCACGCATACACTGAGGCTAGAAGGAAGGCCACCAAAATATGCAGAAAGAAAAAACGTGAATGGGAAAAGGGAAAACTAGTAAAACTAGAGGAATACTCAAAAGAAAAAGAAACAAGAAAAATGTACATGGCCATCAAAGAGGAAAGTAACGGCTTCCAAGCAAGATCTCACATGTGTCTTAACAAATCAGGCGACCTGCTTATAGAAAATGAAATGGTTCTAGAAAGGTGGGTGGAATATTTTGAAGAAATGCTGAACATTAAAACTGACAGCGAAAATGATGTACCAAACATTGCAGAGGACGATGGGTCAGAAATAGAAGAACCAACCATAGAAGAAATAAATAATATTATTAAAAAGACCAAAAACAATAAAGCACCAGGAGAAGATAACATAAATGCTGAGTTACTCAAATATGGAGGACGCACACTACACTTAGAAATACACAGGATGGTCAATAAAAAATGGAAAGAAGAGATAATGCCAACAGAATGGGAAACAGCCTTAATAGTTCCGCTACACAAGAAAGGTTCGAAACTTAACTGCAACAACTACAGAGGAATCTCACTTCTCAACACTGTTTATAAAATACTAACAAAAATAATAGCCTGCAGAATAGGGAATTTCAGTGAAACAGTATTAGGTGACTATCAATGTGGTTTCAGGCCTAGCAGAGCAACCACAGACCACATCTTTTCCCTTCGAAACACTCTAGAAAAATGTTATGAGCATATTATAAACCTACATCAGCTGTACATAGATTTCAAGATGGCATATGACAGCATCAATAGAAATTATCTTTACAAAACATTGCAGGAGTTGTGTATCCCCAACAAGCTCATTAGACTAGAACGTATGACATTAAACAACTCAAGAAGCAAAGTGAAAATCCAAGGGGAAAGCTCAAGAGAATTTAAAGTAAACCAAGGACTTAGACAAGGAGACTCCCTTTCGTGCATACTTTTCAACTTAACCCTAGAAAAAGTCATAAGAAACGTACAGTTGGATAAGCGAGGAACTATAACACACTACCTCAGAAGTGAAAAAACAAAGTCTATGAAAACAGGAACAATATTTACAGAACCCATCCAATACCTTGCATATGCTGATGACATAACATTGATAGGAAAGCAAAGCAAGGATATAGCAAAAGCATACATAGAATTAGAAACAGCAGCTCAGAAAGCAGGTTTAACAGTAAACGAAACAAAGACTCAATATATGCTGTTACAAAGAAATGAAAAAGAAGGAAGAGAAAAAATTTTTCAAAATCAGTGATAGAGCATTTGAAAGAGTAGAAAACTTTAAATACCTGGGATCAACCATAAGTGAGAAAAACGATATAATGATAGAGATAAAAAACAGAATAGAAGTAGGGAACAGAATATATTATACACTGCATAAAATACTGAAAAACAGACTGATCTCCAGAAAAATTAAAAGACAATGATCCGGCCAGCAGTAACATATGGTAGCGAAACATGGACCATCAGCAAACAAGCAGAAAATATGCTAAACACTTGGGAAAGGAAAATATTTAGGAAAATATATGGGCCAGTAAAGGACAATAACGAGTGGAGAAGTAGAACCAATTCAGAGCTGTACGAACTGTATGAAGAACCAAATATAACAGCTGAAATTAAAATGAGTAGATTAAGGTGGGTAGGGCACATAGAAAGAATGGAAAACAGCAGAGGTCCAAAAACGATTTATAAGACAACACCTAATGAGAAAAGGCCTAAAGGCAGGCCAAGAAGCAGATGGTTGGAGGAAGTGGAGAAAGACCTTAAAGCCATAGGAGTGAGAGAGTGGAGGAAGAAGACCATGGATCGGGAAAAGTGGAGAAGTGTAGTATGGTAGGCCAGGGCCCTAAATGGGCTGTAGAGCCAAAGGAAGAAGAAGAAGAAGATATAGATATGCCAGTTAGACAGATGCCTTCCCTTCATCACTTTAAAAGGAGTCCCTTTTGAGAATATTTTAGAAATTTAGACCGGTCAACATCGAGTAAGAAAAATAAAAAAAAACGAAAAACAAACATCAATTTTTGTTCAATTTCTGATAAAATTAGACATAATGCACCCAGTTTTAAAAAAAAATTGATTTGGAAATAATCCAGCCCCGCAGCGTGAAAATTCTACAGCAAGGGCCAGGCATTCTACAGCAGGGGCCAGGCCAATAGCGGGAAGGGGGGGGGGGCAAGAAATAAATGTTCCTAAGTAGAGCAAACAAGCAGAGGGGGGCCATACAAAACGCAAGGGGTCCGGCCTCCTGCCCCCCCCACACACGCTACGGGCCTGGAATAATCCATTATTCAGTGGGCGACATCACTACCCCCTCATAGTCTTACACTTATAGGGCGACCCGTATCAACTTTATGCAGCAAACATTTTGTAATGTTTTTTTTTTTGGACACATTTTTTTAAAAAAAACTTCAGTAACAGATATCAAATATACGTGGTTCTAAAAATGTATGGTTACATAAATATTTGATGAGTTGTTCAAGTTTTTAAAGTTGATTTATTGTTTCGTAAGTTGCCACCATAGATAAAGTTTTATACTTTTTTTTAAAAAAAGATCTAAAGGTCATAGCAAGCGTGACTTATGCAGAGGACACTAGACACAAACACACACACACACACATTGAATTTACAAGCAGGTGCGGTCTTAAAATGCCCGGGGGTCCCTCTAGGGCGATAGTCCAATGCGGTGGCCTAATTAGGATCGTAAGCGGTTGACAGCCAGTGGTGTCGTTAAAGTAGGCCCAGGACTTTGAGAGACTGAGAGAGAGAAAGAGAGAGAGAGAGACAGACAGACAGAGAGAGAGAGAAAGAGAGAGAGAGAGAGAGAGAGAGAGAGAGAGAGAGCTGAAAGGAGGTTCCCTTACTACTGGCAGCGCAGCCAGTGTTGTGAGAAGTGGTGTCGTTAAAGATGGCCCAGGACTTTCAGGGACTCAAGAGAGAGACAGAGAGAGAGAGAGAGAGAGGAGAGAGAGACAGAGAGATAGAGAGGGGGGAGCGTCCCCAACACCTAACAGCTTCCCCCTCCCAGGTCCGTGAACCAAATTTCCAAATAACATTTCACACTTAGTAAAAGATTTCATTTCAATATTGTTGTTTCTTCCCTCCCTAGGCCATGGCAGTGGTAAAATATTTTCGTATTTTGGGATCCGTCACTTTCGCTTCTCTTGTCATCACCTTTCTCTTCACGAACAACTACAGTCTGAGAAAAAAAACATCGTTGAGGAACCCAGCGCCACAGCACCAGAAAGAAGTGATCCTCGATCCCTGCAACGGGAGCTACGCGGAAGGCGCCAACTTCACGTACGAAGCCTGCCCGCAGAGCTTCCGCCCTTCGCTGGCGTCCGTGTTGTCGAAACTCTACGAGATCCCGATGAGCGACGAGAAATCACTGGGAGAGCCACCAGACTTTTATCGCCGCAGAGATCACGTAGTGACGCAGCTTACGACCGATTACGTCATTTCGCCTGAAGTCTGCGGCCGGCGGCAGCCCTTTCTGCTCATGATGGTGATGTCCGTCCTGGGCGAGAGCCAGGCCAGGGGCGTCGTGAGGGCCACATGGGCCAGCGCGGCGACCGACCAGGACTGGCCCAACCGGAGGATAAATTCCCGGGTCGGGGTAGTTTTTGTGGTGGGAAACGAAGACGAGGCCGGCGTCGGGAGCAGAGAGAACGTGACGTCGGAGGCGGAGACCCACGGAGATGTTCTCTTCCTCAACATGAGCGACACCTACAGGAACCTCACCCTCAAAGTCCTGTCGTCGCTTCGGTGGGCGAAAGATGCCTGCCCAGGGGTCAGGTTCGTCGCCAAAGTCGACATGGACACGTTTGTCAACGTTCCGCTCTTGGTGGACACTCTGATGGCCGCGGAGGTCAGACTGAACTTTTCTATTCTCGGGTATGTGTACGTGAGACGAACAAGCCTAGTCTTTAGGGAGGGGCAGTGGGCAGTCAGCCAGTCTTTGTACCCCATGGAAAGATATCCGGAATACGCCTCTGGTAAGAACATTAAATTAAGAAAATAAAATAATAAAATGACTTCTGAACAAAAAAATCCATCTCTTAATGTACTCTTATCGCCCAGCAAGTCTTGGGAATCTGAAAATTGCACAAAGAACCCTCACCAAAGTGGCAGGTCCGTGAGTCAAGGAGTAATGGTTTGAAGGGTATTTAACAAGCGAATCGCTATAGTTTAGTATACTTTGTCTGAGTGGAGTAACTAGCGTCACTGGCGTCTAGAGGGATTGTAAACTTCCCGTGCCAGAGAAGACCAAAGTGGTGAAAATACCGCTCCTTGCTTCCTAGTTACCGCCACTTGCTTTGATTACATGTGCAGGCCTTTCTTAGTAGGCCTACACATCAAAACGTAGATGACAGATAGGTAAGCTGATAAATAGAATGATGGATTAGATAGGTCGGTGGGAAGAGATGTAATAAACAGATAGATAGATTGATTGATATAGATAGATGTATATGGATTTCGATGGGTCGGTAGGTATATATGTCATATAGATGAGCAGGTAGGTAGGTAGGTAGGTAGATCTTTAAAAAAAAATAGGTTGTGTGTGTTGGCGGGAGGGTGGTAAAGATTGTGACAGAGAGTAATAAAAAGATTCCATAATTTTCTCCATTCCACAGGGTGCGCCTACGTCATATCCCGGGGAGCCCTCTCAAAGATCGTCGGCGCCGCGCCCTTTTTCCCGATGCTGCCCGTGGAGGACGTGTTCCTGACGGGCGTCATGAGATACGTCACCGGGTGCCGGCTCTTCTCCCTCAACTCTCACCTGACCCACCGCCTGGACGTATCCTGGGCATCCTGTGCCGTGTACGCGGACCAGAAGATCGCAGGGACCGGCTGCAAGGAGGAGAGGCTGAGAACTGTCTGGCAGATGTTCCAGAAAGGAGATGGACAGTGTCGTTGACAGACGGCCACGACTCCGGAACCAAGCTAAAAATATCGTCCATGTGGGACGGTTTAGGGGGGGGGGCGGGGCAGGACTGGGCCCATTTTGTGGCGGCGCATTTTCTTCATTGGCATGCATTCAACATCGAGCGAGAAAAGGGCCACATAACAAGGCGCCCCCCCAGACATGAAATCCGAGACTTTATGGCAAACTCTGACAACAGGGTCCCTTCCCCCCTCCGATGCTCCTTCGATATTCCCGAAGGCCGGTGTGCAATCACAAGATATTGACTGTGGGCAACCAATGAAATTTTGCGCTCAGCATAAAAGGTTTCTTATAGGCCTACCAAGCGAAATATTTTTTTTTCGCTCTCTGTTGTAATGTGTGTGAGCGCGCATACGCGAACAGCTTAGTTGGAACACTGCCCCCCACCCCCCTCTGTATCCCCCACACATTTTTCCTCACATTCGAAAGGGCCGAACCCAACCCCTCCCCCCCCCCCGAACAAGTATTCAGGGTTTTCTCCTGCGCGTGCTACTTTGGGGGGGGGGGGGCCTTCCGTGGCTAACAACTTAGTGCGATCCTGTCTTATGATATTTGTTGTTATTGCTTTTTTTTAAAAAATATATCCCGATCGAACTATTTGATAAGAGTGTCACACTAAAAAAAAGAGGATAGTTCTAAAATATGATTATGAAACATTGATGTGTTCAAGACATTCAAGGGTACTGTGGTTTGTTTGTACTACGAAATCTTTCTTTACACCTATGTCTATTTGTATGTATTAAACTCTATAATGCTGTCCGAAAGCATGCAAGGGGAGATAACGGAAGACAACAAGCCGTGCATTGTGTTAGCAGTACATTCCCCTTGATATTCCTGTGCCTCTTGACAAATCAAGGATAAAAGCTGAAGCCATTTGGTAGAGAATGCATTGTCGTTGTTAGGTTTGGTGGGGCCCTGGGAAAAGAGTTTATGAGATATTTTTGATGGGGCCTAATTTAAAAAAAAAGCACCCGACGGATCTCTGAGGCCTCTTATAAATACTGAATCATTATATTAATTAGTATTATATACATAATAATTAGCGATATAGACATATATCTCTAAAGTGATGACCCTATGTGGCTGCCTAGCATTCTTATGCCTAAGAACGAATTTGAAAAAAAAAGGGGCGCCTAATCCAATTGGCACGGTGCCTAGGCCCCACAGGCCTAGAGGCCCACTCGACTAAAGATGAGATTTCAAGGATTAATGACTCAATCTCTAGTGCGGGGCCCCCATGTGCAAAAGTACCTAGGGCCCATCTTGATCATAAGACGGCCCTGCCGATAACATGTACTTATTTTTAAATTAAAAAAAAAGAGATTAAATTTCATGTACTTAAAAATATGTTCTGGTATGATTCAGTACATAAAATCGAGATGGTAAGTTTCTACATTTCCCGAATCTGAGATTAAATTTAAACTCAGCTTTCACGGAGCTCTTAGAATATATACGTTGGGGGAAAAATGTATATATTTCATTATTCCGGATTTGAAGCTGCTGGTTAACTACAGAAGGAAGAGTTCTTTTATATATATATATATATATATATATATATATATATATATATATTGCTATTACTCACGTAGTAAAAAAAATACTTTTAAAATTATGGCCAACGTCAATTTATCCAGATTTAGAGAACAAATGTAATTTTTTTAAAAATGGTCTCATTGGGGGGGGGGGGGGGGCGCACTCATCAAAGATCCCTTTTTGGGTTTACTAAGCTAGACATCGATAGAGGAGGGTCTAACAGCAAGCGCGCCAGGAGAGCGCCTTAAATCAGGGGTTGTAAAGAGTGCTGCACGCCCCCTCCCCCCATTTTAAACATGTACTTTTTATTTTTTTTCTGCCTCTGTCTTATCAGAGGGGCCCCATATATTCCTCTGCTCCAGGGGACCGGAAACGACCTTAGCCCGACTCTGAATATCCATGTCTTATATGCAGGGCTCGATTTACCGCCGGGGAAGCCTGGGATATCCCCGGCACTGAGAACTGTCACCCCGGCTCTGCTTTAGTTAATTTCACCCCTGCCTGGGATTATACCATAGACATTTATCCCCGGCTCTGCTTTAGCTAATTTCACCCCTGCCCTGGGATGATACCATAGACATTTATCCCCGGCTCTGCTTTAGCTAATTTCACCCCTGCCCTGGGATGATACCATAGACTTTTATCCCCGGCTCTGCTTTAGCTAATTTCACCCCTTCCCTGGGATGATACCATAGACATTGATCCCCGGCTATGCTTTAGCTAATTTCACCCCTGCCCTGGGATGATACCATAGACATACCCCCGGCTCTGCAGATTTTTTTTTCGACCCCCTGCACCTTTTTTTCCCCCTTAAATCAAGAACTGATGATATGCTACGTGCACAGATTTGAATGGTCCACAGTTAAGTCCACAGCTACACCATTCGGCCTTAACGGGATAGGCGGAATCTTGAAAGTTTGTACTCTCTACACAAGTATATGTTTACGTATGTGTGTACCACTGAATATGCACCGTACAGAACGGCGCGTCGCTATTTAAAAAGACCTCTAAAAATTAATAAAAAGAAAATATGCCGCTATTTGTATTGATTTCCTTTTTAGCTGTCTATGGAAGTATTTGGAAGTCTATGGGAGTATGTGGGATCGTGTGGCAGTCTATTGGAGTATGTGGGAATTGTGTGAGTATGTGGGAGCATGTGAGAGTCTATGGGAGTATGTGGGAGTTGTGGGGTGTGTGTATGCGTATATGGGAGTATATGGTGTATTTAAAATCGGTTCATTGTGTAGATAATTTGGTGAAATGTGTATTTTATATTGGTACAGTATGTATTTAATATCGGCACATTTTATATTTATCGGTACATTTTATATCTAATATCGGTACATTGTGTAGTTAATACGGGTTCTTTGTGTAGTTTATAGCGGTATATTGTGTAGTTTATAGCGGTATATTGTGTAGTTTATAGCGGTATATTGTGTAGCTTATAGCGGTATATTGTGTAGTTTATAGCGGTATATTGTGTAGTTTATAGCGGTATATTGTGTAGTTTATAGCGGTATATTGTGTAGTTTATAGCGGTATATTGTGTAGTTTATAGCGGTATATTGTGTAGTTTATAGCGGTATATTGTGTAGTTTATAGCGGTATATTGTGTAGTTTATAGCGGTATATTGTGTAGTTTATAGCGGTATAGTGTGTAGTTTATAGCGGTATATTGTGTAGTTTATAGCGGTATATTGTGTAGTTTATAGCGGTATATTGTGTAGTTTATAGCGGTATATTGTGTAGTTTATAGCGGTATATTGTGTAGTTTATAGCGGTATATTGTGTAGTTTATAGCGGTATATTGTGTAGTTTATAGCGGTATAGTGTGTAGTTTATAGCGGTATAGTGTGTAGTTTATAGCGGTATATTGTGTAGTTTATAGCGGTATATTGTGTAGTTTATAGCGGTATATTGTGTAGTTTATAGCGGTATATTGTGTAGTTTATAGCGGTATATTGTGTAGTTTATAGCGATATATTGTGTAGTTTATAGCGGTATATTGTGTAGTTTATAGCGGTATATTGTGTAGTTTATAGCGGTATATTGTGTAGTTTATAGCGGTATATTGTGTAGTTTATAGCGGTATATTGTGTAGTTTATAGCGGTATATTGTGTAGTTTATAGCGGTATATTGTGTAGTTTTTGTGGGAGTATGTGGGAGGCAATGGGAGTATGTGGGAGTATGGGGAAGATACGGGAGTATGTTCAAGTATGTGGGCGTATGTGGTAGTTTTAGGAGTCTTATGGGGTATGTGGGAGTTGTTGGAGTATTTGGGAGTATACGAAGCATGCGATAGTTTATTGGAGTACTTGGGAGTATATTGTGTATTTAAAATAGGTAAATTGTGTAATTTATATCGGCGAATTGTGTAACCAATTGAAAAACAGGAGAAGAATCCGCTGCGTTACAATTGACCATTCTATAGTAGAGAATGTAAACGAAAAAAGTGCCTTTGTGTGCACTAGACAATTAGAATCGCATAGATCGCCACTTTCAAATATGGGGCCCCCTAATAGTCTTATAAAAGACGGGTCTTTCTTAGCCCCCTTCTGTTCTAATAGGTCATCATATCATGTCTGACATTTAAATTGACGGCAATCTAAAAGTCAGTGCCGGCTTTAGGTATAGGCGATATAGGCAGCTGCCTAGAGCGGCATTATTTCAAGGAGCGGCAAATTCCAGCAAAATAAAATAATGTCAAAAATATAGAAATTAAAAATAAAATAAATGAATTTGAGAAAGTGTAGAATTAAATAAGAGAACAAAATTGCTTAGAGTAGCGACAACAAATAAGTCAAGTGGATTAACGCTCCTAATTTATTACATCACTATTATGACATCACTATTTTCAAAATTATTTTATTGTTTTGCATTTAACAAAATTATATTCAGATATAATGGAGGATCCTGCTAAATGGCCAGATATAAGTGATAATATTCGTTGTTTTCTTATTCAGCATGATCCAAAGCAGATCAAATTTGAGTCTGGTTATACAAAAGATGAAAGTGGGAGACAATTTTCTAATTACCACTATACACGCAAACTGGCTAACGGAGAAACTTTAAAAAAGAAAATGGTTGATGTATTCTACGTCAGTAGATAAGGTATATTGTTTTTGCTGCAGAATATATAAAAGGAGTAAATCTGTCTTAGAAACACATGACAGTTGTGACTGGAAAAATATGTCAAGTATATTGCAGCATCATGAAAAATCTCCAGATTATTTAACCAGTTATCATGATTGGAAAGAACTAAAAATGAGGATAACAAATAATACAACTATTGGATAAAAGAGAGATTTTCAAAGATTGCATGGACCTTCAATTAGCTTTAACATTTGAAAACAAATATTCAGCAGACATCAATGCAGCAGAACTGTGTGATGAATTATTTGCTTTATCAAGGAGAATTACAGACAAATCAAGCCCTAGAGTTATATTAGACTATCTATGTGGAATGGGCTTGGTTGCCTAGAGTTATATTAGACTATCTATGTGGAATGGGCGTGGTTGCCTAGAGTTATATTAGACTATCTATGTGGAATGGGCTTGGTTGCCTAGAGTTATATTAGACTATCTATGTGGAATGGGCTTGGTTGCCTAGAGTTATATTAGACTATCTATGTGGAATGGGCGTGGTTGCCTAGAGTTATATTAGACTATCTATGTGGAACGGACTTGGTTGCTCTTTTTCCGAATGTGTACGTGGCATTGCGAATTTCGCTTACACTCCCGATAACAGTGGCGAGTGCAGAGAGAAGTTTTTCGAAGCTCAAACTCATAAAAACATATAATCGTTCTACCTATCTCAGGATCGTTTGGTTGGTTTAACTACAATATCTATAGAGAAAACGATTGCAGAAGATTTGGATCTGACCGAAGTAATTGAAGAGTTTGCCTCTGCGAAAGCTAGAAAATGATATTTTTCTTGAATTCTCTTCAATCTTTTTAATGCTTAATAAACATGACATTTCATTTTTTTTTATATTTTTCATTACTTATTTAACTTAACAAAAAAAAAAACTTCCTAAAATACACTACGTATACTTAAAACTCTTTAACTTTTTTAAAGTTGCCAAATTAAAAAATTTCTTATGAAGAATGAAGACCAGTAATACAACTATAAATATATCATATTTTTATTTTCATAATTTGGATTTACTTCTAAATAAATAGCATTTATTGAGTTTTCTTCGAAAAATGAAACTAAAAAGGGCGGCATTTTTGTCCTTGCCTATATCACAAAAATGTCTAAGGCCGGCACTGCTAAAAGTAGCAATTTGGGGGGGGGGGCCTCAAGCAGTTAAGACCCTAATCAGCCGCTTAGTTTGCCTATGCTTGATAATGGACCCGCTTTAGTGTTGTCCCCCCCCCACCCCCCACCCTCAGCCGTAAGCAGCACACACATGCCAAGTGTTCCACGGACCAGCATTTTAAAGGGAGATAACTCTAGTTAAATTACGATGTTCTACAATTTAAAGAGTTACCGAGCATTTCAATGCTTCTCTCCCTTTTTCTCTTCACCCATTTTAGTCGTGTGTTGCCAGATTCTGCAGCTTCTCACTAATTCGTTACAATTTTATACCAAGTGCTACAAAAAGTTTTTAGGTAGTGCAAAAAATAAATTTTTGAAAGATATTTTAAGGCAAAAAATATGTACGCTTCAGCGGCGTAGCGTGGGTATCGGCCGCCCAGGGCGGAAGACGATTTTGCCGCCCTCTCATTTAGGTATTTCAATTTAATCTATACATTTCTGCTGCCCCCCCCTAAAAAGTAATAAAAAGTGCCGCCCGGTGCGGACCGCACCCACCGCCCCCCCCCCCCCCCCCAGGTACGCCTCTGGTACGCTTCTTTGTGTTACTTTTATTTTCCTGATTTTTTTACTACTTTGGTCCGAAACTCTGAAACCACTGGTTTCTCTTTTTCTGTTCGCTCTCTAACTCCTTTCCTTCTATTAGAATGTGCACTTAAAACAAACCTCACCCCCCACGACACACACACACACTCACATAAACACACTTTACTAGCATACATATTTTTAAAATTGTAGTTCTTACCGATAACACAGTTTTCCCACTTTAAAAAACATGCCTCTGTTTACAAATAAATGCTGCTCCAGCTGCAGTAGGCTGGTTGATGTTCGTTGATCCCATCTCTTGCGTTATAATATGAACACACACACACAAACACACATATATCGACACACACGCAGAAAACATAGATACATACGTAAAAAAAAAAAAATAAATGGCAGCAGCAATTAGTGGCATAGTGAGGGGGGCATCATGCCTCGGGCGCTACTCACAAAATGGCACCAAATGGTATATTTTACATATAAATTTTATATGGTTTTCGAATGAGGGCGCTAAAAAAGTATTCTTCCCCGGGCGCGAGTTAAAGACTGGGATTACACCCAAAAAACGTAAGGTTACTTCAGCACACTACAAATATACAAACGTGAATTAAAAAAAAATGGCAGCAGTTTTAGTGGCAGACACGAGAAAGTAAGGGGGAACGGGTGGTCGTGCGGCGTAGAGCACTCGACTGTCGACTGGATGGTCCCGGGTTCGAATCTCTGCGAGGACCTTTGGGGATTTTGTTCAGTTCCTGGTGAAAGTCCCCCAAGTCCACCCAGCTTGAAATGGTTAATTGGCTTATAGAAACAGATGCATTCTACACTTCATCTGCCTCGATGGCTCGATAGGGCTAAGATGAGTTGCGCACATTTGATATTTGGAGATCAGATAAAAACAGCAACGTTCAAAGAAGAACGCACAAAAAAAAAAAAATAGTAAAGAATCACTCTCAGGTTGACAGTCAAGCGCTCTACACCACTCGATCACCTATTCTTCTATGTAAACGTAAAGTTCCTTAGTTCCCTAGCGAGCCATCGGGAATGCGTCTGTTTCAATAACCTCGACACATGAAGGGATTGTGTGGTTAGCACAATGCCCAGCCGCCTTTTATCCCCAACTTAAAGTCAGGCACCAGCACCAAATAACCAAATGGAAAAAATGCCATGGCTCTCACCGAGGATCGAACCCAGAACTCTCAGCCCGACGGTCGAGTATCTACACCTATCTCGACCCATCCGTCCACCTATTTCTCTATGCAGTATTCTACAAATTCTGTTAGTCACCCTAAATAAACTTGGGAAATATGTTACAAAAAATTAACGAAGATTCCTTTATAACATCTTTCTTTTATCGCAGGTATTTCTTTACAGGTGAGTGTCGTTTATTTCATGGGGTCGCTTTTAAAATCAAACTCGTTGTGTATAAAACAGGACTGGTACAATGGATACACTCTGGCTGAAAACAAACAAACAACAAATAAACAAACATCAAGTATAATTATATATCGGGAAGGTCGCGAAAACAAAATAGTTGTCATGGTAGCTCGTAAAGCAGTTGAAGTTTGACAACCGCTGATGCAGTTTGCGCCTTCATGAATCAGTGAATGAGAAGCTTGCTATTATCATTTCTTTCAGAATTGTTAGTGAAAAATCTGTTCAGTAGCAGGATGCTTTGACGCTATCATTAAGTCACTGACAGGGGACTTTGCTGTTTGGGCCCCATCCTTATTTATTTACAGTGCCGAACCTAGGGATTTGGGGGCCCGGGGGGGCGGCTTGGCCTCTTTGGGGAGGGGGGGCTGCATTTTGATTTTCGACACCATGACATGAGATAATGTACTTAATATTTAATGTAGAAAAAAATTTTGGGGGCCCCCCTCAAGCTGGGGCCCTGGGGGAACTTTCGAATTTGACCCCCCCTTTTCCCCCACCCTTTTTATGCCTCTGTTTATTTAGCATTTAGCTTTTTTTTTAGGTTCCCAGAGTGTCTGTCGCGATGTGGTTTAAAGTGTGTCGCTGAATTTTTGGTTTTTAAGTAGTTATTGAATGGTAAACATATGCTATCAGTTTTAACTATTCTTTTTTTTACTCTCATTACCGGTGGGTGGCTAAAACTAAACAGGTTTCTTAGTGTTAGGAGAATCGAAACAAGATTGAGCACCACCGGTGTACACACGCACACCAAAATCTACGTTCAAGACAATGTTTATTTTTTTAACAACTATAGAGTATAGGGGAGGGGACGATTGGGTGTGAGCGGAGATTAATATGATGTTGCTCTTCTTAAAAATTAAAACCGAATGCTGCTATTAACCTCATTTATGGCCTGTTAATTGGCCATCCTTGTTTTCAATTGTTTTATTCGTATTTTATCCGCAGTTAAATATGTGTTTTTTTTCCCTTAAAGTGGTGAATTTTATTGCAAGTGAGGCAGTACTAAACACAGTTTGTTTGTATGACCCTGTATTTCAAACTAATGTATTTAAGTCCAAATGGAATTTAAAAAAAAAACATCTAATTATTTTTTTTTTTTGCTTGAACATTGCCTCTTTTTTTTTAATGCTCATGGAAATACAAAAAAGTAGTCCTTATAATTATATAAAATCTAATACTTTTCTCTACGAATCTTTCAAATAAATTTAAATGTGTAAACAGTTTGAGATATTTATTTTCGTTATTTTTTAGATACTATTTATGTATATTTTAAAGCTCGTTTTTTTTTAAAGCGGGTAATGTTAACACACGCGTAGGGATACTAAAGAAAAAATGCGCATAGTTTCTACAGCTCTCTCTCTCCCACCCCGCCAGTGTTGTTTTTTCCCCCCTTCTTCTCTCCCTTTCGGCCTGTGTTATGTTTTGTCGGCTGCTTACGTTCAGTGGTGATAGTTAAATTTACTGTGGCATCCATACCACTCGCGGGGGTTTACCATTTTTTTTTAAATTGTGTAATGTGTACTGTCAGAGCTGTGGTGCTTTTGTTCGGATACAATTATGGACTCACAGAATACGTTTAATGGGACTACTATTGTTCAAGTGTGATTCGGAAAGTAGAAAGGGATGGGACGCAGCGCCGTTACCTGCGTTCTCCTGTGTGTTATATGGATTTTATCGCTGGCTAACGGTACGTACAGCCATACTTGTTGTTTACTATCGCTACTGTATTAAGTGGGTCAAAACCCTTGTTTTGTTGCTATGTTGCGTTACGTCCCCCATTTTTCAAAAATGCCTAAAATTGAAAATGTTTACATCGAAGCTGCTATCTATCCCTTTGGGTTCTAAGCGGTCAAAAGTAATCATTAAATGTTATACTAACGGGTTCTGGAGTGGACAGGACCGAACATCAAAAGACTTGCCGACGGCCATTTTGGCTAATGGATGAAAGCTGTAACGGTTCTCCGTTAAGGCTCATTAAGTATTTCCCACCAAATCGTTTCATCATCAGCGTGATGTCATAATTGAGACCTTATCTGCCTTATCATCGATGCTTTGTGTATAACAAATAAAAATAGATTAGAGAATGGCTGAGGAATACATGAAACCTTTGAATGAGGTCACGTGATGTGCAATTTTTCTTTTCGTGTGACCTCAATTTTAAACGTTGCTTTAGGCTGTTTTCAAAATGTACACTCAATAAAAGTAAATACAAAGATGGTTGACAGTAGATCTGTGGAATCATATCTCATATATTGACTTTTGTTAGACTAATACTTCTTTTATGACTTCGAAATACTCTGGATCCGGCGAACTGGCTGTTTTTTTTTAAGTAATTTAGAATAATTTGCGAGCAATTTTACTGTCTATTTCATTTTTATTCTCACTTAATCTTTGCAGTGACATATGAAAGAACCATTTATCTCGTAGTAAACTTTACCCAAAAAAAATCATATTCATAGTTTCAGTACAACAAAATCAAAATGTTTCAAGTACTATCCATGTAACTTCCATTGTAAATACTACGAGTACAGTACACAAGTCTAAAACAATTTGGAATTAAGACTGTAGTACAAAATACCCAAGGTGCATGTACCAGTACAAGTACTCCATCTCTTTTTCCTTACAATTGAATTTCACTTTTTTTTTCATTTCTCCCTAGGCCAGCCAGGTGCTCTATAGATTTGTTAGGGATGGTTCAGAAATAAATATATATATACGCCAATTTTTAGGAAAAATGGATCAGGGGCAAAATAAAAACTCATATCCCCTTCCTTCATCCTTTACTCATAACTCTTCAACCCATCCTACTTATTTTTTGGTTTACTTGTTTATATATGCTTTTAGATGAACAACTGTTGTTGTTATGTATTTATACATTCAATGATTTATTTATACATTCAATGTTCAATTGTGTTTGTAAGTATTAAGATCGTTAGCATCAAGCACATGTGGATGGAGTTGTTGTGATCTATTGTATTATTGTTGTGTCAACACTGCTTTATAAAAGTCTGCAACTTGAATTTTTTTTTTTTTTACAGTATGAGGATGTTTTGTGCTGTTCATTTTTTTTTATGACTTGAAACTACTGACGAAGCTGTCACTTATGTTAACAGCTTAATTGCTTTATTTGTTTACTTTTATCAAAAGGTGATAAACTTGTGTGGCGCTTTAGTCAGGCAGGCAGAATGTCACAAGTAGGATATTCACTCTGTACACTGCTGCTGAAGTAACTGTTTTCCCCTCAATTTGACTTTGCCACTGACAATTTTAAGCCCTGGCCTATTCTGTTGTAAGATTATAGCAGTCAGATGAAAGAAAAAAAAAACATTTTTTAAAATTAAAAAAAAAAGTCTTATTGTAATACTTGAATCTGGTCAGGACGGTGTTATCACTGGCCTACATATATATATATTTATAGACACAACTTGACCTTGGTTGCCTCCCTGCCCTCAACTGTTTGTCCTCTTATCTGTTACCTTCTCCTGCAAGTTGACATTTTAATTACCTGGCCCACTTAGGGCCAAACAGCAGATTTTTGTCTCGCTCGCCTCTGCTAACCTCCCCCCTCCCTCCCCCCCGCCTCTCCCGTTCTCACACAGGCCTCACCTTTCTCTCTCCCTCTCTCTCTCTTTCTCTTTATCTCTTACAGCAGCAAACCTCAGTCCATCAGCGTGTCTCGTGTGTTTACACACACAGCCACACACTATTTAGAAGCCGTGGAATGATAACTCTTTCATGCTATGTACATGATTGTTCATTCATTAATTGTACAGCCAGTCATCTCCTTTGCACATTGTGTCCAATGTGAATAAATTAATGTGTATAGATGTGCTCTTTTTTTTTTTGTTACTAGAAATGATCTTAATACAAGATGAAGATTTTTACTTTTCTTATGTCTATCTTGTATTTTTGTTTTAACCCAATTGGATTCTTTATGATATTCTAAATGGAGTTTTTATTTAAAAAATAAAAACAACCCCGGCAGACAGGATTATCTTAATTGCAGGGGAGGGGCGTTCAAGCGGTGAAAATCGCTTGACCTGAAGGCAATGCCGAACCTAAGGATTTGGGGCCCGTGGGCGGCTTGACCTCTTTGGGGCCCCTACATTTTTATTTTCGACATGAGATAATTTACTTTATATTTAATGTAAAAATAATGTTGGGCCCCTCTCAAGCTAGGGCCCGGGGGGGCTTTCGAATTTCGCCCCCCCGACCTTAGGTACACCTCTGCCTGAATGTCCCGCGTTTGATCTCAGGCGAGAACCAAAGGATTTTTTAAGATCATGGTAAAAAGTAGGGATGTGACGAAGTTCGAATCCGACGACATTCGAATTTCGACGTTTTTTGAGCAAATTCGAATCCGACGGATTTTAAAAAAAAATACGGTTTTCAGATCAAACTAGGCCGTAGAAATCGTAACTAAAATTAAAAAACCTAGAGACTTTCGAAATCCCGAAATAAAGAAAACAGATAAAACTTAACTCCTGGACCCTTACTCAGCTGTCCATAGATTAGACATCGTATTTGGTCATGAACGTATTTTAGATACACCCCTCTCGCCAAACATTGTTTTCATCCGAGCTTTCTAAACCTCGGAATGGATATACCAAGTGTTGACCAAATCCGCATTCGAATCCGACGGATGCCAATTCCGAATCCGACAGATGCGGATTTTCATCAGCTCCGTCACATCCCTAGTGTAAAGTCTCCACTGTACCCTACGTGGTGCCTTCACTGTACTATCTGCTGTGGCACTGCAAAAGCCGTCCCGTTCCAGGAATATCTTAAACAAAAAAATCTTGTTTGATAATAAATTTAAAAGAATGAACAATGTTCCTCTCATACTCTGTGGACTCCCTTCCAAGTTGCTGGGCGTGCCAATGTGCTAAAGACGGCTCTGTGCACAGAGTAAAACTACGTTGCGAGTTGCGACGGATAGACTTTAATACGTTTGTAGATTATTTTTTTTTAATATCTTTTTTTAAAGGTGTAAAGAAACCAAGAAGAACAATTTCGCGTCACAGTCGCATTACGAAGCAAACGAAAAAAAAAAACAAACCAAATGTACTCGATAACTTGAAGATTTGATTATCTGATAACGAGCTGTCAACGAGTCTCTCCTCCACCCCCCCCTCCCACAACCATCCTTCCACCCCCCACTTTATCTTCCTGGTAGCACTGGTGTTGTAAACAGTCCAACTATGTTTCATTACTCAGGCCAGGCTAATGAATTACACAAAGGCCGTGTTGATAGTTATATCATCAATATATTAATTTTGTACAGAGGAATTGAAGATATTTAACATGCTTTTTCTCTCTAACCATTCAGATCTACTCCTTAAACTGAGGTCACCTTGAGTCATACTTAATTAACCCGAAAAATAATAATAAAAGAAGACACATTGACAGACAAAAATTCATTTTAAATGTGTTTATGCAATTAATAAGTAAAGTTCCCTTAGCCCAAACGGGCCATCGTGGCAGATGAAGTGTAGAATTCACCTGTTTCTGTAACCTCGGCATATAAATGGATGATGTGGTTAGCACAACGCCCAACTTAAGTCAGGTACCCATTTAAAGCTGGGTGGACTTATGGGACGACTTTGAAACAAATTTCTCATGAAAAAATGTCCATGGGTCTCACTGAGGATCGAACCTAGGATTCTCAGGTCGACAGCCGAGTATCTACACCACTCGGCCATCCGTCCCACTTTATGCAATTAACTTTATTCTTTTGTGTGTGTGTGTGTGAATGTAACATACCTCTTCTATTTAGGTGATATAGTTTTAAAGCTTTATTATTATTATGAAATGTTGGACTCTTGATCCAATAAATCAACAATGGCTCGGTTTTTCGATGTACCCCTTTTTCCCCCCTCCACCTCTGTCTCAGACGAACACAGTGTTTATGTAGGTACCACGGGAAATATAGGTGAGTGACTGGAACCGCCGGGATTAGAACCCGTGCCCAGCAGCATGCGGATCGAGACTTTTTTCAATTCCCTCACAATGTTCACCGAGTCATCGATGTCACAAGTTGAAGGACTGGAACTAGTTGAACCTACACACATAGACGGTGTTTTTTTTTTTATATTAAGAGACTGGACATTAACAAATGGCAGGCCAGGGCCCTCCCTAGATGGGCTGTAGAGCCAAAGGAAGAAGAAGAAGAAAGACATTAACAAATGTGAAATGGCCTCCTTTCTTCTACTTCTTTTCCCCAATGTCCATTTCTTCTACTCACACAGTGCCAATACATGGTGACGATGCTTTGGGGCCGTCCATAAAGTACGTCACTCTATTTTTGACGATTTTTTACTCCCCCCTTCCCCCCTGTCACAAAGTGTCACAAATCTCGGCCCCCCCCCCCTAAAGTACGTCACACTTTCGAAATTTTTTTAAAACTAAGAACTAATTAATATTTAACCGAAAACTTAAATCGCACTACACTATTAAACTACCTTAAAATATAAATATTAATAAATATTAAAAGAACTATCATATTATTAAATGAGTTTAATAGTAGAATAACTAATGGTCAACAGTTGTCTCAGTTATTCTTTGAACTTGAAGCAGTAACTCAATCAATTGAATTTGAAAAAAAATTGCAAAAATTAGATTGACAATTATATAATAAACATCATTTATCTGCTACCTATTCATTTACAATGGATGAGGTGAACTTTGAGATAATCTTCCGATTATGCATTCTATTGACACAGGATAAGAAGTAGATTAGCGAAACTTGACCTCAACCTGTGATTAAATAATAAAAATGGAAACAAAACAATGCCACTAAAAAAAGGACTAGATTGACAAATTATGTGAGCAGCTCTGGTGCTATATTGAATATGTTTATAGTGGGCCTGTGAATTATGTTTAATTAAAAAATTTTCACTAGACATCATCCATCCATGGTGAAGTGTTCATCCATAGTTAAGACTGACATAAATCTTTCCGCATCATCGTTTCCTGGAAGGATAGTTGCAGACAGGTCAACTTCATCCTCTGAATGTGCATTTTCCATTCTGCCAATAATTGCCATGCGTTCTCTTTGCCTTCTAGCAGCGATTCTCAAAGGACGAATGCGTTTTATCTGAGTTGATTCTGGAAATTTGAGGTTGGCACATTCTCCTAGGGGACGGGTGGTCGAGTGGTATAGAGCGCTTGACTGTCGACCGGAGGGTCCCGGGTTGGAATATCAGTGAGAACCTTAGGACTTTTTCGGGTCCTGGTGAAAGTTCCCAAGTCCACCCAGCTTTAAAATGGGTACCTGACTTTTTGTTAGGGGAGTAAAGGCGGCTGAGAATGGTGCAAACCACACACTCCCTTCATATGCCTAGGTTATAGAAACAAATGAATTATACACTTCATCTGCCCCGATGGCCCTTTAGGGCTAAGGAAACTTTACTTTTTTACATTCTCCTGCGCCCGAGCTCTGTGTTATCATGTATGTTTCTTCAACATTGTTTGTGAGGCAAAGTATAAGTGACACACTTTGCAAATTCGATCATGTATGCTGGTCTGCAAAGATGGACAATAAAGATCATATGGTTGCACTTTAAAAACTCCTGTTTGTCTTGGCATAATGTCATCAAATTTGAGAGTTTGTGCCACAAACAAATAATGAAAGAAATGTATCTGCATCTGCTCTTTCTGAAGCTCTGAGTCCATCAGTTGTTTGGTTGATTGGGATAGGATTTGGAAGAGGAAATAATATCGAAGGTAAAACGTTGAAAAATGAGCTCCGTACTTTTTCGAAACATTTTATGTCCTGACATTTCACAATTTGAGTGAAGTATTGGCTGATGAGAACATGATGGTCAAACCATTCTTATCCTTCGACTGCATCCAATTCAGATTTCTCAGGGTTGATATATTCTGCAACTGTTGGAAATTGGTCAACAATCACATGCGACCAGATTTCAGCTAAAGGTTCACCTGCAAACTTGAAGTTTGTTCTTTCCAATTCCTCATTTATTGTTCTGCCCTGCGAATCAAAGTGAATGCCATAATGTTCATTTGGCAATATGACACCAGACAGTTCACTGCTAAATGGGGCCATTCGATGTTCCACGCGATTATAAGCACTTCTTCCTGGTGCACTGGTTGCAAGGAATAAGGCATCAATATTATTTTAACGAAGTGATGGATTGCAACTTCAATTACGGTAATTTTTTGTATTATAATAAAAATTCCAAATTTCTTTATCAGTGATATAATTATGCAGCAGACAACAAAGAAATAATAACACTTCCGCAACAGTTTATTAGCGGTCCTAACTAGCATGAGGAATTGTGAACATAAAACTAATTCAAGTGTTTCACATTTTTTTTTAAATTATTTTTAAATCTATTGAGTTTTACTAAAATAATTAAATTAGAAATAAAATTAAAAATATATTAAAAATGTGACGTCACACTTGGCCAGACCCCCCTCCCCCCTGTCACAAACTGTCACACTTTCTTATACCCCCTCCCCCCCCCCCATTGGAGCGTGACGTACTTTATGGACGGCCCCTTTGAGTTATATATATATATATATATATATATATATATAGCATGTCTGGTGTAAAAAAAAACAAAAATGTCCACCACTGGTTTGCAGTTATTTGTTTACCTTCAAAGCAAATCTAACCGGAGTGGACCTGTGAGTGTTCGACAGGAGGAGCACTATTTGACCTTTACGCTCATCCATAACAAATGTTACGGAAACAAAGATCGTAAAGGTCAACTCACGTGGAGTGGGGGTAAGGGATGGAGGGGCTCGCACTCAATAGTTTGTCTAGGCGCGCCAGATTTTTTTCCCCCCATGCGAATAAAAAAAAACAACAACTCGTACATAAGTTTAAAAATAAAAACAACATCGAAGCTAACAATGTTTAGCATCAACAACAAACAACAGTAAGCAACTTAGTAACTCAGTCGAATCAGACAGGGTTCCCCACTCTTGTGAGCATCCTTTGACTTTATGCAAAATAAAAAAAAATAGTTAAGAAACATTTGACCGGAGTTTATCAGCCTTTTTGTGTTGTTACCCTATTTCATATAGGCAGTAATGATCGAAAGCATAAGTTTTAATAGCAGATATCTTTGGGAACTGGTTTGTGTTCAAAACTACAATCACAAAGCAAAGGAAAATGCTTCGTGATCCCTTTTAGGATCGCTTGACCTGTGTGTTTATAAAAGAACAAAAAAATTCCTGATTTATTTTGTTACTTTTCGCAAGTTTCGCTACTATTTGAGACCATGCGTTCATGTTGCTTTTCAATTATTTTACGGTCAGCGTGATATTACGAGAATATATATTGTGTATACTTGTGGCGGCAAATCAGTTCATGTAATGCACCACTCTTTATACTTTTATTACACGTTTACAATTTTTTTTAATTAAATACACGCATCATCGTTTGTTTCTGACAGTTTCTGAGGCACACACTTTGAGAGTTACTGATTGGAATCGCTTATAACACCCGTATTCACCTCTCATCATCGGCGACATCAAAAGGGGTGATTCCACTCCCCGTTTGACCACTTGTCGGTTCTCTATCAGATGATTTGTAGAATTTCAACAAGTCTTTCAGTTTCTCCCTCCGTGTGACAGGCGAATAGAGGGCCGCCATCAGTTTGAACTTTTCCCACCGTTTCAATATTCAGTGTAACCTGTCAGCGATCATTCCTTGAATGTCCCCCCCCCACCCCCTCCACCCCCCCCCACACACCCATCCAACACTACGCTCCCTTTCCTCCCTTCTTCATTGTTCAGTCCTCTAAGTTGACCAGTGAGGTGTCACTGACGCGACCCTCGGGAGGAAACCCTTGTCCGCAAACAATCAAATCAGGTCCATGGTCAGATCCCGCACACAGGTGACTGTAGAGTCCACAAGTGACCGGATGAGATTTGTCTGTGTGTGTGTTTAATTGGCTGTTGAAAGAAAAGGGGTTTTGGGGGGGGGGGGTTACAGGATGAACTTGAAATTTATTCACACAATATGTGTGTGAGAGTGCATGCTTGTGTATGTTTGTATGGTCTGTTTGGTTTGAGAGTGCTTTTTTTTTAATGCTGAAACTTTTGACAATTTAACTTGATATAATTGGGAATTACGTATAGCAGTTGGATGGAACCATCGCTCCTATACGGGCTTCCGCCAGCTAATCCTGGCTCCATCTCTACTAATGGGGCCCATTTTATCACACCTAACCACCAGTAGTAATTTATGGCATATGGGGTGGATGGTCTTGCTGTGTAGCGCGCTCGTCAGTCAACCGGTTCGAACTTTAGTGAGAACCTTGCCGTGGCTACAGAAACAGATGAATTCTGCACTTCGTCGTCTGCCCCGATTAGCTCTTAGAAGCATTTTTACACCATCCCAATGGCATGGGCCCTTGGACTTGTGCTCAAGTTGCATTTCTTGCGACGGCCTTGCACTGAGGTTTTTAAATTCCATTGTTTGAATACAAACTGTACATTTCGCGACCCACCTTTAAGGTGTACTGTTTAGTTTTTCGGGACCAAACCCGAAAACTGATTTATTTCCGTGACCCTTCTGTAACGAGAATAGAAAGAAAATAAAAAGGGTCATTAATTATATATATATATATATATACAGAGAGAGAGAGAGACCCCCCACCCCCCCCCCCATTGTATTTTGCACATGAACAAACTGTTATATTTTAAACTTTTACACTTGTAATTATCGAAATATGGATTCTCTATCCATTAATACACATATACATTTTGTCGCGATTCACCTAAAATTCGTTTCAGATTCGCTGGGTCGAATCCCTCACTATGAGAGCCACTGGTTCAATTACAAGATATGGGTTCAAATAACCAGTGATGCTAGTTTAGCAAGTCCTCATTTCGTGCCGGCGTTCTATTATTTACCTGCCTTTAATGTGGATAGCCTGCAAGGGGGATTATATAACCGGGCCAGATACGAGTAACACGTCTTGATATAGGTATGTGAGACAACATCTCACTCAAATGATACAATTTAGCACTGAGAAAATGATATCACTGATCCATTATTTTATTGTGAGAGCCGTGAGTGACGTTTTTTATGTATTCAAATCTGTTACATTTTCTTTGAATGGTGAGCTCCGGGCAATAATGACATCCCCCATTCCATCGTCATCTACATGGACTTAAAAAAAAAAAATCAGGGTGCACAGGCGTACCTAGTGGTGAGGGAGGGGGGGTCCAAATTCGAAAGTCCCCCCGGGCCCCAGCTTGAGGAGGGCCCAAAAATTGTTTTTACATTAAGTATTAAGTACATTATAACATGTCATGTGTCAAAATGCAGGGGCCCCCAAATCACTAGGTTCGGCACTGCCAGGGTGTTAAACAAACGGAACAAACGTTTAATTAGTTATACACAGAGTCAACTAGACTTATCATTGAAATCTAAGTAGCCTACCATTCGGCATTCCTCAGAGCTGATTCCAAGTAAGGGCAATTATGATAATTGTCGGACATTATCTATTTATAATAATAATTTTTTTGTTAACCTTTGTAAATGTTTGTTATGACCTAAACTCGGTGGTCCCCAACCTTTTTCTCGTCAACGTTGGGTAATTTCACAGCGGTCCTCTTTGGGGGGGGGGGGCGTTGATTATTTAAATTTTAGATTGTTTTGATTTACAATGTCACTGCCGCTCACAGCCAGTCACAGCCGCTCAGCTCCCTATTAACCTCTCGTCCTTGGAAAGTCGCACAATTCCTAGAGAACTACAGCACAGTGAATACAAAGGAAACAATATAATGCACCGGTCCGCAGTCAGGGGACTGGGGGACCACTGCTATAACAAATGTGTTCTCGGCTGTGGTGGGCGTGTCTCCCACGTGTTGGGAAGGGCTATTAGCTTCTCCGTGTTTTAATTCAAAACATTTTGTGGGCTCTGGAACTAGATATGTGATCTCACATTTGTATATTATTTCACTTATCGGCCTGGACTATTCATAATTCCAGGCCTGTAAGTCCTTCACCCCCTCCCCCCCATCAGACCCTCCATAAATTCTAGGCCTTAAAGTCCCTTTCCCAACCACTCCTTCACTAATCACAGGCCTTTAAGACTCTCTTCCTCCAGGCCTTTTAACCCCCCCCCCCCACACCCCCACCGTGTAATGATATGATATAGGTATAAAACTACATGACTGTAATAATGTTATATAGGCTACACCCCGTCCAAAAACATCATCTTTAAAGCACTAAAATTTAATAAAATAAGTGTTGACCCCGAAAACAGGGGCTGGCAGTGTGGTTACTACAGATATTTACTTTGAGGGGTGAACTAATTTATTTTGAAAGTTGGAAAAAAAAGGGGATTGGGGAGGGGGGTACAACGAAATTTGGGTTTAGAAAATGTGGTTCATTGAAAAATAAAAAAAACATCTATAACATTGTACTTTGACTTGAATTCTACAAACATTTTGATAAAAAACAACATCTATAACATTGTACTTTGACTTGAATTCTACAAACATTTTGATAAAAAACAACATCTATAACATTGTACTTTGACTTGAATTCTACAAACATTTTGATAAAAAACATCTATAACTTTGTACTTTGACTTGAATTCTACAAACATTTTGATAAAAAACAACATCTATAACATTGTACTTTGACTTGAATTCTACAAACATTTTGATAAAAAAACAACATCTATAACATTGTACTTTGAGTTGAATTCTACAAACATTTTAATAAAAACATATAACAACAACAAAAAACTTAGAAAAACGTTTCCAGTTTTTTTTAAAGTCACAATCTATATACAGTATATACATACAACGCTAGTTTTGTACGGCTGAAATCTTTCGTCGGTCCGAGGAACTAGTCCAGGGTCGTCCATGCGTGCAATCGACGGAGAGCCCCTTTTCGGTTTGGTTTTTATGGTGTAAAAGATGCTATAAGGACACAAGATGTTATTACATGAACCATTATCTAGTGGGGAAACAGAATTATTCAACAATGGAAGGAAAATGTTTCATTGGGAGCCGCACACGACTCATCTTAGAGCAGCTTATGGCTCTGAGAGCCAAATTTGGCCACCAGTATACTAAGCGTTAAGATGCCCCGCCCACCCCCTCACCCTGTCCGGACATACATCATTGGACTTAAGTTTTTAGCCGTTGAGCTTTTAAACTACGGTCACACCGAGCAAAAAAGTTCCCGGGGGTTGGGGGGGGGGATGGGAGATCAAGTGTTGAGACTAATATTATTGATTTGTTTACTATTATGGCTTCATTCTAGCGGATTCTAGCCTTAAAGGCACTTAGTGTCATTTTTGTTGTTGCTATGTGTACGTGTGTTGCTCCACTGGTAGTTTTTTTTTTTTAAACCAACAACTTGTCTCTCCTAGGTGCTCTGGTTTCCTCTCGGTAATATTCGTGTTGTTTACGTTCACGGGGTGTCAGAGTTGGAAAAACAAAAACTGTACGGGAGTCTATTTCCTTGTTAGGCTGGGCATACTTCCTCTAAAAAAAAATCTGGCCAATTAATGGCGGCCCTGCCAAATTTACGCTAATATACTTTTTTTCTGCTTCTCATGGACAGGTTCCAGAGGTAACATTCATCTGGGAAATATTTATGATTGTCGAGGCTGAAAGGATGACTTAGTGTGTGTGTGGGGGGGGGGGGGGGTAACTTTGCTGTGTGTATGGGTGGGTGTCAGTTGAGATTTACATGCTATAGTACTGGATGTTCTTTTAATCATTCGGAATATCCCCAACTTCAGTGGTCATAGTTCACAAAGTCTGCCAGACAGTACGTGTCTATTAGGAGGTACATTTGCGTCACACACACCCCCCCCCCCACCCCCGGTCCTAATTATTGTATATTTACAGCATCCTTTAATGCTTAATCTGCCAAACTCCATCCCTTGCTCTGTACCTGTCAAGAGATGTGAGAGTCAAGAGTTGTAGAGAAAATAAAGGCGGGGGGGGGGGGGAGATTTTAATGTATGAGCAAACATTTCACTGGACAAAAATATCGCGATGCGGGGGATTTGTGATTTTTTTTTTTTTCGGAAATAGAAAAAAATAGTTTTTTAAATAAACTTGGGGGATAAAGATGGCCAGAAAAAAAAAAGGTAAAACAACAACAACAACAAACAAAACTGAATGACAGATACTCGTTAAAATGTTTGTACACCTTCAGGCTATTATTTCTTAATAACGGAATGTAAACCTCATGACACCAATGTTCCTCCCCCACCCCTCCCCTGTCAGGCCGCTATTTATTTACAAAACCAACGGTAAACGTAAAAAAAAAAATGGAATTAAAAACCATCCAGAAATATGCGGTATTGATTTTTTTTTTTTTTTAAAAAAAACCTTTTCATGGCCGATTAGAAACAAAATCAGTACTGAAATAAAGCAGTGATCATGACTAGACTACACACGAGTACACTTGGGTACATAACCACATTCAAGTAGACATGGGTACACACTAGTGCACATGGGTACACACTACACACTAGTGCACATGGGTACATAATATATACTAGTACATATGGCTACACACACAGACAATGTGAGTGAGACATGGGTTCACTAAGACTAAATATTATTGTGTTACGTGTTTGAGAATTAACTTGGTCCCTAGGTAAATCTCAATCTGGTAGTGTAAGCGCGCACTTTCAACATTGTTTACACGTTGGGTGAAGGGGAATGGAAGGGGGGGGGGCTGAAGCCCTCCTCATTGTGTGCAACGGTTCCTTCTTGCTGTCTGTTTCTTATCATGGTACTTGGTGACTTGCCATTTGTGTGTGTGTGTATATTGAGATCTGTACTTGTATTTTGGGACACTTACGACGTGCGTGTATATATCTTTACACTCCGTACATAAGTATGCATACTATCCGCGGTTGGATAATTTTTTTTTGTATCTGTAAAGCCTGTAAGCTTTATGTTGACAGCCCAGTCAACCGAGTGTGGAGCTCACTGTGTGAGATCTGCTGAAAGAATTGCTATCGCACCTGGCCTGAAGCCAGCCCACCCCCCCCCCCGCCCGCCCTTCCTTCATCCCAACACCACCCCACATCCTAAACAAGTACTGCATGTCAGGTAAAACCAACTCGCTGCTGATGAAATGGGGAAGGGCTGGGGGGGGGGGCTGCAGTCAGCGGGGAGTTGGCTGGTTAAGTAAAGAAACTGTTTTTTTTTTGGGGGGGGGGGGGGTATTTCTGATTGAAGAAAAAAAAGAAAGGGTTTGTGAGGTTAGACAGAAAAGTGTCAGACTTGAGGGAAGAGGTGGGGTTGGGTGGGGGATTCTCTGCTTTGTGCAAGTCTTGTTGTGTGCTAGTCTGTGGTGGACAAGAGGACTTTGTGTGGAGGGGAAAAAACAGGGGTGAGGGGGGTGGTGGTGTCTGGATCTATTGAGGTGTCATGAGCAGAATGAAAAATTGTGTAGGTAGGGGTGAAATAGGGTTTGGGTTGAGGGTGTTCTGTCTGAAAGTCTGAAAATTGGGGTAACTGGAGTTGGCCTCGGGGTATGAAGGGGCTCTGTTCAGTTCCCTTACCCGATGGAAGATATCAACTGGAAGTGATCCGAGTGCACTACTGTATTGGTTTGTGTGTGTGTGTGTGTGTGTGTGCCAGACCAGTATAGAAAGAAGCATTGAGTCCCTTGTATCAGTATTCCCCACCCTCACACCTTTCTTGGTCCTAAATGACCCTGTTGGAGGCTGGCTTTTTTTTTTTAATTTTATTGTACTAGTGAAATACAAAAATAGTTGTTAATGCATATATCTGTGCTCTTTTACACATGTATTCAAAATGTCAGCAGTAGAACACATATTAAAGACCATCTTTGGGGGCTTGGTTGTTTAAATTTGATTTGTTAGGAGGAGTCATCTTGAGTACAATTAGAAATTTATTTTTTTTTATTTGGGAGGTTTTACCTATAGTTTGTTTAATTATTCTTTGGAATGATTGGAATGTATGTAATATCATATCAGTTAATTTTTTCGGACCATTTTTTTTGTTGTGATATGTAATCTTTACTTATAAACATCTTGTTAATTTCACTTCCCTCAAAGATTTATTGTTGAAAAAAAACAAACAAATAAATTATGTCTGTGCTGTGTTAATGCTGATTCGGAAATAAATCATTTATAATTTGGAAATGTTTTTCTTAAGATAATGAATTTGAGAGGGGGTTTCAAAATAGTTTAACACAAAAGAAATGCCAGGGATTCTACATTGTTTATCAGGCTTATGGGATGCTGCATTCATAATGATTTTTGGATGTTGCTCCAGTTTATTTCATCAGGGAAATATTACATGACCTGTAATGAGACTAAAAAAAGCTACACAAAAATGGGTTTGTGACTTGATTGTATCTCCTCAACATGTTTTATTAAATAACATGTTGGATGTTGTTGTTTTATTATTCAACATGTTGGGTGATGTTGTTTAATTATTCAACATGTTGGGTGATGTTGTTTTATTATTCAACATGTTGGGTGATGTTGTTTTATTATTCAACATGTTGGGTGATGTTGTTTTATTATTCAACATGTTGGATGATGTTGTTTTATTATTCAACATGTTGGATGATGTTGTTTTATTATTCAACATGTTGGATGATGTTGTTTTATTATTCAACATGTTGGATGATGTTGTTTTATTATTCAACATGTTGGATGATGTTGTTTTATTATTCAACATGTTGGATGATGTTGTTTTATTATTCAACATGTTGGAATGATGTTTTATTATTCAACATGTTGGATGATGGTGTTTTATTATTCAACATGTTGGATGATGGTGTTTTATTATTCAACATGTTGGATGATGTTGTTTTAATTTCATTTTAAGTCTTCTGAGGAAGCTAATGTTCTGAGCCTTCTATACTGTCACAACATACGTGGGATATACATAGATCAGCAGTCAGTTTAATTCATGTTGCTATTCAGTCATGAATATGTACTACTTGATATTCAACATGTTTTCACTAGAAAAATTTTGAAAATAAAATACAATAGCAGTTTTGGAGCTCCAGTACATTTGCCATTGATTACTTACACTTGTAAATGAAATGACTATTTATGAAATTGGCTTCGTTTATAGGTTCGGCTGACCCTTACTATCTACTATTTGCCTAGTCCATAGGAATATCCCAGATAATAGATGTGAAAAGGTCCCAGATCTAACTCAAGTGTAGTTTTATCTGGTCCTGGAGGATTCAGCAGCTGTAGATTTTATCTATGATGATGCTTCCATTTACTGGTCAGATGAAATATTATCTTCGAAGTCATTAACATGGTCTACCTCAACAACACAAAGAATCATACAATGGTTGTGAATGTTGGTGTAGGCTCCCCCGATGGACTGGCTTGTGACTGGGTTGGAAGGAAGCTCTACTGGACAGATTCTTTGACTAACCGCATAGAGGTCAGTGATCTAGATGGAAAGCATCGCAAAGTTCTTTACTGGCAACATATAGACCAGCCAAGGGCCATTGCTTTGGATCCAGAAAATGGGTAAAATTCACTTGAATCATTTAAATTATTATCAATTCTTAACTTGTTAAGTCTTGTGTTAGTTGTATTCTATCTCATGTTTCATATTTTGAAATTTCTGATTATATTGAACAGAAAAATGCAATTATTGTTATGCATTGTTTTCCAAGATTTTAAACATAGAAGTTTAATTTATATTTAGTCATTTTCTAACGATTGTCTTTTTCTAAACTTGTGAGGACTTTTTTTTTAAACATTACTTTTTATGAATCGTATGCAGAAAAAATTTTAAATATCTTCCCAGTTGATTCCTTAACACGTCCTTTAGTAGAAGGGAAATTATTATATTAGATTTGAAAAATATTAGATTGATGGTGGTACAACTATAAATGAACATGGCAAAAATGTTGATCCTGAATTTAGCAAATTTAATTTGGATGTCAGTATTACTTGCTGTGACTATATTTCTAATTTTATCACACTTGTTTTGAAACTGAGCTGAGAATACTATTTGAATTTCAGTTATATGTATTGGACCGACTGGGGAGAGACGCCCAAAATTGAAAAGGCTGGCATGGATGGAAATCAAGAGACCAGATCTGTCATAATAAAGGAAAATATTATGTGGCCAAATGGATTAACGATTGATTATGAAGCGTCAAAATTGTACTGGGCGGATGGCAAACTTGGTTATATTCACAGGTCAGTATTGAAAATGAGAAATGGATTCTGTTTTAATGTCATTAAATTTTTGAATTGTTAATAATAGCGGTCATTGACAACTATTTCTGTATTAGCATTTTCACTTTGTCCTGAAAAGTTTCCAAGATAATCTGACAATGATAAACAGGTGATTGAGACATATCTCCCAGTGATTTGTGACCTCACTAAGAGAACTACAGATGCAAACAGTCATTTAAAAAAAAATTTTGTATAGCACTCAAAAATAATTCATTTCACTCTCATTGTCTATATATTTATAATTCTCTTCATCGCCCAACCATGCGGGACACCACCACGTGGCAAGACGCAAGTCTATATATAGATAGATTAGTCGCGATTGCGGAATTCCCGAATACGTCAAAGCAAGCAAGACGCATTCAACAAACGTTCAACAACTCGAATTGTTTTCTGAATTCTTTGTGCTGCTGTTTTGAGGAAAATCCAGATTAAGTAAATTTTATAATAAGATGATAAAAAAATATCACAGTGTTTAATGAGCAATTAAAAATGAATGATAAAATATATTTTGTTTGATTGCGTATTTAAAAATAATTAAAGTAATTATATTGATAGGGCGGCATATGCTACGCCGCGAGATGACTAGTTTCAAATAATTTAAAACAATAGCTTCCTTACCACTTTTTCATGCCTTGATGAAAAAAAAAAATCATAATTTTTTATTCCATAAATGTTAACTAAAAAAAAAGTTGATAAGGGTAAAATGTTCATACAAACATAGAGATCTTAGTTTTTTTAGGGTTGCATTTTTTTAAAGCCATGTTGATTACTTATAGTTATTTTGTCTCCCACAGTTGTGATTTTGATGGAAGTAATCGTCGTTCAGTTATAGATGGGTCACTGCCTCACCCTTTTGCTTTGACCCTCTATCAAAACCAGCTGTACTGGACTGACTGGACAAATAAGTCTGTGAGGACCTGCAACAAATTAACTGGGACAGACTGCACTATTGTCTTGGACCAGCTTTATTCTCCTATGGATATACATGCCTTTATGAGGAGCAGGCAACCTAAAGGTAGGAGTTCAGATCTCAATTTTTAAAATGTTTACAACATTTTTTTGTGTCCTATAAAACAACAGCATATGTTGAGAAATTTAAAATAACTGTTCGGATTCACCTTACTGAGATATAATTAGTTTTATACAATGTCATAATGAAAACTAGCTTATAGACTTACTCTATGAAACTCTGTTTATACAGGGGTCCAGGGAGCATTCTCTTCTCCTAAAGCACCCTCAGATAGCTGAAAGGTTGAATACCCCCATCTTTCAACACGCCTTTTAAATTATGCTTTTTTTAATTTTAGGTAAACTAAGATAAGCTAATAATGCCTATGGTAATTATGTGTTTTATCAATTAAGAAACAGAACAATTTAAGTAAATTTAAAAAACAACCAAAAAAACATATTAATGCAAAGAAATTATTTTTTCCAGGCTTGTTTTAAAAAATGTAAATACAGTAAAACCTCCGTTTAGGAGTAACTTTGTTTACAAGTGTTTCGCAAGACAAGCAACATTTTCAAATAAAATTTGCCTTGATATATGAGCAATGCCTTGCAAGACAGACAAAAATATTCTTAAATAAATTATAACTGAGTATATGAGCTAGGTCTTGCAGTATGAGTATCACATATTAGCTTCTATTTTTGAAGAGGTTTAGGAAATCACTAACCTACTGATAATTCTTCTCTCCTATGCTCGGTTTCACTCAGCGTGCTTCACTTGTTGTATAGTCAACATTTCTTGACTAAATTGTTGTAACTGTTGAGATTTTGTAGTAACTGTGACAATAACCACCATGAAGAAAAGTAGGCCTCACTTTAAATAAAATAAATGTATAGATGTATAAAATGTTGGAAACCTTATATGAGTAGGCCTAAAGAGTGGTAATGCGACCAATGAATCTGTTTAATACACTACTATGTTGAATTTTTGTTTATTTTGAGCGAATGGGTATCTATATACATAATCATCTAACATAGACGGTGGTTCGACCGACCGACAGACCTTCACACCGTGCGGTGTATAGGATGTTCATGGCAATAAAAGCCACATGTCTGCTCGTTACAAATACACGGCGCCGCACGAGTTGAAAGCATACATCGCTAAAAAAAAAAGTCTGAGTTCTACGTCATACCTTCGCGGAGTTAAAAAAAAAAAAAAAACGCGCGTCATCGACCGTCTCTATAAAAATAGTCTGGGGAATTCCAAAATTATAGAAACTAAAAAGAGACAATTAGGGGTTGTCGGTTTTTATAAACCGGCGGCGAAAAACCGGTTTTTTGACGAAAGTCGAAGCATTCGACAACCGGTTTTTTTGGCTTTAAAAGCCGGTTTTAGCTTAGAACTTAACAAATTGCAAAAAATGTTGAAACTGTGACTTTCCAATGAACTCCCTCCTCAGTCCGACCTGTGTACATTGGCATTGATAGAAAGTAACTGTTGAGCGATACAAAAGAGAAGGCGTGCCCAAGTGGTAAAGGGGTAACTTGAGGATTGGATGGAGGTGGAGGGGACGGTATATACACATTGAGAGATTTATTGCATCCGTTTCCTCGACCTGGAATTAGGGCTTAATTCAAGTCGTTAACTAATTCCACAAAACAACCGATGTTTTTTTTTAGCGCACGAATTTAGTGTTGACTTGCGGGAAGTATACAACTTGAAACGGGGGGGGGGGGGATATATAATTGGTGCCTCCCTAGCTCATTACTAAACAAAAGACAGAAAGGGTTTTTTTTTCAAGTTGACTGAATTATGTTCGCCATCCAACATCTCCACCACCACCACCAACCAGTCTAACCTAAACAAGGCATTCACATGGCAGGACCGTCCTACAGCAGTTGTAATGACTGGTGTAATTAATACATCTCAGGAATGAGAGGGGGTAGACAATTGTATGAAGGGAGGGGCGAGGAGTTGAACATTGGAGGAATGTTTTTAAACGGGCACTCGATGTGAGTCCATGGAGGTGCAGGTGTGTTTGTGTACTGTGTCACATATATAGATAACCTTAGAAACTTATACAGAGGATGAGTGAGAGAGAGAGGGGGGGAAAGGCAGAAAGTGAATACCATGAGTAGAAAGAACCGTAATATCTATAGACTATATATATAAATAAGCTCTATACTGATGTCTACATCACAAAGGCTGATTTCAGAACTGGTCTGTGTGCGGCAAACCAAACCTCTTGTCTTTGACAATATAATATAAATGAAACGTGAGAAACAAAGGTCATGATAGAAATGTGTTTAGTTATAAAGCAGTTTAAATGAATATATAGGTACCCAGTAGACAGTAGTAGTATTTTTACTGTCATATTGATATTTTTTTTCTTGTATTTATTGTTTTATGTAAAAATTGGTTGACTTAATTACATTATCCTTCATTCTTTCTCATACACGTTAATTAAATACTACATACATTAAAATAATTATTGCTAGAATGCTTAAAATATCCGTTATTTCACTTATTTTATAGTAAAACCAAAAACCGGTTTTCGCCGGTTTTTTGAGAAATTGACCTTCGACAACCGGTTTTTTCAAAAGTCGGTTTTTGTATAACCCCTAGAGACAATGTATGCTAGATGAGAGCATGTTTGGTGTGCAATTTTTTCATTAAATGAATCTTTCTTGAATAAAAATGAAATGCTGGGGAATTCTAAACACAACAAGGATTTCTTATTAATGAATTAAGATTTTTAATGGTTGCGGAAAGGGGGGGGGGAGTCAAGCAGGCGATTCGAGATGCAACACTGCTATTTTTTTAACCTCAAGTCTCTCTTTTTTTTAAATATGTCATGTTAAACATGATAAATTATAAAAAAAGAACTGTTGGAATGGGGGTGTAGGGTTGGGAAAGCAGCGTTTAACGGGGGGGGGGGGGGAGGTAGGGAGAAGTGTAACATGGTATTGTTAACAGGATTTGTTGTATGTACATTGAGACCCACTGCAATTCAAGCATGTCTTGAGTGAAAGGGGGTTGGCGGCCGGGGGAGGGAGGGAAGGGTGGGTGTGGGGCTAAGTGGAAGAGAATTGGAAATAGAAGAAATAGTTGGATGTTAGATTCAAAGTTTAATGGTCGGGGGTTGTTTTTGTTAAGATTCTATGCCTATAATGAGGATTATTTTCTTTGGGATGAACTATATAAAATATGAACTTATTTGATGTATTATTAAGTGTCCCTTAAATGTGTTTTGGCTACAATAATCTGTTCATGTCCTTTGGGGCCACTTCGAGTAGACAGACATGCTATTTTTGTATATAGACTGATTGTTAAAGCGCTCGAATATATATCACCATTTTCAACTCCAACTGCGTGCCTAATAGCCGGTCCGGGTACCGGGCCTGTTCAGCTAGTATATATATATATATAGCAAAACCTCAAACTATCAATTAGAAATTTTCTGTTCTAAATTGTAATGACCTTAGAAATGAATATTTTAGATTTTTTTCCCCTAGTTACTTAAAGAAGAATGCAGTTGCATTACATCATTATTATTTTGTTTCCATTGATTAGAATTTGAAAAGAAGATAGGTCATATTCAAAATTTTTCTGATTTCAAAGAGAGGGCTGCTTTAGCGCACATTAAGCCTTGCGAGCTAGGTCATGGGGACAGTCAGCATGTATAATCCGCATCTTTCCAGGTTCATTATTTGATGATCTCTTTCTTTAAGCTTTTTTTTTTTCAACAGCACAGCCATCATTCTAGACTATCTTCTGTGTATCTATTAAAAGAGTTACATTATAAGTTATGTTTTTGCAAACTTAACTTAAATAGACTTTATTTAGTCATCCTGCCTGATATTCAGTCAGAGATCTTAGAACTAGCTGTTCTCCTACCTTAATTTCCCCCCCCCCTATCTTGTAGTTCTCTTTTTTTTTTCAAGCCGTTTGATGTTCATTATCTGATTGTACACCTGTAAGAAGAGCTTCGTGGTAACTGTATCTTCTTACCATGTCTTTGATCATTAGACCTTGAATGAGTTTACACTTGTGTGTGTGGGGTGGATACGGTTAATAGTCGTTGGTATAAATAGGCCTTTTGTGTTTATTCAATGCAGTGTTGCATTTTTATGTTTTAATGTATCTTAAAGTGACAAAATTAAAATCATGAGACCCCCATGTGGTAGGTCATAGAGTTAGTAACACAGTTGAAGATTGTGTAGAGCTAGCACATAATTTCTGCAATCTTTAATATTCTAAGCTATTCTCTTGCACCCACATATGACTATGTTGACTGGTACAATCCCCACGGGCTAAAAAATACTTGTGCTCACTAAGATTTGAACCAGAAGATGTTCAGATTAAAAGCCACAAGCAATGTATCATGGCCTCTCTGTTCTGTAATGTTAAATATTTTTACATTAATAAAAAATACAAATCATTGTGTGATGCCGATGAAAAGGGTGTGTGTTCAAATGAAATACATTCTCATCAAAGTCAAATACATTTTCATATTTTAATTTGAAACATATTTTCTACGTTCTTTGCATTCTGACTGCAGATTTTATCAAAATGGGAGGTAATTGGTATTATTTGTTCACTCACATATATTGAAAAAAAAAAATTCATTATTTGTTGTGCTTCATGTTAGTGAAATTATTATGGTGAAATACATTAAATGTTTTTCTGGTAATAGAAAAAAAAACCTTTTAGATGTTTTCTTTATTTATCGTAAAGTGATGTTGTCTGAAAGCCTATTTTTTTTTTATTTCTTCTAAGTGGTATTACTATCTTAAACATAACATATTGTAATAATTTAAAATAGAATTCAGTATCTTAACTATGCAGAATTGTTTGATAAAAAAAAAAGTAAATTTTTATTGAATGTGAAATTTAATTTTTCATCTAATTTTTTTAAAAACTTATGGCATTGAGTGTTTGAATAATATATAATATTTATTAAAGTCGTACATATCAAGCTATATTTTATTTATATTTTTTTGAAAGTGATGATCTTGTATAGTTCTAACATCTTAAAAATATTTTCCTTGTTTTTATATCATTTCACTTAAAATGTCTTGTGGATTTCTGGAGATATTTTTATTTATTTCTCATAAAAAGGTCGAAACATGTGTGGCTTGAATAATGGAGGATGTTCTCATCTGTGTCTTTTATCTCCTCTGCCACCATTTTTCACCTGCGCTTGTCCTACTGGCATCAAACTTTTTGCTGATAACAAAACCTGTGCCCAAGGTGAGCAGTAGATGTTAAAAAATTCATTTTATGTACTAGTAAGTTATAAAGTTCCCTTAGCTGTTGAGGGCCAAGGGGGCAGATAAAGTATAAAATGTATCTGTTTCTGTAGCCATGACATATTAAGGAATTGTATGGCTAGTACAATGTCCAGCTGCCATACTTCCACACTTAAGCTGGGTTGACTTGGGGACTTTTATTTGGACCTGCAGTGATTCCCATGATTCTCACAGATGATTGACAGCCAATTGCTGTATACCTCTTGACCACCCATTCCCATATTTTTTATATACTACTAACGGTGCACCTGGTGTTGTGTAGGAAGATGGATTGCCACATTCAGTTGAAACATTTCACAGTAACCATTAGAGTGATGAGGCTTGTTAGTGCATAAATTAGTGCTAATCTGAGACACCTAAAGTGGTTAGAAACAATCTACATTTCATTTGTTACAAATTACATTTTACCGAAGACTTTTAATTTATTCGTGATAAATTTGTATAACTTTAATTGTTTTTCTATGTTTAAATCAAATCTAGGCTATATTAAGATAAAATTTTGGGTTTTTTTTTCTTCTGTTGTGTGTTTTTTTTTTTATTGAGAATAATGATGTGGACTAAATTCTGGTGTATTGTTTGTAGACAGTACTACTGCTTAAATCCACTGTCCTTAAATATCACATTTGGTATTCTTTATCATCTGTTCTATGAAGCATAGCAAGCTTTAAGTATCTAACTAAAAAATTTTTTGAATAAATCATAGTATATATAGAAATTAGTGAAAAAAAATTTCACTGCGTCATTTAGTTAATAATTATGCCTATGAAGATGCACATCTGCTATATTCTCATTCACTGAAGTGGTCTATTTTCAGTAATGATTTTTGATCTCTCATTGATATGTTAACATACAGAAGTTACATTTACTTATACCGCATAGAGATTCATACTCTTTTAAACTGACTACCTGTTTAGCATAATTATTTCAAAAAGAGTATTATTCTTTCTGTTATTTCTTGGCAGGTCCAGAAAAGATGCTCTTATTAGCGAGACGATCAGATCTGAGGAAAATATCTTTAGACACTCCTGATCACACAGATGTGGTGCTACCACTGCAGGATGTTCACCATGCCATAACATTAGATTACCACATCTCAACTGGGCTAATCTATTGGACTGATGATGAAGTGGGCAAAATAAAGAGAGCATATATGAATGGATCAGGTACTTGTATATGTACATACAGAAGACCTAAAGCAAACACACTCTAACAGAAAGAGTTTTCAGATTTATTAATATATCTATTTAATCTATTTTTCATCTCTCTCTCTCTTCATATATATATATATATATATATAGATATATATATAAACTAAATAATCTAGCAAAAGGCTAGTTGTGTTTGAAAATTAAGCTTCATTTAAGAAGTTGTTTTTTTTTTTTAATATAATTTTGAGAATAATAAAAAGACTCTTAGCGAGTTTGATAATTTAAATTTTAGATGGTAGTGTACGGCTTATGCCATTTGGATTACAATAAAATAATGTATTTAAAAAAAAAATAACTTGTGTTTAACAGGGGAAGAAGCAATTGTCAGTACAGAAGTGGGTAACCCTGATGGTCTGGCAATAGACTGGATAGCAAAGAACCTCTACTGGACTGATACTGGAACAGATCGTATAGAAGTTTCTCGACTGAATGGCTCATCAAGAAAAGTTCTTATTTCTGATGGCCTTGATCAGCCAAGAACCATCTGTCTTGATCCTGCTGATGGGTACATTAAAATTTTTTATTTCCTTCTGCATTTGTTTATACAATTTAGTATGTGTCGTAGATATGTTTTGTGTTTGTTTGACTTGTCACGTGGTGAGTGTGATCGTGGAGAATGAATGGGTGAAAGGTTAGAGTTAGAAAGATAGTGATTGGTTTGTTGTGGTCAGATGACAGGATGGACTATGATGGCGAAAGAGTGAACTCTGATGGCTAACGTGGAAGGTGGATGATCGTATTGTTGCTGAAGAGATGTAGTACTTTGTGGTAGATTAGATCGTAGAGTTGCTCAATGGAGATTGTACTGTGTTGATGGATTTTTTAATATTATTCTTTATTATTATTTGTGTTGTAAAAAGTATAATAATAAATGTTGACTATGGATCACTCATTGTCTAATTTATGAGTGAATGGTGGAAAGCAATGATCATGACAATTTAAGGTTATGACAGTATGTAACTTTCCAGAACACAGTTTGAATCAATTTTATCTTCACCAGAAAAAGCTATAAAATGTAGATTTTATTTGTAATTAATAAAAAAAATAAATAAAAATTTCAATCTACAGATACATGTATTGGGCTGACTGGGGATCAGTGCCTGCAATCGAAAGAGCATTTTTGGATGGCACCAACAGAACTGTGATTGTGTCTACTGACCTCACCTGGCCTAATGGCCTCGCTATAGATATAATTGAAAGACGTCTGTACTGGGGGGATGCCAAAATTGACTGTATTGAAGTGGCAGATTTGGATGGTGGCAACAGAAGGGTTCTGGTTTCACAGAACCTGCCTCATATATTTGGCTTTGCATTGTTGGGTATGCTACCTTTGTTGTGGTTTAATAAATATAAATTTTATTATTTCATATCTAATTTGGATTTTAAAATTTCATGGAAACGCATGATTAAAACGGTAGATTAATTGACAAAAATTATGTCATTTATTATTTGCATTCAAACAAGTTTGTGATTATATTCCTGTGACTGCCAAATGTGTCTCATAGAGCTGCATGCAGTATTTTCTTTTAGTTAATTATGGCTCCCTTTTGAATCATTTTGTTTACTTATACATTAGTAATTAGTAAATCACGTTAAATTGACAATGGTGTGGCTCTTTATAGACTGTCCACTAAAAGAAAAAATATCTAAATGTAACTTTATCTACCTTTTTTGTGGCTACCCCAGTTTTATCAAATTTGCATAATTAACTAGTCTGTTTAGTTTACAGAAATATTTTCGTAACGGTTGCATTAGGCATCAGCCTTTAAATCCATGAAATCATTTATTCAGCCAATTGCTGCTCATTTTTTATTGGCAGCCAGAAACAGAAAGAGACTTAAGAAATGGATTTTTGTAGCAGGAATATTTTTTTATCCTTTTTTGGGTAAAATTAACACATTTAGGGGTTGCTTTATCATACACATTTTTGTACATGTAAATGACATGTTAATGGTGATTAATTATCACCCCTTAACCTTATTGATTGGCTAATACCAACATTCTTAACGATTTTGATATAATACCCATTTCCCTAAACTTCTGCTTCTGAAAAGACTCCAGGTTTCAGTACATAGAGCTAGCAGACTAAATGGAAAGTTTAAAAAAAAAAAAGAAATTGAAAGATTCTATTTAACAGAATCTTTTAAGGGATTTGAAATTAGGCTTAAAAATATGATGCACAACTAATTTAAAATGTATTTCTTCTTACAACAGATATGTTTGTCTTTTTTAAATTCCAGATGAGTATATCTATTGGACTGACTGGCAAGGCCGTTCTATTGAAAGAGTGAACAAATACACTGGTCTGAATAGGACAATCATCATTGATCAGTTGCCAGATTTAATGGGTTTAGTTGCTGTTGACATCAACAGACCAAATGGTTAGTCCATTATTATTACAGCTATTAACTTAATCTGTTTTCCTACAAATATTTTGAGATCATTTTTTCATCAACTTGTTTGGCTACATATGCATGTCTTGCAGCATAGATTAAAAACTGAATAATGAAAAAAAGTGTTTTTTTTTTTTTTCCTTCTTTTTTTGTAGGTACTAACACATGTGCTGAAAATAATGGTAACTGCAGCCATCTTTGTCTGTATCGACCCCATCCGTTAAACCACATCTGTGCTTGCCCTATGGGATTGGAACTTACATATGATGGTCATACGTGTATAGTGCCTGTGGCTTTTCTTCTGTTCCCCGGGCACTCAGACATCCACAGAGTCTCCCTCCTTACCAATCAGCAGAGCCAAGTCATTCCCATCCCAGGAACACAGAAAGCCACTGCCATTGATTTCGACATTTCAGATGGCAGAATATATTGGACAGATGTAGAATTACAGGTTTATTACTTTTTCTTTATTTAGAAACTAAAATTTACCTTTCATAATCATTAATATCTCAGTTTATAACGGTTTGTTTTTATGTTTAATAATTTTTTATTTTCATTTTCAGCATATCAGCAGAGCATTTATGAATGGTAGCTCAGCTCAAAATATTATTCAGTTTGGTTTAGATTCTCCTGGAGGGATGGCAGTGGATTGGGTGGCACATAACATTTATTGGGCTGATACTAAAAAGAATAGAATTGAAGTTGCCAGATTGGATGGATCATCAAGAAAAGTTTTGGTTTGGAGCAACTTAGATGAGCCAAAAGCTATAGCTGTAGATCCTCCAAATGGGTGAGTTTTGGTGCAGGAATAATGAATCATCTATCATATCACCTCATTCCCTACCATGGAATGCAAGTTGCTTTTCAAGATTGTTTTTTTTTATTACTTAAATTTGACTTTTTAGACAGACTACCTTCAAATACAATTTAAAAGCAAATTAAAATTTGAGTATTAATGATGTTTTATAATTAAAGTTAAAAATATCGAAACAAAGCGATTTTACAATCACATTTTTTGTGTGTTTACAGGTCGATTATTTTCTTTTCCCTATACAATATAGCCATGTGGTTGGCGCTGGCCTATCTGCAAATTAAAACAAAATTTTTTGCTGTTCCTTTTTGCTTCACTTTCAGTTTGGAATTGAAATATGTTGTTCAGAATCAATTATAGATTACATTTCTCGTTTTCATTGACCACCCTTACCACAGAGACTGAACTAAAATTGTTAGAATAATTTCGTTTACTTTTAATAAATTCTTTTCTTTAGAAGTTGATACAAGAAAATCCATATTTAAATAAAAGATATAAATATAAAATAAAATACTAAGTTATAGGGGTGCAGCTTGAAGGTTGGCTAAGAAAATTTGCAGCCACACTTAGAAAAATGGTGCAGTAGAGAATGAGTTAAATATTAAATATTTTGGGCAGATGTAAGTTTAGACTTTGTCTGAAAACCATTGTCAAAAAATACTGTATAGTAAATGAAGAATGAACCTAATAGATGCTTATTATTACCAGGTACATATATTGGACAACACTTAAAGATGATCAAGCTCTGGAGAGGGCTCACCTGAATGGAACCAACAGAAAAAAGCTATTGACGAAAATTGGACGAACTCAGGATTTAACAATAGATTATGTTGAACGTAGATTGTATTGGACAAATCTAGATAACCACAGCATTGAGTCTTGTGATTTGAATGGTATGTACATTTTTTTCTTGTTTTTTCAAGGCCCTAAGTTAGTTTTCCAGTTAGGTTATTATGCACAAGGAAATTTCTTTGCTTGAAGTGTATTATTAAAACTTTTTTTTTTTTTTGCTAAGGTCATGACCATCGTATGGTAGTTCAGTCAGACATCCAGCAACCCATGGGCCTGAGTATCTATCAGGATTATGTTTATTGGACTGACTTTAACGCCAAGACTATAGAAAGGGCCAACAAAGGGAATGGATCGAACAGAACGTTAATACAGGAAAATGTTGACTTTGCTATGGATCTCCTTGTGTTTCACAATTCCAGACAATTTGGTAGGCTATTAATTATTTTTTTGTTAATTAAACTAACACATTTCTTAAAAAAGGAATTATGCTACTTAGCAAATTAAAAATAATCCCATTTTGAAAAGCACAGTCATTTAACAGTTGGTATTTCTATTAACAGGAACAAATGCTTGTGGACAGAACAATGGGGGCTGTTCACATCTTTGCTTAGCACATCCTGCGAATGCATCAAATACTACCCATCACTGTGCTTGCCCTACCCACTACACACTTAACAGTGATCGTCTTACTTGCTCAGGTTGGCATTAATCATTTGTAGTTTTTTTTTCTGCAAAAATTTTTTTTTAATATTTCACTAGCATTAAAATTAAATAGTAATGTTATTAAATATTCACCTTTTTCTTTAAAAGTGATTATCATTTTGTGAAGCATTTTTAAATTTAAAAACTACAGCTGTGTTTTGATATCAGGAATTAGTTGGAAAAACTCACTTAATTTTAACAATTATCATTAATGGTGCATTATTTTACAAAAATAAAGCCCAATCGCCAACATATTGTATAAAAGTTGATTTCTGGTGCATTGTGATAGATTTTACATAAATATTGTAATCATCATTATCAAATGTGGTCAAAACAGTAGTTTTATTCACTTTCAGTGCAGTTTACTATTGGTCTTTCTTAACTGTGTAATTTTATTATCTGATTTCTTTAGTTTATTATTTGTACTTGTAATGTATTTTCAGCTCCAAAGCAATACTTGTTGATTTCTACCAAAAATACTACAATACGTCTTGTGATAGATGTGGACAATGCAATTGATTATCCTGAGGTTGTTTTGCCAATTAATGGCATGAAAAATATAAAAGCTATAGAGTATGATCCTGTAGGGGAGTTTTTCTATTGGATAGAAGGAAAGCAGAAGATCAGAAGAGCTCATGATAATGGAACAATGGTAACTTACAGAAGCGAATGGTGTACTCTATTAATATGTTCAATTAATTTATATAAAACTTTATGTTCTCTGTCTTCCCCCAAATCCCCATTTCTCTTTCTGTGTTCTGTTCAGTTAAATACAACTGTTGTTTCCATTCCAGATCAGCACATTTTTGACAGACTCTGAAAATATCTTCCAACCGTATGACATTGCCATTGACCCTTATGCCCGTACCCTTTATTGGACCTGTCAGGTTAATAATGTCATTAATGTCACTCGCATTGGCAATGTCAGCATACCTATTGGTGTTATTATGTCTTCAGCAACTGGATTTAAGCCTAGATCTTTAGTGCTCTACCCAGAGAAAGGGTTAGTGACAAGTATTTTTTTATTGTTAATATGTTTGTAATTAAAAAATAATATTTTGTTGGAAATGCTGCCGTGTTAATGAAGAATATTAAGTTTATATTATTCATCTCTAAAGGATTCCATCTTGAAAATTATATAATCATTTGTTGTATGTCACCAAACTTTCTTTTAACAGGAAACTGTTTTTCACCAACATGATCAGCTCCCCAAAAATAGAAGTGGCATTAATGGATGGATCAGAGAGACACGCACTATTTGACAACAATTTATATAATCCCCAGTCTCTGACTATTGACACTAAAGAAAAAAATTTGTATTGGGCAGATTCTAATTTGGGTCGCATTGAATTATCTGATCTAACTGGTGGGAATCGACGTGTTTTGGTAGATACTCATGTAAGTCAATAAAAAATTAAATTGTTTAAAACTAAATTGTTTAAAATTTTAGTACTATTTTGGTTTAAGTTATATTAATAAAATGTGTTGCTACTTTTAAAAAGGTCTAGTTTAAGGTAAAGTAAAATAAGATATGAATAGAAATTTCATAATTTTGACTCATGCTGTTTAAAAAAGTTGTTTAAAAAAAAAATTTCAGACTAAAGCATAGAAATGTTTTTTTTAATCTATATTTTGTAACTCACATTTAATTACTTGTTTTCTAAAGGTTGCTAATTCAAGAGGCTTGGCTGTGTTTGGAAAGTTTCTTTACTGGTTAGGGAAGGAACAGAACTTTGTGGAAAGAATCCACAAGAAACAAGGTACCAAACGCCTCTGGGTGCGAGGCCGTGTTGCCGGCCTTACAGACATGATAGCAGTGGAGCATTCCATCTCTGCTTCCTGGCATCCCTGCTTTAACAACAGTGGTGGATGTTCACACATCTGCTTCATTACGGAAGACAGGAAAGTTCGCTGCTCTTGTCCTGTGCATCTGGTGCTGAAATCAGATAAACAGACCTGTGCTGAGCCACCAACGTGTGCAGCAGACATGTTTAAGTGTCATAGTGGCGGTGTTCAGTGCATACCTTTGGTATGGAAATGTGATTACCATTCTGAATGTGAAGATAATTCTGATGAAAACTATTGTGCCCCTTGCAGCTCGAATCAGTTTAAATGTGCAAGTGGGCAGTGTATAGATAAAAAGCTTAAATGTGACGGCAGGATAAATTGTGATGATGAATCTGATGAAAAAGATTGTTGTATTGGAGAAAACTGTGAATGTGCAGACTGCTCTAAATCTCAGGAGTGCAAAGATTCAAATGGAAATTTGTGTCCTAGTAAAATCTCAGCTGCTAGTCCCAGCAAAACCTCCAAAGATTACACAATCGCCATAGTTGTTGTTGTTGTCTTCTTGTTGGTTGTGATTGGGCTCATATTAGTTTGCAGACACAAATCTAACAGAATGCCATTGGATGAAGACATAGGCATGGTGAAGAAACCATTGAACCCGCAAGTGTCTTCTATTCAAGAAGGCTCTTCCAGCCCACAGAATACCCTAAGTAGAGGTAAATCTCAGGCAACTGGGATATCAATGGGTTCTGGATCTGGTCCCCCTTATTATGATAGAAATCATGTGACAGGGGCGTCTTCTAGCAGTTCGTCAGTAACTCACTATCCACAGGAGACTTTAAATCCCCCACCTTCACCTGTAACAGACAGATCTGTCTACACAGCTCCCATTGGAGACATCAACATTTCCCTCAATAGCTTATCCTCATCAGTGCAGAGATCTGGTGTGGGCAACAACGGAGGAAGTGGTAAACGGCGCATGCATCACAGGAGGCACCATCATCACCATCACCACCATCACATTCCTCCCCCACCGACTACACCTTGCTCCACTGATGTCTGTGAGGATAGTGAGCCTTACTATCAAACAATACCGCTTCATACCTCAACGCCATCAAACAATAAGTACAGCAGTAGATCACGTTCACGATCATCAAGGTCGAATGCCAAAAAATTCAAATACTATATTAATAGTTCAGCCATGGAATTAAACTATGACTCTGATCCATACCCCCCTCCCCCAACGCCTAGAAGTCATTATTTTTCAGACGAAGTTAGTTGCCCTCCTTCTCCGTCTACGGAACGTAGCTTTTTTAATCCTTACCCTCCACCCCCTTCACCTGTGGCGAATTCGGACTGCTGATAATGTCAGTGTGTACAGTGGATGCTTACTGAGTATTTAAAGGAGTACGTCAGTCATTATGAGTGAGTGTGTGTTGACGTGACTCACTAAACATTTGATATGTCACAGACATATGGACACTTGAAGCTTTAATTTCTGTTTGCTTGTCTTAAGATGATTTTGAAAAGAACAAAAAAAAAAGAATTTGGAATGAATGTTTAGCACTTGGCAGCAAGATGAACAAATACTGTTCAGATGAACAAATACTGTTCAATTATTTTTTTTTGTAATCATTTATAACAAATGGCACCAGTTGTAGAGGTTGTATTTGTATAATTATTTTTTTTTTGTAGATCTTGAATGAAGGATTTGTGAAAATTATTAAATTTTGATCCTGTTTCAACCTTAATATAATTAGTAACAATTTTAAAAGATGGTGATTAGCTATAATGTACATTTTTCATCAAGGAATCAAATCTATACATGTTTTTTTCGAACAATTGTTTTCACTGTTTGAATTTGAGAACTTATGTACAAGCAATAAAACAGTGCCCAAACATAAACTCTGTATCGGCAGTGATAAATTATATAAGGCAATATAATTGGTATGCAGTTAATCACCTCCTTTTCTCCATCTCCCTTTCCTATGCCTGACTGAGTATTTATCCAGTAAATATAATTGATCTGTGAATATTCATTTATGTGTATGTATGCCATATTATTCCTATGGAATGTAGCTATTGATGTTTCATTTTTTTAAGCCAAAAAAAAATTGCAGTTATATATTTTTTTTCTTATAAAATGCTCGATCACTTGATTATTGTTCATAACATGTATTTTTTTTTGTTGCTTAGGAGTTGTTTTAATCTGATAGTTTTATGGGGTAACTATATTGACTTTTTTTTTCCAGAAACAGCTTGGCATATATTACATAACTATATATATATATATATTAGGGCCGCTGATTAAACTGCGTTAATTTGCGATTAACGCGTCAAAAAAAATTTGCGATTAAAATTTTTAACGCAACAATTAAATGCGTTAATTTGACCAAAATGCTGAAAGTTCACCGAATCGATAAATAACGGAATTTCACGCAACAATTTGGTTAAAGTCCGTTCACTTATTAAGTAGATCTACCACCCCCACTCTGTCATAATTTCCACACACCCTCACCCCCAGGTACGTCGACAAAAGCCCCAATTGTAATATAAAATGATGATGTTTTGTTATATAGCCCTTGTACAAGTGAACCTCCTGCTCCCTTCCCGGTCGAAAAAAAAGAAAAAAAGTTTCATTCACTAGTTTACATTATATACTGTAGTGTATTGGTGGAAGTACTGTAGTGTACTGGTGGAGGTAAAAGAAAGACAAGTCAGAGGCGTAGCGGGGGGGGGGGGGGCAATGCAACTTGCGCCAGGGGCATTTTACCTTTTTAATACTTTTTTTAGCGCCCCCCCCCCCATTCGAAAACCATATAAGATTATATAGAAAATATACCTCGGCGCCCGGGGACATATGTACCCCCCGCCCGCCTACCCTCCTAGCTACGCCCCTGTGACAAGTGTTTGGTGAACTCTGTTATAATTAGGTCAAAATAACGAGATGTTAGAAATTTTTTTGCGCCCAATTTTTTATCGCATTTGAAAATACAGAGTCTTGCATCTGCTGCACTAACAGTTTCATGACACATCAAATCAATGTCTAGACATGGTCTAGAGTCTCTAGACTATGCTATGCAAACATCAGTACATGAGACAGTATATATATTTTTCAGAATTATTGTGATACTGAGCTAAATTTAATATTTTATATTAATGAAAGTTCTGAAACTAGCGGTGTCGATATGATGGAAAGAAAGGCATATTTTCGTTTGTGCTTCACTGCTTTGTATATAGCAATAAAAACATCAATAGGTTTTTCTCTAAGAGTTAGACCGGCAAACACTCTGATACAACTGTAGCTATAACCAAAATGAAACGAAAGAAAGAATTTTTAATGTTGAACAAATAGTTAATAGTATGAAAGTAAATGAATGAAAGAATATAAGAGTAACATTTATATACATTGAAACGCAAAGCAAAAACTTCAAAAGATGATCAAAAGTAAATTTGTCCTTCAACTCGGTGACTGTGGTTGTCATTTCTGACGCGAGCTCCTAGTTTGAAACAATGGAACCTGTGTCAACATGTTTTTGGGACATCTTTAAGTGGAGAGAGAGTGTGTAAAAATGTGACTTTGTGGGGAAAGCGGGGGGGGGGGGGGGGTGGAATAAAGAAATAATAAGTGAACGACAACTTTCTGGCTATACTATCATTTTATGAAAGAAAAGTTACATTTGAGATATAAATGACGTATTTTTTTTTTTTTTTTTTTGGGAATGGGAAATGGAGGGTAGGATAAACAGACTTAGGCGAAGTGAAGCCAAATATGACAGGGAGGGAGGGAAGAGGGGTTGACATACGTCATTAGTTCAGAAAGTGTGGTACGAAAAAAGGTTAGACATTGTTGTTAAATAAAAAGAAAATAATTCGCATCATTGACGTGATTGATACATGTCAATAAACTGGTCTCAATAACTAATTCAATAGACATATATTCTAATGCTTAATAAATATGTTGTAATTCATTAAACCTCTTTCGTAAATTTAAATGACTTGTTTATTATGCCAATGTTATGCTTTGATATGACATATTAGTTTGAATACAAACAATTGTATTATATTGTGTCGATTAAAATGTGTGTTAATTTGCGATTAAAATTTTTAATCATGCGTTAATTTCGATCAATTTTTTTAATCGAACAGCAGCTCTAATATATATATTAGATAGATTGACTTTTGTCAATACTCTAATTATTTTTAAGTCGGTCTGTAACTGCATGTAACACTTTAAAGTCATACAAAAAATACGGTTTTATTGGCTGAAATCATTTCTTAGTAAAAAAAAAACAACATTTTAATCTTTTAGCCACTCTAACATAAATCAGCACGGTAATTGTTGTTTTACTTAAGTTGGGCTCTGTAACTATATATACTAATATATTAAAGACCTTTGGCCAGATAAATAGGTATGTTCATGCAATAATTTTCACAAATGATCACTTCTTATTTAAACGGGTTAATGTGTTATATTGTGTAATCTTTTCTTTTAAGAGGAACCCTTTTATAAAATTTACAAAAGTATACAAGTTAACTCCAATGCAAGCTGTTTATGTCATTATTACATTTGATAATAGCATATATTGTTAACGGTTTTACCTCATCATCATCTATTTATAGCAAACTTTTTTTTTGGCCTCTTTATTTTGTTTTTTGACTGTTTAAGAGATATTTTTCATAAAATAGATGTATACATAGACTATTCATAAATTTTTAATAAGTTTTCTTCTTATGAATCAGATGTCTAAGCAGTTGGGCCTATTTTTTACTACTTTAGTACTTTAGTTTAGAATCACTGTGGGACGGATGGCAGAGTGGTGTAGGTACTCGACCGTCGACCTGAGTTCAGTCCTATGTGAAAATCAAAGGATTCTTTCCAGGTGAAATTTGTTTCAAAGTCGTCCCATAAGTCTACCCAGCTTTAAATCGGTACCTGACTTAATTTGGGGAAGTAAAGGCAGACATGTGTTGTGCCGACCACACAATCCCTTCAAATGCAGAGGTCATAGAAACATGAATTCTACACTTCATCTGCCTCAATGACCCACTAGGGCTAAGGGAACTTACTTTTTTTTTTTTTAGAATCACTCACTGCTTGTTTAAACTAAAATGAGTGATTGGATTTGGAAAGGGTGACTGTGGTTGTATTAACATCACATCCCTCTCAATCTATGCAAAATTATCTAACCGAACAACACTATTATAAGGCTTTTTTAGCCATCCCTATATAAACATTTCCTTTGCTTTTGCATAGGTATTCTTCACTTTAAAAGGCCCTGGTTTTGTTTCTTTTGTCGAATGATATTACATTAAGTGTATTCAGCTTTTTAAAACAAGCTTTTGATTGATGAAAGATTTCATCTAAGTAACACACCATTTTTTTAAATTAATTTTACCTTTCATTACGTTGGTTAGTTTTATGTGATTATTATTTTAAAATTGAAAAGAAACTTAAATTGTTTTTTTTTTTAATGTTAGGATTATTTTGTGAAGGTAAATTACTGGAACATTTTATCAGGTAACTATTATTTTTTTATGATGATGTAGTGATAAAGCAAATTTATATTTCTTTTTTTGTATATATTATCAAGCCATTTTTATTGTAAATGAGAATTTGTTATCTATTTACTGTGTTAGGTTCTATTTTGTTATCTATTTACTGTGTTAGGTTCTATTTTGTTATCTTGTGGCTGTTTTTGTTTCTAGTTGTTTTTTGTTTTTAAAAATCACATTTATATCATTTATGTGAAAACTGTGATGCATGTTTGAAATTTTGAGGTTAAAAAAAAATGTGTTTACGCCAATAAGCCTTTCTTTGTGAAACTGAGGTTTTTTTTTTCTTAAATGATCATTGTGCGATGGCATACATCAACAAGTCAAGATCCCATCAGCAAGAAATATCTATTTAATATGAGCAGCTTAGATTACTTTAAAGGAAACAGAATTTTTATTTTCTTGACTGGTGATGTTATTTTTTGGCTCCACTTGTAAAATGACTGGTTAATATGTGCAATTTTCTAAATTTGGTTGTTATCACTTTTTAAATTTTAGAAAAAAAAAAAAGTAGTTTGGAATGGCTGATGCATGTTGTAGGTCATTCATGATTGTTTTTTTAAAATCATTTTTGTATATATTATTACAAACAAGTGTTGGAATACTATGAACAAATAAAGATGAATAATTATATTTCAATTCGTTTTTGTCCTCTAGAGCTTTTAACCAAAATATAAAATGCCTTTTAATTTTATCCCGTTATATTAAAAAAAAAATTATAAACATCATACACCAGCATTTCAATACATCTTATTTTGCACAGTAATTTTATACAGAAATATGACATCTGCGAAATGCTGTTTTCTGTCTTAAATATCAAAATGGATTATAAAAAAAACTCGTACATCAATAACCATGTTTGCAATACTAAATCATTTTGCATAAAAAAAAAAAAGACTTTTTCTATGGGTTGTAGTTTGCCTATGTCTGGACTAGATGCCAAGTAGTGTGAATAGTACAAATAAAAAGATTCCTAGCATTAATTTTCATGTGGATTTGAGATAAGAAAAAAAAAACCTGTTTTGTTTTAAAATATAACCTTACCATATGGAAGTAATATTTTCTTCATATATTCAATATCACTAACCCTAGGGACATTTTTATGAACTGTTAGTGACAATGAATAATTTTAAACCAATGACATAAAAAAAAAACACAGGTATAAAGTTCAAATATTTATTTTTGAACTCGTACACTCAAATTATATACATTTATGACAGAACAATATTATAACTAAAATAAAAGTGTTCTTGTAATTCATCTATTTAAATGTTGGAGCTTTTAAAGGTGTATGCTATTGTTTTTTAAAAGATGTAACCCACCCCAAAAAAAAAAAAGACAAAGAAAAATTATTGCTGCTGCACTTGTGATTGAAGTAGTGATACATTTTCAAAATTGATTTCCAGTCGTGCCAAGTTATCTTGCCAAGATGCCAAATGTTGACGAATTACCTGAAAAAAAATAGTTAAAGTGGTTATATGTCTACTATCTATTACTACACATTGAATGTGACACAGAAAGAAAATCCTTTAAAAAGAAATGTAACTTTCACTGAAGCATGACTGTCAACCTGAGAACCCAAGGATTTTTTCAGGTCACTGAAGGTTTCCTCTTTGTCTTATGTGGTGCCTCCATAGCTATTGCACTATTGGCTAAGGTGGACATGAAAGACTGGCACAACAAAAAGCTATCATGTTAGTGGTTTATATGTTTTAAGAGATATCTTTACTGGGATATTAAAGATAGCTTCGGTTATGCCAGATCCTTAAAATTAAAAAAATACATCATTGAGATCCTCAGGAAAAAATGCCTTTTACAGAAATATATGTGGGCATAATAAAGTATGAGTCAAAAATTGTTCAAAGCCACCATGTTTATGTACAAGTTTTAAAGGTAGATTATGTTGTTAGAAATAGTTAACAGTGAGATGTTTATTTAGCAAGTAAATTGATTACACCATGATTTTGAATTAACAAAGACAAGTAATAGAATATTCCTTTTGATAGGAATGTTGATCAAATGTGTAGGTATAAAATGGCTTTTGGTAATATATAATGATTATTAAGATTTGGTGAAAAAGGGATTTAATGTTTGTAAGTTATAGAAGGATTTTTTCCATTGTACAAATGTGTAATGTTATGCCTCCATCTGAGCTAAATTTCCATCGTACAAATGTTGAACAAATCAGTGTAATGTTATGCTAAATTCCTGTAGCTCAGGACATAGCAGATTCCATATCTGTTTCAGAGCAATGGCATTCTATTGAAAACAATCAGTTAGGATTTCCACTGCAGAGCAGCAAAAATTTCCAGTTTTGTTGCTTGACAGTGTGTAATGATGGTTAACATTTAATGAAAAGGAATTTTTGTGTTATAAAGAAATATGTTATTAACTTGAAATTATAGAGGTATGGTAAGGAGCTTAACAAGAAAAACTTTAAAACAGCTCCAACTATTTCATCAAAAATGTGCACAGGGAAACTAACAACATTTAATGAGTAATTACTTCCTTCAATACTTTGAGAAGGCTTTTAATTTTATGTAAATAAGTATATACATGCAGTTGCAATTTACATGACTACCAGCTGAATGTTTAGGTCAATTCTAAAAGAAAGAAAATTAATTTAATTAAGTATAATGTCGTCACAAGCAAAATCTGTACACATAATCCCCAACTTCCGACTGTGACAAATTGAAAGAATTTTGTCTCCTCTAAAATAAAAATGGTGGCTGTTCATTTTTTTAAATATGTGAAAACACCATATGTGAAAAAATATAAATTATCAATTGATAAACTAATTTACCAATGGCTTCAATTTTCACTGTCTAGATCCGAGGGTGCACCACCTTTTCACCCCTGAAACCACATCAAGCCTTCTATTTTAGCAAGGTGACCGCAAGAGTGATTTATATTGGTATATTTACAAACAAATATTTATATTTTTTTCACCATGCTATTTACTTCTTATAAGGCTGTACCTCTGCTCTAAACTGAACAAACTGATTAACTTTAATCAGTTTATAGTGAAGTAAACACATTCATTTGACCTCTACAATCCTAAAAAAATCAACAGGGCCCAGAAGCTTGACATAACTCATTGATCCCAGACATACAGCATAAATTGTAGCGGCCTTTAACAAACAAATTGGAAAACTGTTAGGATTTTTTAACAATTTTTTTTTTTTAAAACAAAGCCTACATGTCTGAGTTTTGGCAATAAAAAAGAATGTAATATCTTTAAACATACACAGTTTCATTGATAAATTGTTTTTAATCAACTATTTTTATAGAAAAATTCAAGACTTAGTATAGGTTTTATAAAGATAGTGTAATATATTAGAGATAAACCATCAAAGCATGTCAATTTTTTTTTTTTACCTGCCAATGGTGTTTGCTAAATGTCCTAAATGTTGTGGAACTAACTATGACTTTCTCCTGTATTTGATCAATCCTAGCTTTCACTGCTTTGGTTTTTAACACTGCAGATGAAAAGGTGATACATATATACGTTACAGAAGGTATCAATATAACAAAATGTAAATAAAACACTGTTCGTGTAACAAACAAGAACAAGTATAAAAAACAAGAACAAATCATCTAACATTGTAACAAGAACAAATCATCTAACATTGTAAAATCGATATGTCAAACAGACAAAATGAATAGTGAAATAAATCAATATGTATCTGGGATGAAATGGAGAAAAGATATTTTAATTTTACTCCTTGGATGTCCCAGAATTACTATGGCATCATTCCGGATATTATTTCAAGTCACAACAGACAAAAATATTTTTAAAGATAAAATGATGCACTAGGTAAGGAATCAAAGACAGCAAAGCAAAAAATAAGTTAGAAAAATGTCAACAATGTGAGGATGTGGACTGCAACATTCAATACACAAACTAACTGAAAGATAATTTACATTGATTAAAAAAAAAAAAGATCACTATTGAATAAAAAAAAAAGTTTTAATTAACAAGTTAGAGATTTGGTCTATATTTCTGAATAGGGATATAAAAACAAATTCACCAACCATCAATGACAAATTCTTCAACTTGATCTTTATCTAACTGCATTTCCTCCTGTATTACACTGAAATCCATTTCTTTCCTGTTTTCACACATCTGCATGAATGTCAAAAGTCTCATTTTGCGCAAATTTTCTTCATGTGATGGACCTGTTTAGAACCAATCAAATAATACTGGGTAACTCCTGTTTATGAAAAAACAACCAGTAAAAAATTGGTCAATGAAACAGGTAAAAAAATATTACCTAAAGAGTTGATGAAGTCTGTGTGATTTTTGTAAAACTGTTGGTACTGTGTAAGTTTGCCTGACACAAAGATGGTCAGAAGCTGGAAAGTAAAAACAACATCAAAGAATAATAGTTTTACCAAAATATTATTTCATTTACAATTTTTTTTGGGAATGGCAATGTTTTCAATATATTTAACAACTAATTGTGGGTAAACAATATGTATAAAAAAAAACTGTGCATAAGATAATTCACCAATCATATTGTAAATTTGAACATACATCATGAATTAGCTCTCCTTCCAGAAATTTGACAGGTTTGAGAGACAATAAATGATCCATAAGAAATGTATTTGGGTCAGCCAAGCAGGTAACAATACATTTATGAGCATCATCTCGAGCCTGGGATGCATTTTCCTCTGTGTAAGTACCAAGTAGTTCAATCATAACTTTGGTAGCAAGTTCCCTGTAAAACAATTAATTATATCATCTACCTGTTTTTTTTTTGCTATATTGGTATAAGTTGAACTAACTATAGACTAAATAAAAAGTGTAATAAACCAAAATGTATCTGGGCTGAAATAGAGAAGAGATATGACTAAACTCCTTGGATATCCCAGAGTTACTATAGCATCATTCTTGAAAAAAAAAAATTCAGTCACAAGAAACCAAATTAATGTAGAATGATAAAATAATGCAATAACATTAACCGGCTGGTTTCAAAATACAATACTAATTATACATATAATCTCGAATAAATTCTGCTATGTCAGTAATAGTAAAATCTTTAAAATTTAAAAAAAAAAAACAGCAATTTCATTTAGATTTGCAAATTTGCTTACTTTCACTAGCATTTAAAAATAAAATAATGTAGGCTGAGCAATGAAATCAGACCACTTCAATGAACAAGAGTGGAGCAAATGAGCTCATCATATGTAGACACAATTATTGATTTAATGATGCAAGCATATACATCTTCAATATCATTACAAATTGAGATTGTGTTTTTGACTTTGTTTTGTGACACAATATTTGACCGCACTATTATTTTTTTATTCAATAATTAACAAATTTTTTGTTTTATTCTACCTCACCATAGTGTTTTTCACCTGTACTGCTGGCTGTTTAATTAGTAAAAAAAAAATAAAGGAAGTCTACTCTTCACTTTATATCTATCCAACGAAAAAAAATTTCATTCACAAATACATTGACAATTTAAAAAAAAAAACAAAACAAAAACAAGTGATCATATTTTTCACTTGAAAAGATGAGGTTTTTCTGCAAGAAAAAAGACTGAATAATGCATTTTACAACACAAGTATTTCAAAAACCTCAATTTTTTTAAAGTTTATCAAAATCAGCAATAAGTAAATTAAGTAATCATTAAAATTAATAAATTGCTGTTTGCCAATATTTGTTCATAGCTTTCTACTTGACCAAATAAATTATGCATTTTTAAGAGAAAATTATTGTTTCTGGGTTGAAATAATGAACAAGCAATAAAAACTGATCATTTTGGATGTCCCAGATGATAATGTAGCAATAATAGTAGACATGAAATTTTAAAAAATCAACATGTTTAAAATTTAAACAGAATCATTGCATTCTGATTTCCCTTTCAAAATTAATTGTAAAAAAAAAGTATCTAAAGCATTTTATTAATTTATACAGATATTTTAACGAGAAAGTGAAATTACAACTCACCGCATACCACAAGCAATGAGAGACTCATGGAGAGTTCGATATAACATTTGGATCTTAGCAGAGCTGATTTCCCACAGGTTAATCCACTTTTTGATCTGTACGTTAAAATATTTCATACAAAAAATTAATAACAGAATTAGACATAAAAAAAAAAAAACTCTTTGAATACTTCATTGTTAAAAGATTATCAATACAATATACCTTTTCTAAATCGACTGGAACCATTGATAAGAGGTCATTCTGACCAGCAAGCCGTACCATGCTACACAGAACAACATATCGTAGACTCGCCTCTTCCTCTAATCCATAAAATAAATTACTTAACCTGTGATAAATAGATATGCAACAAATTTATTCGCTTACTAATACTAGATTCAGTAAGTTTAGTTCAATATATATTAAACTGATAAAGCTTTGGGCTATTTTATCAGGATGGACTATATTAAATTCAAAAGCAGAAAAGATAAAAAAAAAAGGACAACTTGAGCCAAGGTATGTTACACTATAAATCCCACCTTATGAATCATTTGGAAGTACCTAATTACCAAGCCTGAACAAGCTTATAATTTAAAAAAGACAACTATTTTATAGGCATGAAATATTTTATGAAATTTAATATTATGATACTAATTTTCTTATCGAAACTAACAATTATATTTTGACTGACAACACAGCAGTAATCAAAGGCTTTTGGGAAAACAAGACTTTTAAATAATATCATCATAAAAACCGGCTTTTAAAGCCCAAAAAAAAAAAACGGCAGTCGATTTGCTTCGAAAATCGTCAAAAAACATTTTTTCACCGCCGGCTTTCCAAAACTGACAATCCCTATTGACATCTACTTCTGTCTGATATTACATTCTCTGGGTATATAGAGATTTTATCCCGATTAAAAACTATTGTGTGAGAAAGAGCACTTGACTGTCAACTCCAAGGGTCCTGGGTTCAAACCTTTGGATTTTTTCAGGTCATGGTGAAAGTCCAACCAGCTTTAAATGGTTGCCTGACTTTAAGTTGGGGGGAGTAAAGGCGGTTGGGCATTGTGCTAACCACACAATCCCTTTATATTATTGAAACATATGAATTCTACAGTTCATCTGCCCCAATGAGCCCTTAGGGGTTTAAGGGAACTTTTTTTTTATTGTTAACAGCCATGCACCAATGTTGCGCTAAATTCCTTGAACACTTTGCAGAGCAAAAACCTGGGCAATATCTCACCATCGCACATGGTTTAAATAATTATTACTGTTTCGGCAATTTCATGCTGAAAGGTATTCTTACATTCGTAGACGAATGGGAACTCTCTTGTCGCCATCTGGCAGCTTTCCAACTTTTTCACAAAATAATGTGACTACACTCTCTGCCTCTTGCACAGGCACAACAAGTAGCAGGGAAATGATCCCATTAAAAACCATTTCTATGTCTGAAAGAAAAATAAAACCATTTAACATTAGCTATTAGAGATAAACAAAGCAAAAAAAAAAAGCAAAAATAATAATACACAAATAACAAGGAAGTCTAAATAAAAAAGCATGTATGTGTATATTATAATGAACGTGCTCAAAACATTTTAGGAAACAACTTTACAAAACAATCAGGACAGTGTGAAAGGTCACGCAACAGAGAGTGGTGATAAGAAGATTCTTAGCTAGAAACCAGTGTATCAGTGATTTCTCAAACTGGACCCAGTATGAAATGTGTTCTTGTACGATGGGGAAGGTCAAGCTACTAGATAAGTCCCACAATCCCCTAGTATACCGTGGCTTCTCTAAAAGGGTGATCTCAGCAAATCTCCCTTGATGATCCAAAAGAGCATTTTTTTAAAAGTTAACTATAATTTTCAAATTTTTTAATCCTGAAAGATGTCTCACCTGCCTCATTGTTTAAACTCCAACAAAACTTGCTGGCTTCAATAATATTTTTAAGATCAGTTAACAGGCCTGACTCAGCATTTTCTTCAGAAATTTCAGCACCCAATGATTTTAAAAATGTTCTTAATTCCAATGTCTGAAAAAATAAAAGAAAAAAAAATCAAAACATAAATCTCAACTATATATACGATGATACAAGCTTAAGATAGTATTTACAGATCAATTTTTTTTTTGGCTAAATGAAATATAGAATTAAAAAATGCCATGGGTAATTAATTTTAGATTAGTTATTATAAAAAAATTCAAAAATCACAAAAGTTGGGTCCTTTTTTATTACCAACCTATATAAAAATTTAATTAAAAAGTATATCATATGTAAACTTGCCATCTATATAAATAAAAATGTAAAAATGATTCACACTATTAATCATAACTCCGAAAGTTCTTCACCAATAGCCTTGAAATTTACACACGAAATTGCAGAAAATTATTTGGCATGTTGATATATATATTTTATATAGACATCACATCTATAATATATAAAAATATTTAATCAATCTGATAAAATAATTTCTTTACTTTCTTAAACCACAGGAGGTAATTCTAAAATCACTGAGTGCTAACTTAAATATTGTCAGTATTGTTTAAAAATAAACCAATCCGCCATAAATAAAGCTCTTCTGTAAAGTCATTTCCCGATGATCGAATAGAACTTGCGCGCTAGTGCTGTATCGTGCCTTTGTGCTACAAAGAATTGTTGATGTTTTTTCATGCTTCCCGATTTGTACAGTTTGAGAAGGTAATTGAATGAAGAAAAATTTTAGAAGACGTGCGAAGCCATAATATATATATATATATATATATATATATATATAGAGAGAGAGAGAGAGAGAGAGAGAGAGGGAGAGAGAGAGAGAGATGGAGAGGGAGAGATAAAGCGAGAGAGAGTGGGGAGAGAGAGGAAAGGATGGTTGGAGGGAGGAGGGGACGGGGAGAGAAGGAGTGATGGAGAGAGAGGGTGATGAGAGAGGGAGGAGAGAGGGGGAGAGAGAAGAGAGGAAGGAAAAAAAGGAAGGGAGGAGAGAGGGAGTAGGGAGGGAGATAGGAAGGGAGTGGGAGAGAGGAGGGATAGAGAGATAAAGAGAGAGGGGGCAGGGAGGGAGAGAGAGGAAATTAGGGAGGGAGGAAGGGAGGGGGGAGGGAGAGGGGAGAGATGCGGGCGGGAGAGATGGAGAGAGGGGCTGGGAGAGGGAGGGATGGAGAAAAGGAAGGGAGGGAGGGAGAGAGGGGGGTAGGAGAGAAAGGGGGAGGGAGGAGAGGGAGAGGGGATGAGAGAAATGGGAGGGATTTGAAGACAAAAAGTGAGAGGGGGCAGGAGGGAGAGGGAAGGAGGAAGGGAGGAACGAGGGGAGAAGTGGGGGAGGGGAAGGACAGGGGGGAGAGAAGGAGGGAGGGAGAGAAGGGAAATGGGTGAGTTAGGGAGGGAGGGAGAGTGAGGGAGGGAAAGAGAAAGGGAGGAGGTAGGAGGGAGTGAGAGGGGAGGGAGAGAGAGAGAGAGGAAGGGAGAGAGGGGGTAGGGAGAAAACAGAAGGTAAACTGAAAAACCTTATTTTAAACCCGGGCAAAATGGTACTTACAGCATAGTATATATATATATATATATATATATATATATGCTATAACATATAAATTATAAACTTATGTATATACCATGTTACTTTTAACAGAGACTTATAGTGGTTGTAATATTAACGCAATCATAAACAACTAAGAAAGTCGTCCACAAAACTTAAGCTCACTATATATGACGCTATAGTGTTGATGACAGACCTTTGCTTCCTTGTCAGCAAGGAGTATGTTCATTAGAAACACCCAGGATATTATAGTCCTTTACTCCATTGCCGAACACAAGCCCTCATTACTTTCAAGATTTCGTTCCCGGACCCACCAACCTCCCATCATACCACCTTAAATTTAGCCTGACCAAACCCTCGTCCATCCCAAAACAATAAACAATTGATTTATTAAAAAGAAATCTTTGTATGGTACCAGTGAGTAACAACAAACTAGCAAAAGTGAATGCGGATCGGCGTAACTTAGCGCAAAAATCAATAAGATCGAACCTGGCAAAAGAAAATCAAAAATGGCTCCAGTTGACGCTCGACAGACACTGTTATACTGCTGCGTTGACGTAAATCGGTCTATGTTAGCGTGAAGCCGCCAACAGAACTTTGTGAAATTGGGGTAATAAATAAATATCATGGCGGTAAGTTTATCATCCGTTTTTTTAACTCTACCGTTAAATTACGAAATAAAGCCTCTAAAACGTTTTATGTAAGCTGAATGTGATGGGGCTATACAATTTCGCCTCTTATCTACAAGGAGAGAAGTTCAAGAAAATGCTAAATGAGTCAGGGCATTGGGTTTTTATTAAGAGCTGCTGTTCGATTAAAAAATTGATCGCAATTAACGCATGATTAAAATTTTTAATCGCAAATTAACGCACTTTTTTATCGACATAATAAAACACATTTTAGCATAAAATTGGTATAATAAGCAATTCAGATTAATTTACGAAGAGGTGTAATTAATTGTAACAGATTTATTAAGCATCAGCACAATTGTCTGTTGAATTAGTTATTAGAATTGATTTATTGACATGTATCAATCACATCAAGTGATGCAGTTATTTTTTTTTCAATCAACAACATTGCCAAACAAGTGTTTTTCGCGTACCATAGCTTCTGAGATAATGACGTATTTCAACCCCTCTCCCACTCATCCCTGTCATATTTTGCTGCTTTGCCCCCACGTATGTCTTGTTTTACCCAACCCTCCACTACCGTACCTACCCCCTTCATTTCCCATTCCAAAACAAAATACACACGTCATTTTATATCTCATATGTGCCTTTTCCTTCATAAAATAATATTAGCCTGTAGCCAAGAAATTACTTACTTGCTCACTTATTATTAACATTTTTTCCCAAATCCCCCCCCCTTTTCCACCCTGTTAGATTTTTGACACTCTTAGCAGCTTCTCTCCCCCACAAAGATGACGTTACTACCAACCTTTTACTTCCCCTCTGTCCCATTTTCCAAATCATTGGCACCTGTCCGTCAACCAGATGTTCACTAATGGTATCATTGAGTATCATAAATATTATTAAGAAAAGACACTCTATTGTTTTCTCAAAGGTCATGTGGCTGCTATGATTTTATGTAAGCGTGACAGTTTTTGTATTCGGTGGATTTTTTTTCTTTTTTTTAAATCTTGTCTGATCTAGTTATGGTTATAGAATTGGATTATTTACTGATTACTGAAGCCTGACAACATTTGGCTAAAATTTAACGCATTTATGTGTTTGCGTTAAAAATGTAATCGCATATGTTTAACGCATTAATTACGCTAATTGCAGTTAAAAAGCAGCCCGATATAAACTATTAAATTTAGCTCAGTGTCACAATAATTCTGAAAAATACAACCACTGTCTCGTGTACGGTCTAGACCTTGATTGACAGGTGTCATGTATATGAAACTATTGAGTGCAGCTGTTGCAAACGTGACCGACCTAATGCTGTATTATCAAAATGCTATAAAAGTTTGCAAAAATTGATGGTACAAAATGTCCAACATCTCGTTATTTTTGATCTAGTTTTAACCTGTCGACTATACACTTAATTTTTTTACCTTCAAGTTGACTTCAATAATACACTACAGTATATAATGTAAACTAGTAAATGAAACTTTTCTCTTTTTACATCGACCGGGAATGGAGCAGGAGGTTTACTTGTCGAAGGGCTATATAACAAAAACATCTTCATTTATATTACAAGTAGGATTTGTCGACATTTCTGAGGAGTAGAGGGTGTATGCGGATTGCAACAGGGTAGGGTGATAGATCTACTTAATAAGTGAACAAACCTTAACTTCAAATTTGTTGAGTGAAATACTGTTATTTATCGATTTCTTGAACTTGCAATTCTTTGGTCAAATTAACGCATTTAGGTGTTGCGTTAAAAATTTTAATCGCAAATTTTTTGACGCGTTAATCGCAAATTAACGCAGTTTAATCAACAGCCCTAGTTTTATCCTATATACATATAAATACACGCATACACACACACACACACACACTATATATACAAAATTAGGCCAATAAAAATGAAAACATTGCGTGGACGGTAATATAATTATATCAAAGTTTATTTAGCTGTACGCTTAGAAAAATTTGTTGATAGACAGGTAGGACACATGAACATGATTTCTGATTAGCTAAATAATTTGCAAACAAAATTACATGAAACAATACAATTAATTAAATTATATTTCAAAAAATTCGTATGTTATATGATTTTCCACTTTTTTGCCCACCACACACACACACACACACATATATATATATATATATATATATATATATATATATATATTAGGGTGAGTCATTTAATTTTTTTCTTGAGACATCATGGAAAAGTTGCATAATAGCTAAGTATTCAATAAGTAATTTGCAAAAAAAAAAATCCTTAAGTCATCTACATACTGCAACTTTTTAGTTCTGTCTTACCCTACAGTGACTGTCTAGTAAAAACGCCTATTTTGTATATTTCCTTATATAATTTATCCTTTAAATTGTGACCAACTGATTTTTAAACTTTGCATTTTGATGTGATTCAGATCTCTAGTATTCAACAGTGAATTTAAAGTCAACAATAAATGAATATATTGTACATTTACTAATTTAGATTCATATCTCAACTTATTCATCTATACGTGTACGACATGATTGTATTTGAACAGCAACATATATTTGAACATTGAACATGACCACAATAAGTTCAGCTGAACACTCGATGTTGGTAACCCACAGCTAATGCCTAAAAGTCAGTTGCCCACTTCTGCTGACGTTTTTCATGCGTATGATTATCAGCTGAAATTCGGAGAATGTTCATCGGTGCGTGGAAGATCTTCATTAATTGGCAAAGTGAAGAGTCTACGATATTACTGTATTACCTACTATGGAAAACAATAGTGTAGTGAAGCGTGTTGGTGAGCTTGTTGCTAAGTAAAGGAACTCAACAAATACTCTACATCAAAAAAAAAAATCATCAACAACTTTGAAGAAACCTTTTACATTTTGCAAAGTGTATTTCATATATGTTGTTGCAAATTGATATGATTCTGGTACACGAAAGATCGCTATGTACTTGTCCGGGCTAGAATGGAATATTTTGGCATATCAAAAATCAACACGGAAAATGTATATAGGGAATATTGACAAAGAAATGACAATGAAGTTGCAGAATAAAGTTGATAGAAGTAAGAGACAGAAATGCACAGAGACCATGAACGATGTGGAGATGGATAATGAATTAAATTTTTTTTGTCGTTGTGCTTCTTCTGATGTAAGCGGCATGCACGATGACTACGATGATAATGATAATGATGACGTTGTACGTAATGATGATAATGACAATGGTATTGACATTAACTTGAGGAAATGAAAGCAGTACGAAATACTTTACAATATCCTGAATTGGTAGATCTCTGGACAGAGAGTGAAGTTATTAAGCGATGCCTGCCTAATTGTCAACTCTATGTTGAAAGATCTAAATTCTCTGACTGCAGAATCATACGTAGATCCACCAAAACGTCACAAACAGAGAAAAGTTTGGAGACAGAAAGGAAATAAACAGACATTCGATGATATAAGACGATTTAAATGTATGGGATTTGATGGCAAGCAGGATGTAACAGTGGTTAGGACAGGTACAGGATGTAACAGGAGATCTGATAAAGAACAACATTATGTCGTTGTCTCCTATCCTGGTGGACAGTACATAGATCATGTTGTGCCGGACAGTAGCAAACCAAGTGATATTGCCAAAAGAACTGTCAGTTATCACACACACCGTATCCATGGAAACCTTGCTGACAGCCAGGCTGTGATGGTACAGTCATTAACACTGGTATGACGAATGGAGTGATTCCAGAGGTAGAACGACATTTTGTTACATACAAATGAACTTCCTCTACGGAAATACATTTCTGTGGTTGACGGCGAACGCACAACAGATCCAAATACGTCAACCTGTAAAATCATGAGTTCCTTAGACTTTGATCCCAAGATTTACCTCTCACGAATTTCAATACAGTCCCAGGAAGAGTTGTTGAAATTGCTGTTGACGTGAAGAAAGATCTTAGTACTGATCAAGGATTCTAGTGCGAAGTTGCTTAGCAGTTCAGAACGGAATCAATGGAACTTCAAAATTGTATGCCAGGAAATCTTAACCATGCAAGATGGTTAACAACGGCTAACCGAATCCTACGATTATATATGTCTTCATCCAATTGTACATCGTCTTATTCCAGAATTATTCAGATTCATTGTAAACGTTTACGCACCTTCATGGTTTATATAAGTTTCATTTCAGAATGTTACGATGGTGCTCAGAATTTTTTCCATTTTATGAAACTATGTTTTGAACTGGGTCCCGATGATTGGGCAATCGTGAAGCAAGTTTTACAGAACGAAGCGCTTACTTCGCCCACCTGATTTTATATGGTATTGTGGTGAGAATCAATCTGTTAAAAAATCGTACATGGGAAGATAATTCATGCACGAATACATCCCCAGAATATCATTCGACTTTTTGATAAACAGTCAATCGATTTGAATCCATCTACCGTCGTCATACATGGATGTGGTGGGACACAATAACAGTGACCCACCTCGACTCCTATCAATGGTTTCAAATGACAACCTAGACAACTTCTCTGCTTTGTCAGTACGTGGTATGTGTCGTTCTGTTCCCGTTGAACGACTTGTGCGAGACGTATCAACAACCACTTCTAGGGTTGACTGGACATACCGCACGTCATGAGATAGTGCTTCACTTGGTATAAACGATCCAGGGATCAGTTACCTTATATCCAGTTTCTTGTGAAGTGAGAACTATTGCATGATTTTACATTATGTTGTCTTTTCCTTGTTACTATGGGATTATAAACTTTAAATTTGCAGGTGGTAGACATAGTTTGTTTGGAAAAATTGTTTTTTAACCCTTGATCTGGATGCTATGGGGCTTCGTTCTACATGTCTCAGATATGCAACTGAAAAAAAATATGACTCACCCTAATATATATATATATATATATATGTATATATATATATTTATATATATATACATATAATTATATATGTATATTGTTAGGTAACATCAGTACTTTTGACAAAATAAGAATCATTATTTTTAAAAATTTATTTTGATTAGGAAAAAATAATAAAAAAAGATGCATATTTTGTTTTCTCTGGTATTTACTCATAGAACTGTTCTTTGATTTTACTTGCTTCCAGATATTCATGCGATATATATCAACATTTTTATACATATATTGAGAGATATGTATTTTCTAAGGCTGTAATTTTGTGCAACTGATAAAAAAAAAAGATGATACCATTACATGGAAAGAAAATAAAATATATGTTTTTCTTTCATAATTGATTTACACATACCTGTATATGTTGAGTCAAATGGTAATAGTAAGCAAAGTACTTTGGTTCTGCTATTGGTTAGAAACGGAAGGATATTTTTTTATTATTCATTATGCTCATTTCTTAACCATAAATTATATTGTTTAGTGCGATTTAAAAAAAAAAACATTTTATAGGTTCAGATGAAACATTTTCCCCACTTTATTAGCAGTATCAATTAGCATCAATGTTAAATGTTTGAAATAAAAGTTGTTTAATTAGAGAAGATCAGCTTTAGATAGTCATAAGGATAAATTTAATATTAACGCGTTGACTTCACACAATAATACTCGAAAATACTAGTCGCAAGAATACGTTTAAAAATAATTAAATTGGGCCTGAAAATTGCTTTGAACATGTAAGTTTATTTTCAATAAAATATTAGCACACTATCAACCTGTTTCGGAACACGTTTTCCATTGTTTGCACCCTTTTCCTTTTTACCGCTTCCAATTTTAGGACTCAAAGCAGAATCTTTTTATCTGTAGAACATAAAAAAAGCTTTGATTTTAAAAAAAAATCTACATACATAGAAGAAAAAATTATTATATAATATATAAAACATGGTGTTGTATTACGTAAGAGCAGCAAGAAAAAATATTATGAATGGTATAGTATTGAATCGTGGCCATGAATTTTTCAATGTAAATGGATTATTAAATTATGTGCTTGTATTGAAACTACCTGTGCTGCTGTGATTTACTTTTATAGCATTTTACATAATGTTTTACTTACAAAATTTGTCATTTATAAATACATTTATCTTTTAAAATAAATAATAACTGGGGTGGCATTTTGGCGACTGGAATGGTTTTATGTGCTTTCAGTTAATTTCAGTTAAAAAATTGATTTGAGATTCGAGCCAACTGACGTTCGAACAAAATTACGTTACGTAAGCTATTCATGTAAATCTTACAATATGCACTCCATCAAATTTTTTTCTATAATAGCCTTATAATTTACTGCTTATTCTACCCTGTCAAGACTAAATAGATGCATAACAATGCCTTTGGTACCACCTATCATTGTCGGACAAACCTAGTAACAGAAGAAGCAATAGCTACTAGACCACATCTACTATGTTCTTTTTGCATACACATTTTGGGTATTATCCAACTGAAAACATGGGCCTTCTAGCTACATTTGCCGATGACTCCCATCTTGCTTAATCAGTCCTGGTACTTTATATCAAATTTTGTCACGCTCACAAATTCATTATTCCAACGCCCGCTTATAGTTGAATTTTTATAAAATATTAATGATGATTCAGTTCTAACCGTAGTAAAGTAGTAAAGTTCCCTTGGCCCTAACTGGCCATCGGGGCAAATGAAGTGAAGAATGTATCTGTTTCTATAACCTCGGCATATGAAGGGATTGTGTGGTTATCACAACGCCCAGCTGCCTTTACTACCCCAACTTAAGTCAGGTACCTATTTAAAGCTGGGCGGATCTGTGGGACGAGTTTGCACTAAATTTCACCTGGAATAACTCCATTGGCTTTACCGAGGATCGAACCGATGATCTTCAGGTCGACAGTCGGGTAACTGCAGCTCTCGTCCATCCGTCCCACCTAACCGTAGTATTAAATCATTTTTTACTGCGATTGCGTTTTGCTGGGTTAAAAAAATATAAGAATAATTGATTAAACTTTCATAATGGTATTTTTTTTCTTTGGTTCAGAATGAAAACTTCAGATCAGATATTTTAATTTTATAAAACGAAAGGAGCATACATTTACACTTTAAATTCTATTTTTAAAATTATCATTTAGTACATGTAATTTTTTGTTCAAGAATAACATGTTTAACATGTCATTCTGTTGATGAATAAATGTAATAAAAGTTCGGAAATTTGAAAATTAATACGTTGGCAAAAGTAAGAGGAAAAAGTTTTAAAAAGTTTAAATTTTTTTTACATGTTATATTCTAACGTTTGAAAAATTTGTTGTAAATAGTACTTTAAATACTTTTCTAAAGCTTATATTTTGGATATTAATTTTACTAAAAAATCTCAAACTTGGTGGCAAATAGTATTTATTAACTTTTCTTTTACTTTCAAAGTGATTTATTATAATCAAAAAATGTAATTAATGTTTTATTTTATTTCAAAGTAAAACATGTCATCTTTAATTTGACATTCTATAAATCGAAATACACCAAATACAACCATATTTAAAAAAAAAAAACAACTATTGATATATCATACTTTTTTTCCTCTTCTCTGTTTTGACACCAATAACATTTTGCATTGAGGCAGTACTGGGTACAACTTTTGAACATCCACATAAATTATGGTATGAAAAAATGTAGGTATTATAAACGGGTAACTATTAATAACTATCAATTAGAATTACTGAGATCAAACCAAGTAGGCTATAAGTAATAATTTTATAAGATCTTTTTTTATTTTTAATAAGTCATGTTAATTAGTAAAAAGTATACATATTTTGAAAACTTATCTATTAAAAAAAAAGGAAATTATCTCTCTCTTTATATTTTGAAAATCTTACCTGACTTGAGGTATGTGTCATCACTATTGAGTTCTTTGTATGAAGAAAGAAAATAGATGTATTAAAACATTTAAAACATTTTAAAAATAGAAGGAATTTTCGTAAAAAAATTAAGATACAACGATATATGATTGACTTATATTTTTACAGAAGGAAAAAAAAAAAAATATTTCTTATTACATGTCGAATTCATACCGTATATTTTAATACATTTTAGACAGACTATTATTGAAATGTTTTTTTATCGTTAAAGATTTAGAACTTTATATTAAATTTTTTTTAGATCCATATAAATTTTATTTTATATATGAAAATGTATCTATGTTATAATACTACCTTGTAAAGAATTAGTCACTATCTTTTAGCCCTGACTACTTCTTAACCCTTATCAATAAACAAAACTGGTATTTATTCGATAATAACCCTTAGTACTACCTATTTTGTATTAGAAAATGGTGGATTACTTATATCAGGGGTGGGCAAACTACGGCCGCGAGACGCATGCGGCCCGCCAGAGTATATTATGCGGCCCGTATTCATGTACATGTTTCGATCTTACGTCGATGTTTATTTTCTTTGTTTAGAGTTTTCGCTATATTTTCTAAATTGTATTTAGACTATTTCATTTGAATAGTGGGATATTAAATTAGTTCCATCGTCTTCATAATTATTATGACAGGCAGCGCTGTTTTTCTAAAAAAAAAAAAATAATAAAATAAAGATACTGGAACTCCTATCTGAAAAAAATACCAAATGCTAAAACCAAAACAAAATCCCAGGCAGTAGTATACTAATGCTGAAAACTGTACGGAAAATAAGATGCCGGAACGCCGTTCCAAAACGCGTTCGCCAGAAAAAAAAACACTGATGACAGGTAACAAAAAACTTTTGTTGAAATAATTATGAATAGTAAAGCCTTATTACCAAATTAGCAAATGATATAGTTCGTATTTCAAAATGTAATGTGTATGAGTAATAAAGCATGAAAGTGAAATAAAGTGACAAATACATGGTTATTATCGACAGCACATTTTTTATTACGTTGTAGATTGTAATTGAAGTAGACAAAATATATAAGCGGCCCACCGATAAATTCAAATTTCAATGTGGCCCTCCGTAGAAAAAGTTTGCCCACCCTGATTTATATTATATAATTGAAACATAATATATTAACTTTGAAGTAGTATAATTTCATGTTGAGAGCATTATTTGCACATTTTGTACATTTACTTGATAAAGGAAGCAGTGTTTTACAATTTATAATAAAATAAAACCAGATTAAAATGAAAATTAAAAAAAAAACATAAAATTTTTATAGGCACATCTTTTTAATGACACTGATTTATTTAATTATGTAATCGTAATAATATTTATTCCAGTATAATGCATTTAGTCACGCTTTAAATTTTAGTATATGCATGATCAAAGGATTTCCCCACAATTCAATATATATTTTTTATAATTAGTTCAATTGTACATACTATTTGCACTCTTATGAACAGGAATTATGTCTTATTTATGTACCATAATGAAAAATGAATCTTCTTATTATTTACAACTCTTTAAAATTCTGTTTATAAAATCAAAACATAACACAGGCCGGCGTGGATTCCAAGAGTATTTACTAACATCTATAAAAACAACAACAACGGCAACATGGCCACTCTCTTGCCGGCTTCTTACGTCACTGTCACTACTGCGTCATCGCGTTCACACCGTAGACTGTACGGTGCACTGAAAAGGTCGTAACACTTCCCCCCTCTTAAATCTGTCCGTCCCGGACAGGTCAATTCTCACAACAGTATCTGTACAGTCTGTCCACATGAACCAGAGCTCTGTTCTCAGCGTGACCGTTGATGCTAGCTAGGAGCATGTCTTTGTCAGGCTGTGGAGGTTGATAATCCCGTGGTGGGGCGGGGAGATCGTGTTCGTCATAGAAATCTGGCTGTTCACCAGGTAGGTTTTCTCGCAGGTGCAGGCGTTCGGGATACTGACCTCCATTGATGAGGCCCAACAAAAATCAAACTCTTGTTGTTGAAGAATAACATGATGACGAAACACACGTTGGCGGTAACGAAATGTTTTGCGTTTGACAGAGCTAGGATGAATGTATACTGAACTGACCAGATTAAAGTCAATGGTCAGGTTCATCTCTGTCCTGCCTCGTTCTCCTCTGTTCGATGCACTCTGCTGAATCTCCTCGCTCCTCTCTACCTTTCGTCTCTGCTCCCCAGGTAGCTCATATCGGTTCACCAGTGTCTCAGGTGGCTCTTCTGGGTCACCAACTCCTTAGGTGGCTCATCACAGGTCACCAACGTATCAGGTGGTTCTTCAAAATTCACCAACGTCTCAGGTGGCTCATCACCGGTCACCAACGTCTCAGGTGGCTCATCACAGGTCACCAACGTCTCAGGTGGCTCATCGCAGGTCACCAACGTCTCAGGTGGCTCATCGCAGGTCACCAACGTCTCAGGTGGCTCTTCTGGGTCACCAAATATTTCTTGTTATCGAAGCGCGGCAGATTGTGCACGAAATTAAGACCTATATGGGTCTTGCCGTTGCAGTGCCAAACGTTGGCACTAGCATCAGCTCCATGCATTCGTGGCTTTTGTTTAGTTGTGGTTTATTGTTCTTGACGTTGTTTTTATCAGACTCTGTTAAAGTTGTCTGGATATTCAAGGTACTAACCAGGGCAGCGGATTTTTAACAAGCTTTCAGACATTCTGCAGACTGATCATTCTCACAGGGGCTCAGATCGCTGGGCGGCTCTTCTTGGATTAGTTCCTTCTCGTGCGCTACGTTTTGGATGACCACATCATCAGGTATCACGTCGTGGATGACCACATTATCAAGTATACTTCCTGGATGACCACATCCTCAGGTACCACTTTCTGGATGACCACATCCTCAGTTACCACTTCCTGGATGACCACATCCTCAGGTACCACTTCATGTATGACCACATCCTCAGGTACCACTTCATGGATGACCGCATCCTCCAGTACCACTTCATGGATGACCACATCCTAAGATAAGTGGCCGCATGTCTAAGTCTGCTTCAATGATTAACTTTGTCTGTCTCTGAGTCATGTTTTCTTTTGTTGTCGTTTCATTCACTACTTTCTCTTTTGGTAATTCAATCTTTGCTTTCTCGTGTCACCTTTAAAACCTTTCTTAATGTCCTCTATTTCACTTTTTAATGTTAAATGAAATTCTTTCATTTCATTCCACGGCCTTCTTTTATTTCTTTTCTGAACTGCCCGATTTCCGTGGTAAAAACGTGGCTCTCCAGGTCCATTCCCTCATCAATAAGAGCTTCATGAAGTCTATTAGAAGCAGTTGTTGTTTGTTGCCGTTAGTTGGAAGGTCCCTTTCTTCTAATTCTTCCTTTAACTCTCTAACTAAAAGTTTGTTTAATTTCTTACAAGACATTGTAAGACTGTCCACTTCTGACACCAATGTAACAACTCTTTAAAATTCTGTTTATAAAATCAAAACATAACACAGACCGGCGTAGGTTTAAGGTATTTACTAATATCTATAAAAACAACAACAACAGCAACATGGCCACTCTCTTGCCGGCTTCTTACGTCACTGTCACTACTGCGTCATCGCGTTCACTCCGTAGACTGTACGGTGCGCACCAGTAGGTCGTAACAATATATATACATATTACTAAAACGTTATATGCTTCAAATTGAACATAATTTTTAAATTTGCTGGATATTAATAATAAGTGAAGGACCGATTAGTTATTATATCGAATTTACAGAGATTACTTGCCATTAGGCCCACTATATTGCTGATTTTCACCTTCTATTTCAACAGTAGCGACTGCAGCAAGACACATAAAATAAAAAGAAAAAGATAAATATATGTTTAAGTCATTAAAAAAATTATACTTTGTTTAAGCTACTCTTTTAAATATCAAAAGTTGGAAATATTAATTAACTTCTTACTGTCTGATATTGGATTGTCAATGCTAAATTTTCATTTCTTCTGAAAACTGTTGAGTAAATAAAAAATATTTGAACTAAACCTCTTAAAATTAATGGCACACATGTCATTATATGTCTATTATTATTAGCGGAATGCCTTTTCAACTGAGCCAATTTCTCTAAAAACAAATTTTTTGAAAAATAAATCTGATCAATATACAAAAAGAGTTAAAAGACAGAAAAAGAGTCATATTGCTCAGTGTGATAAAGCTTACCTAATAGGTGATAAAGATATTGCAGCTTTAATTAGTGAAATGTGCAAATAAAAATCTGCATATAAAAGATTTATTAAAAATACAATTTAATACAAATGAAATTTTTTCTTTGTTTAATATCTTTAATTTCCAGTCTCATAAGGGGAAATACAGAATATACTATCTTCATTTGTATTGCTAATAAAATAGTTGTTTTTAATAAGTTATGGTTAATACATTGGTCATACCGTAACTTTTAGAGCTCGGAACCTTACATATTTTCACATTTGATATATATATATATATATATATATATATATATATATACTTATAAGACGCATTTGCTGTCTGTCCTGTCTGTCTGTTCCCTTATAACTCAAGATCCAGACAACCAAATAACGTGAAATTTGTAAAACATACACATAATTACATGGGGAAGGTCATGGAACAGGTTTCGTTCCATCTCAATGGGTAGTTTAATTGTAATTAATTATTTTAGTATTTTAGTTTATTATTGATAATAGGAAAGCCATGGCATTTCCCGATGATACATTTTCAATTTCCTGTTGATACATTTTTAAAGAGAGGTAACTTCCGGAAACTCCAATTGTAAACATGATGAAATCAATAGTCATATCTATTTACCTATCGTTTTATGTATTCAGAAGATTAAGGTGCACTTTAATAAACCGAAATGCGTTAACTAAAATGTTTCTGTGACATTATTACTATTATTAATACAATCTCAATGGGTAGTTTAATTGTAATTAATTATTTTAGTATTTTACTACATTAAAGTATTCACGTTATGGGAACGCCATCACTATAAAAAAATCCCCTGTGACGTCATTTCACGATGATGAACTTGCGCGCGGAGTGCTTCAAATGTTATTGTATAAAATTGTATCAATGCAGGGCATTCCCTGTATTCGCGCACAAGTGAATGTGTCATTGAACGGACGGAGAAAAAAGGAGTTAGCTACGGAAAAAAAATATATTGTTGTTTTTTTCATGCTGCAAGTACCCGGCTTTGCCCGGGTTTAAAATAAGGTTTTCTGTTTATTTAAGAAGCGTAATTTAACGTTGAATCGTACAGAGAGGGAGAGAGATAAGAGGGGACAGGGAGGGAGAGAGAAGGAGGGAGGTAGGGGAGGGAGAGAGGGAGAAGGAGGGAATGAAAGTGAGGGCGAGAGGAGAGGTGGTAGGGGGAGTCACAGGGGGAAGGGAGGGTGGGAGAGAGAGAGGGGGTAGGGAGAAAACAGAAAACCTAATTTTTTAAATAGGGCAAGCCGGTACTTACAACTAGTATACTTATAAGACATTTGCTGTCTGTCTGTCTGTTTTCTTATAACTCATGATCAGACAACCAAAATAACGTGAAATTTGGTACACGTACACATAATTACATGGGGAAGGTTATGGGACAGGTTTCGTTTTATCTCGATGGGTAGTTTAATTGTAATTAATTATTTTTTTTAGTATTTTATTATATTAAAGTAATCTCGACGGCGCCATAAATAAAACTCCTCTGTGACGTCAATTCCCGATGATACATTTTACATTTTTAAATTTTCCTACTAATAAAGTCGAAGAGAACTTGCGCTAGTTCTGTATCGTGCCTTTATGCTGCAAAGAATTGGTGATGTTTTTTTAATGCTCCCGATTTGTACAGTTTGAGGAAGGTAAAGGAATGAAGGATTTTTTAGAAGAAGTGTGAAGCCATAATAATTAGTATATATATATATATATATATATATATATATATATATATATATAGAGAGAGAGAGAGAGAGAGAGAGAGAAAGTGAGAGAGAGGAAGGAGAGAGATAAGAGAGAGAGAGAGAGGGGGGCAAAGGGGAGAGAGAGGAAAGGAGGGTTGGAGGGAGGGAGGGAGGGGGAGGAAGTGGGAGAGAGGGAGGGAGAGAGAGTGAGAGGGGGAGAGAGGGAGAAAGAGTGAGGGAATAGAGAGGGAGATGAGAGAGGGAGGAAGAGAGGGAGAGAGAAAGGGAGGGAAGGAAAGAGAAAGGAAGGGAGGGTAAGTGGGGGTAGGAAGGGAGATAGAGGGGAGGAAAGAGAGAGAAAGTGGGAGAGAGAGAGAGGAATAAGATAAAGCGATTTCCCGCTTTTTGAAAGTTCAGAGAAAAGTAGAAGACAGACTGTCTGTAGTTTTTGTTCGTTATCCGAATATTGTTCGTTGTGCGAACACAAAAATCTATCTTGAATGTGTTCGTTGTCCGATTTGTTCACTATCCAAACAGTTCTTTAACCGAATACCCACTGTATATATATATATATATATATATATATATATATATATATATATATATGAGCTGCTGATGAATTCATTTCTTTTTATCTCAGTTAAGGAACAGTTAAATCAAATTCATCGAAATTAACACAATTTTAATCCACAAACTTTAATTAATGTAATATTTGTATTAAAATAAGATTCACGTCATTAGTATATTCCAGTTGCAGTTAGAGCTGCAATCAACTCTTCAGTGAGCCTTGTTCTGCTCCCAAAGAGTAGTTTTCTATTATTTTATTATTACTTTTGTTCACTAATTATTGTTAAATTTACTATTTCATGGCTCTTTATTTTATTTATACAATGTAAAAAGTCACACTGCGACCATATATGTTCTATAAAATAAAGAGTCAGTTAATTCATTTTCCTTCTTAAAAAAATAAATAACCTAGCGTGAGGAAGTGGTCACTTCCTTAATAATAAATGAGTTTTTTCTTTCTTGTTTTTACCATTTTCTCATACCCGGTCACATTTATGACACACTTCATAACATTTCTCCCCACAAAATCTTATAACTTATCGCTATCCTCACAATTATACCACATATGTCCCAAAAAGAAAGTTTACACGATGTTCCATCGCTTCAAACCCAGAAGACCTCTAAATCATTCTCGTTACACGAAAAAAAATAAAAATAGTTATCACCCAAATGCACAAGTAAAATAACATGTATAGAATGTTGATACTTTTAACACAATATATATTATACCATATATTCTTTCCAAAGGAAAACGGACACAAAACCACCACTGAAGAAGTGAGTTTCATGTCCATGGGTAACACGCAAGTGATTAAAAAGACAGAGAGGACCGTCATAGAGGAGGTGACAGAGACTGTGGAGATTGTCAACTTGGACTATTCCAATAACATGAACATGCCTGCTAATGTGGAGGTACCCATCTCCAGAGACTATAGCGACCACACCTACAGTAACGTCATCTATGATACTGTCTAACTACCTTAGCTGATGTAAATAGATGTAATATAATGCACTGTACTGTACTATGATGTACGGTACTGTACTATAATGTACTGGTAGTGTACTATGACGTACTGTAAGTAACATTATTGTAACATTTATTAATAAGAGAATATACATCAGTGGCGTCACCCTGGTTGGGTGTCACCCTGGTTGGTGTCACCCTGGTTGGTGTCACCCTGGTTGGTGTCACCCTGGTTGGTGTCACCCTGAGCGGAAAGTTCAGGGTGTCATCCCCCCTCCCCCTCAAGACTTCCACCGTGAACATATTTCAAATATGTTCCTGCATTATACCATAGATAGTCGCATATAATTGTAATGTTTCTTAAATACGCCATATTGGTCTAAAAGTTGATGAATTTTAACGACAAAAGATAAAAAAACAAATTTCACAAGGTTAACGAGAAAGCATTTTAAGAACAGCTCCCATCAGCAAAGCCAAGTCAAATTATTGTTATTTTGACAAGAAACTTTATTTTGAAAATTTCCTTTCTTTGTCTTCAAAGCTGCAAATCTGTTAAGTATTCCATCATTATCTATATCTTTCATCATATCACTTTCAATAGAAAACAGAGCAATATCAGAAAGAATTGACTGTCCCATAGTGGATAGCAGGTAATTTATTTTTATCAGTTTAAGTTTTGAAAAGAAGCTCCTCTCACATGAAGCTAAAGACACACAGATAGTGATAAATAATCGCAGGCTCAGTGAGAGTGTTGATTCTAGGAATCCTCATTCAGCAATGAATTCAAAACATCAAATACTGACCACTATTTGGCGTATTCCCAGCTTTCGTATCTCTTTTAAACACATAACTTCAAATAATTCATCATAGAAAAATTACAGCGATCAAATATCATGCCATTGTGTGATATGTCAGGTGTGTGATATGTCAGATGTGTGATATGTCAGGTGTGATGTCGCATAATTCCTAAATACTTCTCAGCCTGTATATTTCACATGATGTGCCAGAACGTTTATAAACACATTTTGATTTTCAGGTGATAGATAAGATACGGATACTTTGATTGTATGGATACTTTGATTGTATGGCTACTTTGATTGTACGTCTACTTTGATTGTACGTCTACTTTGATTGTACGTCTACTTTGATTGTATGGCTACTTTGATTGTATGGACACTTTGATTGTACGGATACTTTGATTGTATGGATACTTTGATTGTACGGATGCTTTGATTGTACGGCTACTTTGATTGTATGGATACTTTGATTGTATGGATACTTTGATTGTACGAATGCTTTGATTGTACGGCTACTTTGATTGTATGGATACTTTGATTGTATGGATACTTTGATTGTACGGATACTTTGATTGTACGGATACTTTGATTGTACGGATACTTTGATTGTATGGATACTTTGATTGTACGGATGCTTTGATTGTACGGCTACTTTGATTGTATGGATTCTTTGATTGTATGGATACTTTGATTGTACGGATACTTTGATTGTACGGATACTTTGATTGTACGGATACTTTGATTGTATGGATACTTTGATTGTATGGATACTTTGATTGTACGGATACTTTGATTGTATGGATGCTTTGATTGTACGGATACTTTGATTGTACGGATACTTTGATTGTACGTGAACTATGTCATTTCTTTAGCTGCTCTTTCAACACTGCATCATCTCAAAATGTCAAGGAAGTTTCCTTTATTCAATGAAGTGTCATCTTTCTTGTGGCAACGAAATGCCAAAATTTGCTTTGCTGCCTGTACACGATATCCTCCACTTGTTCTACTCTCTGCTTTTGTTAACCACGTCTCCGATTTCATGAAACCACGTGATAACATGCATCATTTTTTAGCTCGTTTACAAATAATCCGAGCACCTTAAAGTAATATTCATTTACATAAGCTTCATTTTGGTGTCACCCCTAAGTGGGTGTCACCTGGTGCAGACCACACCCCCTAATGACGTCACTGATATACATATATGTTTTTGTTTTTATTACTTGCTAATAAAGTTTGTTTCTGAATAAAGAAACAAGTGTGCGCTATAAGTATTGTAGATTGTGGAGGTAATGGGTTCGAGGCACGGCGTCTCAATTCACCTAAGTATCCTTTATGGTGGTACATTGTGGTACCGCATAGGTGAAGGTGTTGTGTTTTATAGGACGGACAAATAAACTTACTCATCCTTGAAGGACTTCTTTGGAATACGTGAATACATTATAAATTTAACGATTTGTTAAACTACGTTAGTTTTAATATATCTATATCTGAGCTGATATTTAATCAATTTAAAATTGTATTTGTAGGATGCATTTATAGATCAACAACTTTAGAGTCAAAGTATTATTTATGAATGAACTATCATTTATTAAATTAATGTTACGGCTATTTCAAAGTTGAAACTACCCTCAAATGTAACATATCAATATATCGGCATTACTAACTTGAACAATATCTGTGTTTTGAGTTCTACTCCATATTATAAACAAACAAACTATTGCAGAAAAAATACATCTTTATCTTTCCTCCCACATAGTTATCAAATTGATAGTGACCAAACCAAATTTAAAGTTCCATTATAATATTATTTCTCTGACAGTGCTCAAATAGAAAGATTTTCAATAATTCCTAAATTGCCATATCATGTACAGTTTAAGATGTCTTAAAATATCACGCTGAACATCTTTGTAAAGGCAACTAGATAATTCAACGTCTAATGAAAAGTAAACATTGTTATTTATTGTTATTACAAATAAAAGCGTATTAAACTTGGAGCCTAATGATCTAAATGTATTTGCCTTAATTGTCAAATCTACTTACTGTTATTTATTTGTTTATTTTAAATCTTTTCCTGATTTTCTTTGGACGTTACTAATTGTAAACAATTTTAAAAGCATCGTGAAAATGTCTGTATTCGATACGTAATCGCGTTTTAAATACATAATAAGTATGCTATGACTAATTGTCCATAGCATGTTCACGTTTTGTTATAAGATTAAAGAGAGAGAGAAAGAGAAAGAGAAAGAGAGACAGAGAGAGTGAGAGAAAAAGAAAGAGATGAAGTGACTTGTACAACAGTTTTACGTCAGACCTGTTGGTTTATTTTGTTAAATATATTTTTAAATTCAAAGTATGCACTGCTTATCATATAATAACATGATTTATTACTTATAAATCTCCTTATTATATATTTATGGCAATCTGCTTCATTGATGTACACAATAAAGTGTTCACTATTATGTTCTGTGTTGTGCCTTCTTTCAAATTTTACTGGGACATATCTCAATAATAACTTGTTCTGCATGTAATGTCTAGAAAACAGCTGACACTTTGATCATAAGTGAAAAACAAGCTGTTTTTTTTTTTTCTAAATAATATAAAAAAATCTCACAATCGGGGTGGGCAAACTTTTTCAATAGCGGCCATAGTGGTTCAATAATGTTGGGTCTGAATGAATCAATAACGGGCCACAGTCTTTAATTTATGTTTCAAACACTGTTCGATTTTAATAATTGGTGGCTCACGGCAGTGGCGTAGCGGAGGGGGGGCGGGGGTACATATGTCCCCGGGCGCCGAGGTTCAGGGGCGCCAAATGGTATATTTTACATATAATATTATATGGTTTTCGAATGGGGGGCGCTAAAAAGGTATTAAAAAGGTAAAATGCCCGTGCGCAAGTTGCCTTGCCCCCCCCTGGCTACGCCTCTGGCTCATGGTTAGTTTGATAAAATGTTTGGTGCATATTTGTAAGATGAGCGGACGGATGGTCGCGTGATAAATAGATCGACTGAGAGTCCTAGATTCAATATAGGACCAATGGATATCTCAGGTCATGGCTAGCATCCCCGCTATATCTCCCATGGTGCCGGCATGTCCATTACAGTATCAGCTATGGCGTGGATGAAGGTAAGGCACCAAAAAACAAAACATTCACATCAGTTGTTTCTAGGATTTAAAGGTGTCATCTCATCCTTACAGGGACTTCACACACAGATTTTGAAAGATCAGCATTAGTATAAGATTAATCTATAGTGACATTTTGATTCAACATTGAAAATGAATTGTGGTCTCTAATATACCAACTTGTTATATCTGTAAGTTTTCATTTGAATTAACTTTCTAATATGATTTTAAATATATTATTTGAGGAACAAAATACCATCAAGATCTTGCTTAGCCAAGAAATAACTTCATTAAAATAAAATAAAAAAGTCACCTACATGTTGTCCATATTATTGCTATTAAAAGTTGACTTGGTGACTCGCCAGTGTTTTGACAATGTTTATTCTATCGGGCCACCTCCGACAGATGTGTGCAGAATGTTAACTTCCTGTCTAGTGTGACTCCCAAGTACTTGTGTTTCGGTTCCAGATCAAGAACTGTTCCCTCAACTAACAGCTTCAGTGGTTCCTTAAGGATACTCGTGCCTAAGGTGAACAGCGAGTAGACGGTCTTCGAGCAGTTTACCTCTAAGCCCCACATCCTCGTATAACAGCCGACTGTAGTCACGTCCTTCTGGAGCGCCGTCTCTAGGATTGGGAAACGCTTTCCGGTCAAACAGATTGCCAAATCCTCGGCATACAGTAGGCTTTTACATCCCAGATATTGCGGCAGTTCATTTAAAAAAGCTAGGAAAAACGTTCAGCTTAAAGCAGAACCCTGTGGGAGACCCTGTTCAATGGTCTGTTTCTTTGACACACTGTCCCCAACGCGTTTCACGATTGTCCGATCGGTGATGAAAACTTATAAGTTATACATCTCAGCGGCGACATACAGCCGATGTGCTATATGTTGAGTGAATATTTTTATAACCTTTTTGGGATATCACCTACAATAGTGAGGTAGTGAGACCCTGCGATGACCATAGTGGCATTACGTGGGACATTGAGGGAACTTTGAACATGACCTAAATAATTCCATTGGTTCTCACCGAGGATCGAACTTACAACACTGAAGTTGACAGTCCGCTACTCCGGTTAGTCATTGCATCATGTTATAGGCTACCATCTGTGAGGGTCTTTAAAAAGTTCTCGATGTGTTAAGCAGTGTGTAAATATCTTATTATTGTACAAGCTTGGAGGCGTGTGGTAGCTATGGCCCTCCGTTCCTTTCATTCAAATAATGAAGTGAGACAGTTCTTGCTGATTTTAGTTTATTGTACAATAACACAATAAATATATAAAATATAATAAAAGTTCACTGCATATATTATATCAAATAAGAATTCAATTATACTTTCTGAAGTCCATTAGGATCACACACAATAAATAAATAATGTCTCTCATATATTACTAATCTAGTCTTCTGTTCACCAAAAAGAAAATGGCTATTATATATATATACTAGCTGTACCCGCAAAACATTTGCAGCACTTTGTAAATTACCAATAACTATGAATTAACCTCAACAATGTTCATATTTTACTTGTAAATGTACCTTAATTAAATGAACTTTACTGTTAGGCGGTCCTGAAACGAACTTTTTTATTAAAACTCATGGCAGCAAGCAAACTCAAGCTAATTGTAAAACTTTCATTAGCCCTGAAAAGGACCGTTAAGACAAAAAATATGGTAGTGGCCCTAAAAAGGACCGTTAGGACACAATAAATGGTAGTGGCCCTAATAAGGACCGTTAAATACAATAAAAGGTAATAGCCCTAAAAAGGACCGTAAAATACAATAAAAAAAAGGTAGTTGACCTAAAATGGACCTTTTAGATCAAATAACTTGTGGTGGTTAATTACAGTTTTAAAGTAAGTTTTTGTACAATTTCTACTTTGTTACATTTTTAAAATTATGTACATAAGATTTTTTTATTGCATCAAGCCCTCTTTATACACAGGATTTTTAGTAATTTTTTCTCCATTGACATCAGATTTAAAATACATTTTTACTTCTTTTGCTTCTCTTCCTTCATTTAGAGCTGCCTGAATTTCTGTTTTTTTTTCAACTTTAATTTTTATACTGAACAGCAGAGGCAAAAGGATTAATATTTTTCAGCAGTTCATCAGTTACTATCAAAAGCTCCTCTGTGCATTTTTCATTTCGATTACGCCTGTAAAGTTGAGCATAAGAAGGGTTTCCTCCATGCAATGGTGCTACAGCATGATAAACCTGACCGTGGATTCTGTAACAGTATGGTCCCTTTCCCGGTGGTATCTCGACTTTAGCTCCCATGGATGCAAAAGCAAAAGAACTATTATACTGCCGTATTTGATCTCTAAAATGTTTTCCAATTTGAGAGTCTTCAATTAGTAAATTTTTTATAATGTCAGGAGATTCATGCGAAGGAGATAATTGTACTTTTCCAGCATGAAAACAGGAATGATATTGCTTTAAACAATTTAGTTCTTTGAGAAACTATTTTGCATGACAGAAATTACAAACTTCTGTCATTCTTCCACAGTTTAATTCTTCCACTTCTACATCATTACTAACTGCAGCTAAAAGTCTCTGATTATTATTTTTCTTTTTAAGTTGATATTGAATCCTGCAATACTCTAAGCGTGTTTCCCTTTCAACTGCAGATTCATGATATGTTCTCTGTTGCTTTCGCAATTTATTAGATTCCAAGCGCCTTTTTTTTTGCCTCAGATGATTCATCTTTTCTGGATTTCCTGACTATCTTACCATTATTTTTAAGTAAATCTGAATATTACAATTTTATGCTTTTGCACAATTTTATAGAAAATAGAAATCTTTGATGGATAGAAATCGATTTTGGACCCGCCCCCCTCCACCCTAGTTACGCCTCTGTGTTCAGATTTGATACATATTTTCAAAATGTTTTTTTTTAAGTTATGAAATAGTTAAAAACCTAATTAGTTTTTGTATCTTTTTCTTACAACATCCTAAAGGATACATTATCGAACCCGGAGAGTCAGCAGAAAAAAGTGCATGTTGGCCGAGTCGCATAACCACTCAGCCACGGCGCCAGACAATTTAAACTGCTATTTTAATGTACTATTTAAAAAATATTGCTCGGTTTTGTTTTCATTGCCTTTTGACCTATTTTTTTTAGGTCTATATTGTTATTTTTTAATTAAGAAATAACTCAAAGCCGTATTTATTTAAAATCATAAATATTTTAAAAGCTGAGAACTTAATTTGTATAGAAATTTGCAGAATTTCTTTTTTTAAATATTATATCGACTTTTAAAAAGAACTTGTTTTACGAAATTAGATACGGAAACACGGTCAATAGTCTTATCGTCGCCGCCGTCGGAGATTTTCGATTATTACTATTGTTTACGGGTCTGACGATGTTAAAATGCTCTGTTGTAATAAAAACTACAATGATTTGAATGATATTATATGCTAATTATTAATTTTTAATATCGGGGACTTTTACATTTCATAATTAAAAGCACAGAAACTATTGAAAACTGTAGATATTTAAAAAAGAAAAATTCAATCGAGAGACAGGGGATGACGCCTTTTTGAATTCTTGTTTTCCGCTTTCGATTTAACGCAGACATGAAAATGAATAATATTATATATGATTATTATAAACCTGTACAGAATATATCTATCATGAAGGTGAACTCTCACTCTCCAAAAACAAATCACAATATAATTATCTAAAAAACACAGGACACGTCTGTCCTCTTCGAGAGTAAATTCTTAACTATTTCCTTTCCGGAAATATAAAAAAATCGGATCTCCAGTTGATTAATAACTGATCCTAATCATTTGCAAAACAAACTATCTAATCATACCTTTACACCATCCAATGACTAGTACTAATGGCAGTAAGCGTTGTTGTAATAATATTAGCCGGTAACGAATTTGTAGTAATATTAGCTGGTAACGCTGCTGTAATAATATTAGCAGGTAACGCTGCTGTAATAATATTAGCTGGTAACGCTGCTGTAATAATATTAGCTGGTAACGAAGTTGTAATAATATTAGCTGGTATCGCTGCTGTAATAATATTAGCTGGTAACGCTGCTGTAATAATAGTAGCTGGTAACGCTGCTGTAATAATATTAGCTGGTAACGCTGCTGTAATAATATTAGCTGGTAACGCTGCTGTAGTAATATTAGCTGGTAACGCTGCTGTAATAATATTAGCTGGTAACGCTGCTATAATAATATTAGCTGGTAACGCTGCTGTAATAATATTAGCTGGTAACGAAGTTGTAATAATATTAGCTGGTAACGCTGCTGTAATAATATTAGCTGGTAACGAAGTTCTAATAATATTAGCTGGTAACGCTGCTGTAATAATATTAGCAGGTAATGCTGCTGTAATAATATTAGCTGGTAACGCTGCTGTAATAATATTAGCTGGTAACGCTGCTGTAATAATATTAGCTGGTAACGAAGTTGTAATAATATTAGCTGGTAACGCTGCTGTAATAAATAATATTAGCTGGTAACGAAGTTCTAATAATAGGCTTTCTAAAGTTGAAACTACGAAATCACATATTTTTCGTACACGATATGTGTAATCTTTTTCTTAATCGATAATTTAGTCCAAAACCACATTACTACATTAGTTGCGTTTGTCCTTAAATCAATAAGTCAATAAATAAAATAGATCCTGTTAAATGTATGACATGGTAATGATTACGTTTGCAATGTTATAATAAATAAGTCAAGGGATCTAAAATATTCAATGCTATTATAATTATAGTTATGTGATAAGATTTATTAAATATGGTATTTTTAGTGAAAGTATTTTATTTATGTAATCGTAACCCTTTTTTTTACCACAACTATATACTGTACAATTAGGACCAAAAACTGTAAATTGTACAATTAGGACCCCAAACTGCACTATTTGGACCGCCCAATTATAGAATGTACCTTAATGACCATAACAGCAAACTTAAATTACTGACCACCAGTATAACTAAAAATTGCACCTTACTCAATCAAAACAATAAAATTACATTACTGACGACCCTAACTGTATTTTATACATTATTTGGTTATTTTTTGTGATCCTACAATGACACAAAGGACAGTAAAATATGTAACATCTAAAGAGAATATTTACAGGATAGTAAAAAATGTGGCATTAAAGAGAATATTCCACAGTACAGTGAAATATGTGAAATAAAAAGAGAATATTACACAGGACAGTAAACATGTGACATATAAAGAGAATATTACAAATTAAAAAAGAAACATGACAGAAAATTTACCATATAAGATTCAATTTTAAAATTATCCTTCCTTTAGCATTAAAACCTGTAATTAATTAATTCACGAATGTGACTGTATTATTGTATGTCTTTTTCACATACGGTGAATATTATAAAAAATCCGATACTGTGTTGTGAGAACCGTTATTTACAAACAACTGGCGTCTTAAAGGTCATAAAACTTTATTGAAAAACGGGCTTATTTTAGTTCACTAGTTAAAATAAGGTAAGATTTTGATGAGCAGTGTAAAATTGCTGCAATTTAAGCTGAGATTACGTTAAATTAAGGTAAGATTTCGTGAAACTAGTGTAAAATTACATTAAATTAAGGTAAGATTACTTTAAACTACCGTAAGAATACTTTAAATTTTAAAAAGACTACGTTAAATTAAGGTAAGATTACATTAAATTAAGGTAAAATTACGTTAAATTAATGTAAGATTACTAATGAGTGTAACTATACAGACATCTACCTATAATGCTATTTGCGAAAAATACTAAGTAGCTTATCTCTTTTATATATTTATATATATAATTCTATTTCTGTATTCTGCAGGTAACGACATGGATGAGATCAGAGGATCAGCAGATCGACACAATAGAAATACAGAAGGCCGCTCCTTAAATAGGCAGAATCAAAATGGTAAGTTACACGATGTTGTATCATTTTGTATAAGTATCATGTAATGTTTAAAATTTAATACAAAATGCAACATAATCGTTTGTTATAAAGAAGGAATATATAATTTAAAAAAAAAGAATATATAATATGAGATATTACCAACTTGATATTTGAAAAAAATCAATATTTTTAATAGTATTTAAACAAATTATTACCCATTATATGACAATCATACTAATATTCTTAGCGCATTTTGTCTGACAGATTCTTACAGTAACAAACATTGTGTAGATTCCATGCAATTACTAGTAATACTGCTACTGTTTGATTTAAATAACACACAAGAAGAATCTTCATTAGCACACAAACACAAATGCCGTGAATGTTTAAAAAAAAAGAGTCAAATTTGGTGGTTTAATAATGTTACGTTAGTTTTTTCAGGCTGATTGTCGTGTCCCTGCTAGCTAAATGATTCATGCGTTCTTCCAATAAAAGAAATACGAAAGTAACCAATACGCACCAGTATGTGTATAACTGTTAATTATACATGCTACAAATAACTTTTTAGTGATATATTCTCTTGAAACTTTGCATACACGATCTAGCTCGATGACAATGATTGATTCAACAATAAATTTAGCAATTATTTATTATTTTTAAACAAATATGGGTAAAAAATTCTCATAACTAATTAAGGGATATAACCTTGTTTAACTATGACGAACGACACTAATAAATGGGCTAATTCCCTTGGATCAATTGTACGAAAATCTATTCTAGCACATGATTACGCATGCTAATAGGTCAAAGCAGCGGTGCACATATTTGCATTGCAAAATAAAAAAAAAATATATAATTTAGAAAACGTTTAGTTTTATATACTCTGTTATTATCGTGTCTTGTTACCACCAACATGCTCATTAAAACAAACGTTACGGTTTAATTTACGACAACCGGTAGATATTCAGTGGGTATATTTTGTACTTCAGCGCCTCTGTCTTTTGAACTGGAACATCTTTTCCTCTTCTAAGGCAATGACTATAAAACTAAAAAAATAAAGTTTATAGTATTATTGCGTCTGTGGTTTTTGTATTTTCTATTTACCGAAACTTGTAGTTGAACTAGATTTTTTTTCACAGAAACGCATTTTTTCCCTTAGATATTAAATACCAAAACAATTCGTTTTCGTTTTTTTTATTATTATTATTTGACTATCCTATTTACGTAGCTGCTGAACTTGAAATAAGACAATTGATGACATTAAGGAATGGACATGCTATGATATAGCAAACTGTACGACAAAGAGAAGAATACAGAAACATATCCAGTGCAGCATTTCTGATGTCCAGCGAAAAAAAAAACTTGTTGTTGAGAGGCCAATGATGATGGTGATCTTGAAACTTAGGAATTTCTGTTTACCAGGCTTGCGGAACGAGCCAGAGCCGAAGCGGAGGAGCCGTGGAGTCGCTAATTTTCGCTGGCGCCGGAGCCAGAGCCAAAAAAATCTGGCGGCTCTGGCTCCCAATTTTTTTGAAAGCAGAATTTTTTTTCTAGCTTTAAAATTCCACGCACATCACCAAGAAAAATCTTTAATGGGGAACGTTTTGTGTTCGTTTTAAATCTTGTTTACCCTCGAAATTTTTGCTTAATTACATATTATTCTGTTAAATATAAAGTTAAAACATTTCTTTTTCATAGAATAATTGTATCGATCATTTAAAAGTAAATTTTTGCTACGACGACAAATAGAACGCGTCATTTCGTATATTATTTGACCGCCATTTGTAATAGACTAAAAACAAAATGGTCGGTTTCTGTGTTTAAAAATTTCATTATAAACAGACTATTTGAAATAGAGTAGATACATTTATAATGCTGTGGCTATTCAGACCCGGGTCCCAATAAAGTCTGATTGTTATTCGGACCCGTGGAAAATATGCACTTAGCTTAGCTATCTATAAACTTTATTAACGTTATTTTTATGATAATTGTTTGAATTTTATGATTTAATCGTTACGCAGTGGCTAGGGTTTCGACTAAACGGACTCTGTATTTTTTTTTTTTCGGGTCCATCCTTAGGTATCTATGGTTCCGTCTAAGCCTAACATATTCGGAATAAACAATTTCATTCAAATAACAAAAGTTAAAGAACAAAAATAAAATATGTCCGCTGAAGCAGTATCTTTACCCCCAGCTACCCTTTAAATTAACGAAAATAGCCTCCATAATACCCACAAAGTTGTCTCGTAAAACACTTGACTCATTCGTAAAATCAGGTGTTATTGAGGCGATTTACATTAAGTTTAAAGGTTTTCTTTGGAGCAGGGGTAGGGGAGATAATGCTTAAGTACACATTTGTCCGCGTTTTGTCTGTCTGTCTGTCTGTCCGTCATCACCCTAGATCTCAACAACCATAAGTCCTAGACCCATGATGTATATATCTCTTTGTAGGTCTTGGCCTGCCAAAAAATGACTTTGGTCCATTTTGCGATCTGACCTCTGAGGGCCGAAAATGAGGGCGTATTAAGTACCGTTTTTTACTATATAAGCTATATTAACAAACGAGCGCCCTATATCTAAGCAACCATAAGTCCTAGACCCATGATGTATATATCATTTTGTAGGTCTTGGCCTGCCATGTGTACATCAAAAGTTCCTTTTGCAATCTGACCTCTGAGGGCCGAAAAAAAGGGCGTTTTAAGTACAGTTTTTGCTTATATTTTAAATATAAATAATAAAAGCTAATCAAAGGGGCGTAATCATTATTTATTTTTGTAACAGTTATTCAACATGATTACTTCCCTCTCTATTTATCGTAACCGTAGCCACTGCTTACATGAAAATGCTCTAAAATGTCCTTTTTCCGATACGGAAAAGACTTAAATTGCTTGTTTGTTTTTAACTTTTGTAATTTGAATGAAATTATTTTGCCGTGCTTGCACATATCTTTACTCTTAGTATTGTCTTAGATGGATCCCGAATATAAATATGTTATATACGATTATACGCGTTCCGTCAAGATGGAGACGATTTAACGAGTGTTACAGAGACGGTTTTCGTCAATTTAAAGGGTATTTTTTATGTCTGTTATTTGAATGATATTAGACGGCCCCATAGATTTGATAAATATCTATGGACGGACCCGAGCACAAATAATTGCGATTGTCGCGCATGCGCACATCCATTGACGGAACCCGAAAAAAAATAATACCGAGTCCGTTTAGTCGAAACCCTAGCCACTAACTAACGATTAAATCATAAAATTCAAACCAATGATCATAAATAAACAAAAAACAATAATAAAGTTTATATATTGCTAAGTTAAGTGCATATTTGCCACGGGTCCGAATAACAATCAGACTTTATTGAGACCCGGGCCCGAATAACTATCGGAGTTTATTGAGACCCGGGTCCGAATAGCCACTTCGAATTTATAAATAATAAATATAAATACTGAAGACTTTAAAATATTTTAAATAATTTATCATTTTACTATTTGATAATTGGATCATTGAAATAACTTTTTATTACTTATGAAAATGGCGACTAGTGAAACCTCGGTCGAAAATAATGATATGTTTCTGGATGGACTGAAATGGTTTGTTTTTAGTAAAACCGACAATGCGTATATTTTCAAGTTCCTGACTCTGGGGGTGAACGCGGCAAAATTTGCATAACTATTTTTCGGCGGCATGTTTGCGTAGCACATTTGCAAAAATTGTGTCTCGTGTGATACTCCCTTAATAGGGAACCGGGGCCGAGCCGGAGTCGTCAAATTTTTGGGAGCCGGAGCCGAGCCGGGAAAAAAATGGCGGCTCCGCAAGCCTGCTATTTATATTCTCTGTCTTCTACATTATTATTTTTACTCACTAATGTTTTTTTTTTATTCCCTTAACCGATGTGGTCATTGGGGGAAAGAATGGACACATCAACATATGTGCTTTCAAACGCCCTTTTTGTGAGATTATAGACCTGGTGGCTGTTAAGGATCCCTTTGAGGAATCCTTAGGCTTGTCGTCTAAGGTGTATGAGTCGCTGACTTATTTCGACAGCGTTTCACAGGCGACCAAAACGTATAACACGTGAAGAAGTAAACTAACAAGCCTTGTGTAACAATACGTATAATTTTATTTACAAAAGGCGCCAGTCCTAAACAGGGTCTAGTGGCTTTCAAAGACAATAGTTGCCGACCTTGGATCGGACATGTATTCTTTGTTGGTAGTCAATAGTGTCCGAGTGGTCAGAGAAAATCCCCAAGGTGCGAAAAAGCATCTTCCTGCCAGATTCCTGACCCGCGTTTCACTTGTCGGAGCGTATGACTTCCATCCGCACTCGCTGACCACCTGCCGTATGACCTAATTACGGGGGTAGGGATAGGAATGGGGGGATTGAACATATTACTATTACGGGGGTAGCCGTGGGAATTAATGGTTGGAGGAGTTAAGTGGGAATGTTTTCACCCAATTACTCACAACCCGGGACAATGGCGCCCATCTCCTCTCCAAGTCACCGGCGAATTTTTTTAGCTTGACCAGGGATTGAACCCTGTACACGTTGCAGTTTGAGTCGATTTTACTATCGACTTCACTATCCATCCGCCAAATGTCTTTAATTACCATAAAAGTCGAAACATTTTTAAAAACAAATTTATTATTTGAAATTTATATTTAATGTATCTGTCAGAAATTAACAGAATGTATACAACTGTAACGTATTATTTCGTGCTATAATGTAACATGTTGACACACCGTTGTCACCATGTGACGTATTAATTCGTGCTATAATGTAACGTGTTGACACACCGTTGTCACCATGTGACGTATTAATTCGTGCTATAATGTAACGTGTTGACACACCGTTGTCACCATGTGACGTATTAATTCGTGCTATAATGTAACGTGTTGACACACCGTTGTCACCATGTGACGTATTAATTCGTGCTATAATGTAACGTGTTGACTCACCGTTGTCACCATGTGACGTATTGATGCGTGCTATAATGTAACGTGTTGACACACCGTTGTCACCATGTGACGTATTGATGCGTGTTGCCATATAACACATGTATCTGTCATTAGCATGCAACGAATATGTTATGATAAAGAAGAATGAATGCGGCGCTTCATGGTTCATAGTAAGTTTAATCAAGTAACAATTAACGAAATAAACAATATGAAATAATATGTGCAGAAATACAACTTCTATGTAAATAACAAATCCAATTATTTAGAAAATGAATTATCACAGGTTACACTATCACTTATATAAAAAAAAATATCAGTTCTCATTAAACAAAGATTATCTCTTGAACTATCATCTATGTAAATCTCCTTATATGACTCTCTCTCAACTCCCTCTACATGAACTGAACTGAACTAGAAAACTCAACTGAACTCTCTTATCTGAACTCAATTGACTATATGAACTGAACTCAACTCTCATGCTCGATCCACAGACTGACGCTTATATATCTTGCTTACATCACAACTCTAACTTTCAACAAACAGCTACAATCGAACCAATAGACGATCATAATTTCTATGAATGCAATGCACGGAGTCCAGAAACGACCAGACTCTGACCTCGTGACCGCTAGCCGACCTCGCCACCAAAACACACACACCTGTACGCGTAACACACGCAACTACACTATGACAACAACAAACTGTTGAATTTATAAATAATTAAACCATGAATTATATATATATATATATATATATATATATTTATATTTATATTTATATATTTATATTTATATATTTATATATTGTATGTCAAAAACGCGAACAAAGAATTAATGGAAGTATATATTTTGTATCTTTTTTGTTTTTAAATAATTTTTAAAACCCTTTATCTCTCACAATGGTTCCACCCTTCAATAGGTTAAATAAACAATGCTGTCGAGATCCCTCAGTTTGTTATGGACCGCTTACAAGTTATGTAACTCTTGATTATATGTTTAAACAGTATTTGAAACATATAACATTAACATAATCCAAACGTGTTACAATTGATAAAGGAATAATCTCTTTATTGTATTATTTTTGTAGATCTTGTACATCTAGCCCTTCTCCTAACACAACACTTAACCATTCGCTAGTCCAACATCTAGCCCTCCTCCTAGCCTAACATCCAGCCTTCCTCCTAGCACAACACGTAACCCTTCACTAGCCCAACATGTAGCCATCCTCCTAGCACAATACGTAACCCTTCACTAGCCCAAAATCAAGCCCTCATCCTAGAACAATACTTAACCCTTCACTAGCCCAACATGTAGCCCTCCTCCTAGCACAACACGTGATCTTTCTCTAGCCTAACATCGAGCCCTCCTCCTAGCACAACATCTAGCCCTACCCTAGCACAACACTTAATCCTTCTCTAGCCCAACATCTAGCCCTACCCTAGCACAACACGTAACCCTTCTCTAGCCCGACATCTAGCCCTACCCTAGAACAACACTTAACCCTTCTCTAACCCAACATCTAGCCCTACTCTAACACAACATGTAGCCCTACCCTAGAACAACACTTAGCCCTTCTCTAGCCCAACATCTAGCCCTACCCTAGAACAACACTTAACCCTTCTCTAGCTCACATTGTAGCCCTCCTCCTAGCCCAACATGTAGCCCTCCTCCAAGCCCAACATGTAGCCTTCCCCCAAGCCCAACATGTAGCCTTCCTCCTAGCACAACATGTACCCTTCCTTCTAGCACAACACGTAACCCTTCTCTATCCTAACATCTAGCCATCCTTCTGGCCCAAGACTAACCCTTCTCTGTACTATTTCAGGACCTGAAGACCTGGTATCAGTGAAGCTCTTGTCATTTGCTTTTATTAGATTTAATTTTTTTTATCTTAATTTTGTTTGGTATAGAAGTTAATTTTATTTTAATGTCTTTTCAGAGCCAAAAAAAAAATAATTTTAAATGTATTTCTTTAGAATGTGATGAGGAAACTGATAATACGTTGAATGTCGTGAATCCTTCAAGGGAGCGAACTATAGTCTATGTAAGTTAAGAAGCTGCTATCAAATACATATAAACTATCCAATTAATAAATGCTGTTAAATAATTAAACTTTAGCAAACAAAGAAAAGTTATTAAATAAAATAAAACCTTATTAAATAGATACAAACCCTTGCCAATTGTTGTGTCTTTATGTGCATTATAGTTTATCGATGTTCGACTAGTGTCAAAAGTCATACCAATGAATTATTCTTTAAAAAAACAGCTTGTAAATTCTTTTTTAATTTCGCTTTAAGGAATTCAGGTGTTTAAATTCACCATTTACCACTGAAAATGACGCTCACAGTTCGATTAATTAAAGTCATATGCCTAAAAATAATTCATTAGTTTCACATAAAAAGTCTTTGGAAGCTAAGAAAAATATTGCTTTTATTTCCAGTAACAATAAGTTATACTTGATATCAAACTTATAGGGTATTTTTTTTTCAAAATTATTATCGCTTTAAAGAGATTCAAGAGATTAAAATATTTTTATTAAGGTAAGTACAATTCCAGTTTCGTTCATAAGTTAGAACATATGTCTACAAATTAGTTATCATATTTGAAAAATATCAGTAGTATACAGGGTTGTTAATATTGCAATATTGTATTGGTATTGGTAGTATTGCCAATACTTTTTTAAGTATTGGTACGATATTGCAATACTTCTTGAAATTTGATATTGGTATTGGTATTGCCAATACTTTTTTTTGATATTGGTATTGATTTTTAACCAATACTAAAAGCAATATTCAATAAGTTCTCTGCAACATTGGTTGTGAATAAAGCTGAATATAATAAACTAGTCATTCCGCGGCGTAAAATACGCCGCCTTATCAATCAATATAGTTACTGCAATTTTATTTTTAAATCCATTACGGGGAATCCGCTTCTAGCAACAAGAGAACCAATGATTATCACGCGAACTGTGCGTGATACAGTTCATTCAAGGCTCTCTTGTGTCATTAGACTTAAATAGGTCAATGTGTGATTGCAGAAGAAAGATTGCAGAAGAAAGCGAGCGAAGATGATGAGCTTTCCAACTATACCAGACTCGATTCCGTACTACCGGTACATTTTTTAGAATCGCCGGTTTGAAATGGTGTTTTTTTCCCATCTCGAGAAAAAACACGTACATAATATAAAGGTATATTTATGACTTTACCAAACGATTCCTGAGATATTTTTCCACAAGAAACTGTCATAATTGAAAAATCGACATTTTGACCCGTGGAGTACCTTAAGGCCTACAGTCTCAGGGTAAGTTTTATATTTTTCTTGTTGCTTTAACCTGTTTCCCGGCAGTGTCTATAAAATGGAACAGGCCTCGAACCAGGCCCGTAGCCAGAAATATTGGATGGGGGGGGCGAGGAAATATACCTTTCCAAAGGGGGCGAAGAAATTTTGTTCGGGGGCTGAAGAAATGATCGGGGTGGATCTAGACAACCCTTTGACGGGGGGGGCAAAAATTGTTTTCATTGTTGAAAATTGGTCTTAGAACAAAAAATAATTCGATAATTTAATGATGTATTACCTAAACTTGCGATAACGGGGGGGGGGCACATTTCAAATTTGCAAACTTCGTGGTTTAGCCAGCCCCGTAGCCAAGGGGGCACCGGGGGCCGTGCCCCCCCCCCGCCCCGCTAGGTGTGGGAGTGCCCCCCCCACTTAAAAAAAAGAAGAAAAAGAGAAAAAAATAAAGAAAAAAGTAAAGGTGCCCCATTCCTGGGTATTGATGCCTCCCTGCTTACTTTGACCTGGCTACGGGCCTGGGTTTAGCACTGAATTTACCTAAAAATGCTTCAGCATTCAGATTGTCTGTTAAATCTTTTTCAAATGCAAGCAGGAAAAGATTGCTTAGACGCTTTTGTAACATTGATCTGCGGTATGGGGTGAGCATTCGTGTGAGGGTTGAGAAATAGCTCTCACACACGGCTGTTGAAGCCCCAAATGCCAATGCTGCCCAAAATACCCAGAAGTGAACTTCAATAAGATTCAATCTTTTTATATACCAAAATTAGATAAGCTATATATGTAAGCAAAATAGCCAGGATGATTTCCAAAATATAAACTTTAAGTTTGTATTACTATTGATTTATTAAACAAAATGACTGATGTTTTATAGCCGTTATTATTAAAATTAAATCAAAAAAACTCAAATCCTGCACGGGGGGGCTCAGGTCATGCACGGGGGCTCTGCCCCCAGCCCCTCTCTGGCTACGGGCCTACCTCGAATGCAAAAAATTTTCACATTTTTCAACTTTTTTTTCACTTTAACATGTCTTATAATAATGCTTTCAATATAAATAAAACATTAGAATAAAAAAAGATTATTTTGCCAGGAAAAAGGTTAATTAATAAATTTTTAATATAAATTTATACTTCCTTTAGACAAGATATAATGCTGGCTCTTTGCTGGGCCATGTGACTCATGTCACCATTCCACTACCCATGCATGTGTCATGTCTCTGCCAACTATAATTATACTCTTTATGTAACGTTTTGTTTGTTTCAGAGACATTAAACCATGGCAGATCACGACACTTCCGCAACTTTACAGGACTATATCATTGCCTCAACAAGTGTCCAGTGGTAGCAGTAGTTTATCTGTGCCAAAATTATACTTCCAGTACATTGGTCCAGCTGAAAAGGCAGGCAATTCGCTGTATCGTTGTGAGAAATGTTCATTTGGTGGCCAACAAAAGTCAATATCATGTGTGAACACATCTCGTCAGAATCTTAAGAAACACATTGCAGCTGTGCACCCGTCAAGTCTTACCAAATTCAGCAAACTTTGTGTTGAACTGTGGCAGGAGAAGTGTGGTACGAAACGTCACAGTGAACAATTACATGAAAATAACTCAGGATCTCAAATGAAAACAGACAAAGCTAGAATCCTGTTCAGTGGCTGACTCAACAAAAGCTTGGATAGTTTTTGTTGTAGATTATGACAGTGGACAGTGTTCTATCTGTGCATCATGTCAACACTGACTCTTTCCGTCGTCTCATCCACCAAATCACACAAGGCCGGCTGTATCCAGCATGTCGACAAACCGTAACAATGCAGTTGGAAGAACGTTTCAAGGGAAGAAACGAGAACTTAAAGAAACACTATGTACGGTGAATCGTGTTTGCACTACAGCAGACTGCTGGACGTCTCTGAGGCGCAGCTTTTTGGGAATAACCGTGCATTGGTTAGATAATCATACCCTGTCACGAAAGGCTGCCTGCCTTGCTGTTCGTCAACTAAAGGGCAAACATACTTACGATTTAATAGGGAAGACCCTGGAGGAGATCTTTAAAGAGTATGAGTTGCAAAAAAAGATATGTTTCACTGTCACTGACAGTGGGTCAAACTTCATAAAAGCATTCCGTCTCTTTTCAGTTGATGAGTCTGAAGATAGCAGCGTGGAAATGGATCATAATGGTGAGGACAGTTCTGACGATTCAGATATTCAGTATCAGGAGATTGATGAGACCTTGAATCCAACAAGCAGTGTAGATGATGATCAGATCCTGTATCACCTTCCGGCACATTGGAAGTGTGTCTGTCATTTGCCCAGCCTTGTAGCAACAAGTGACTGTGCCAAAATTGCGGATCCACTTTATAAGAGAACATCAATTCAGACATTTTCAAAGTGGACATTACTCTGGAATAAACAAAACCGATCAGTTGTAGCTTCTGAAAAGATCAAGGATTCACTTCAGGTATGCTTTTGGTAACACCTGGTGAAACCCGGTGGAATTCAAAGCATGATGCTGTCTTTATCAGAGTTTACAACGTCTCTCTGTGTAGTAGTGACATGGAAGTTAAAGTTTGAACAAAACTTTGTGATGAGCTCAGAAGATATCAAAAGACTACAGTACTGTTTACAGAAAACATTTGTTAAAGAGTATGTTGCTGTTATGAAGCCTGTTTGCTTTGTGGACTTGATATTTTGCTAGGTTGAACTAAAAGACATTGGACTTGGTTTCCTTCTACCAACACTTGTCGTGATTTAGCTCAGTTAGCAGTGTTTCTTGATCATGGAAAGAAAAGATCGGCTCGTAGTTTGTGTTGGTTTGCATAAGTATTCATGTATTTCGAATGCCATCGATAGAAGATTTTCCAAACTTATGTTTGACAGCATTGATGCTCAGCTGGCACATCGTTAACCACATCCCAAATTCTAGTTGGACTGGATGGATGATGATTAGCAGCGTTCGCATCTTCGATTGAAGTACTGAAGAGACGCGTTTCTATAATCACTAGTTGGTTGCTTCGACTGATCAGAAAGCAACGTCGGCTGCTGATGGTACAGATAATCAGTCAGACTTCTTCGCTGTAATGTCAGCCAGAACGACACGTGTGAATGATGGTGGTACCTGATGTCGAATCAAGAAACTAATAATTACCTGGCAGACACTTCAGACAGTATTGCATCTATTGGATGCATATCCACATATCCGTAAAATACTCATAGACCTGAATACAGGACTCCAACAAGCGCTGCTGTTGAAAGGTTGTTTTCATTAGGAGGACGAGTATTTTCACCTCTTCGTTCACGACTGAGCACTGCTCATTTTGAAATGGTTACTTTCTTCGCCGCAGGCTATGGTAACTGCCAGTTAGGTGGCGTTACCATGTGAACTCTACTGGAATTCATCGTTAGTTTTCCAGATGCAATGCAATCCACTTTGACTCACGGTCAAACTTCTTTCACAACTATAGTGTGATGTTGAACTGTTTATGTATCATTTGCTTTTCTATGACAGTCATTTGCTTCATTCGTCGCATCCATTCTTTCATTTCACTCACCAACAAACGTGTACATCATACATATTAAAATCTTGTTGCTTTTGATAATGTTGACTTATTTAATAGTAGTTTATTATGTTGTCAAAGACTTCTGGATGCTTTGGGGAAACTGATGAAGCACGTGTTAACAATTGAACAAGTTTGGTTAAAATACATCATCTAAATCAGCCAAAAATGTTGTTATCGTTTATCGATGTAAGTGATACAGGGCAATGAATTACGTATTTGCATTTCATTCGTTGAATGACCCAAATATTGGTATTGGTATTGGCAATAATAAATTAATATTGGTATTGTTATTG